>JAOXNZ010000030.1:7642422-7660070 GCA_028566095.1 Kryptolebias brasiliensis
CCCCTACTTATTTCAGACAGATGGTCTTACTTTTTCTTTTTTTTTGATATGTTGTGGATCTCATTGCTGAATCAGGCTCTGCGGTCCATGAGGCAGCAAAGCACATTTTATTCATCATACTTAATGTCTAAAAATGGTGAATTGTGAGGACCCAAATGCAGACTTGAAGAGCCAATCTCAGGACCAAAAACTTGAGTTTTAAATGTCAAAAGTTAGGCCAGGCAGCCATGCTCAGCACATGGACATATTCTGCTGAAAACTTAAAAATCAAACCCTTACTTGAGGTTTTGATTGGCATTGCAGAGCAGTAAACTGTTTTGTTTAGTTAGGGAATTGTAGTAAAAAAACATTGTTAATAATACAGATTTATCCAAGAACATCACAGATGAGCAAAAAATATCTTAAATATTATCAATTAAAACTTAGTTTGTTTACAGGTTGTGCTTGTAATCAGACTGTGTTTTGATTGAAGTGCAAGTTACGCATAAATCTTAACTATATCAATGTGAAAAGGAAGATAAAAGCAAACTGCAACAAATCAAGAGATGCAGAGATGTCAATCTTCAAAGGAGTCTCATTATATCAGCAGAAAGCACTAAATGACACAGCATGACCCACTGGTAATTAGGGAGCAATTTTTTTATTGAAGTTTAGTAAACACATTTGAAAAGAAATTGCACTAAGACTCAGGTAAGCAAAAGAAAGGGCTGCTGTCAGACTGAGTTTGAACTGGGGACTCTGTGGTTTCCACTCAGGTTCTATTTTTATACATGGTTAAAACTTCTGAGGAGCATCAGGCTACAGAGAGTGCTTTTTCGTGTTCATATTGAAAAGCACTGAGAAAAGATGAGTTTGTTTTCACATGTGCCAAATTTCATGACCACCTGGCCTCATACTGCACATGTCATACTTAGTTAATTTTAAAGTTACTTCATCTTCATTTATATATTAATATATATATATGTGTGTGTTTATATATATATATCAATCAATACTGCTTTCAGGAGATCATTCTGCTTCCACAGCTTGATGCTAAAGAAGGAGGGCTGTGATGGCATATGTGTGGGTTGTAAAAACTGGAATGATAGTGGAACTGGCCATCTGTGTGATCAGCAATGCCTTCATAGAAGCTGATACCTCCTCCAGATTTTATCTAAAGATGACAACATATTATTACAGCCCGAATTACTCATATCACTTTGTCAGCAGGGAAAATGGGTGCCATTAAGGAAGAGATCATTATTTGAATTTTCTTAAGAGATATGCCATTAGAACAAGCATTCACAAATGATGTTGCAGCTTATAACATGCTGTTTGAATATAAATATTAAAAAAAGCTTTTGTTTAAATAGGCTGCTTTTTGTTGTTACTTGTATATTTGTTTAGACCTTTTAAAACTAAAAGTTATTCAGCTGCTCAGTTCTATTTTTCTTTTTATTATAATGTAGACATCACATTTGTCTAGCATTGCATATCATAAACAATTAGCAATCAATATTCAAGGCTCCAACTGTGCAGGGTATGTCAGTGGATTTAAAATAAAATAACTACCTGTGTGCATATCTAAAACGATGTAAACACACAGGAATGTATAGGTTTCCAAAGGTAGTTTAGCATAAAAACCCAGGTGCACACTTGATATTGGAAAGTGCCAGTTTGTCCCAAATCTCTCCTGTGCAACTGAACCATATTAATCTGAACTGGCATTTCATCTTGTGTGAGAAACAGTAAAAAAAATTTTTTAAATGGGTGAGAAAAGGTGTTTTTTTTTTAACCGACCACCATCACCTCAGATCACATATACAAAAAGCAGTGTAATGTAATAGCAAAATAGCTAACATGAAAAATGCACCTATTTTATTATTTTGCTCATTGTATTTATCTAACCCTCGCTTGGATAAATGTAAAACTTTAGCAGCTATTAACATAATAAGCATTTATTTAAATAACCTCATTCATTTCAACTAGATCAATACCGGCTATACTGTATAACAGTTTCTGTAGCTGCTGTTTGACTTTACATAACAGAGAGTGCTATAACATGGCTACAGAGCAGAGTGAATAGCTGTCACTGAGAAGAACAATTTTATACATTTGTAAGTACTTCCTTCCTTTTTTTTCTTTTTTTTTTAAAGTAGTGAAAGGCTCAACACTACCGCTCACAAAATTGTTGATCTTCAGAACAATTATACAGTGTTGTAAAACTTAATACATTAACTATACTAATGATTACCCATATTTAAACTAGATTTTTGTCCATAGCTAATTATGAATGTGTGTTTTAATTTAGGGATTTTGTTAAACCCCACTTGCCACACAAACACATGACGGTCAAGTTAGGTGGCTAGTGAATGGTTTGGACCCAAATGCAGGCAGACACAGAGGAACTCAAAGAAAAAACTAACTTATTAAATAACAAAATAAAAAGAAAACAAAGGCTGACGTGGCAGCAACAAAAACTAAATAACAAAAACTTAGAAAATCCAGGATCGCAAGTACACAAGGGGCGAGACGTGAGGGGAAAACCAGACAGTACATGGAAGTAACAATGAACCAGTGGGGAAGTAAAGGAAATGAACAGGTTTTAAAGGCTGAGGGTGATTGTAAGTGAACACAGGTGACTGATAAGGAACAAGGGACAGGTGTGGGTGGTTAAGGCAGACTGAGAGGTTCCTAGCAGAGGAAAGGTGAATGATGACAGGGAACACAAAGGGCACAGGGAGCAAAACATCAAATAACAAAGCTAAACACAGGAACCAAATAACAGAATTAAAGAAACAATAAATCTAATATAAAAACAAACCCAAAGACTCCCAAATCCTGACAATGACAGTGTTTTCAACAGTAAAACACCTCATCCTACATGCATGTCACACAGAGGTCGTTGCAGTAGCAATAAAATTTGATTGGCCCAGTCAAAATTTAATAAGTTGTTTACAAAAACTGTAATCAGTCAGACAATGAATTTTTTATTCTTTGATTCATTCCAAATGAGTAATTTAAAAAGGTACAAACAGACATGCATTATGAGGAACAAAACAAATACACAAAAAAAGCTTGATTTGCTCAACCCCATCTAGCATCTCTTTGGTGCTGGTGTTATTAAAACCTAACACCCCATTATCAATGGCCCCAAAAGATGTTAAAAAGTAATTTTATACACAAATGAAAACAGGACCTTTGTTGATCACAGAACTGTTTTTCTATAAAAAACCATCAGACAAAACAGTGTGGATGGGAACAAGCAATTTGTTTGTGGTGTTTACATCACAAACACACAATAATACAGCAAAGATTATCAGTTTTATTACTGATAAACTTTATTCAAACAGTTATAAAATTTCCCACAAAAGAGGTACACCTACGCAGAAAATAACTAACATGAAACCCTCATGTAGAGCTAAAAAAAACACAGGTCAATGGTGACATAAAGCAATATTCAGCATGTTATGTATTTTCTTAATAGTCAAATCAGCTCAGTTTAACTTTAGTTGGTGTACATAAAATTAAGAAGAAGTTAAAGATAGGAAGCACAGTGCAGAGGTGTTTGGAGCTGTTGCTTCACAATGAGAAAGTTGCAGATTCACAACCAGGCTGTGGCCTTTCTATGTGGAGTTTACATGCTCCCCTTTGCATGTGTGGGTTATTTTTGGGGACTCTGGTGTCATCCTCCCAAAGACCAAAACCATGCATGTGAGATTAATTGGTAAATCTAAATTGTCAAAAGATGTTAGTGAGAGTGTGAATGGCTGTCTGTCTAATTTGTCTCTATGTGGCCATGTGATGGACTGGTAACGTGTCCATGGTCTACCTTGCCTCTCATTCAATGACCCTGGAGATAGGCACCAGATCTCCTGCAACCCTGCATGGAAATATAAAGGAAATGGAGCTTACTTTGTTGTTGCAAAAACTATAGAAATATTACAGACCAAGGTCACCTTCTCTGCACTTTTGTGTTTTAGTTATTTATCTCTCTGTGTTTCTGTTCTCCTATCCTCTTCAAACAGGAGGCTTTTTATCTGAGCGATGGATGCATGTGTAAACAGAGGGTGAAAGTGTGACACCAAAACAGGTCTTGCCACGTGTAGCATCATGAACAGAATATTTATGAGGCCACTGTCTAAACTCACCATTTTTTGTTTCAAATTTACTTTGACAGTGGTTTGTGCAGTGGTTAGAGCTGTTGCCTCACAGCAGAAAAGGTCACAGGACTGTGTAGACTTTGCATGTTCTTCCCAAGCATATGCAGGTTTTCTCTGGGTAGTTTTCTCCCATAGACCAAAAACATGGACGTTCGGTATTTTGGTAACTCTAAATTGTCCCTAGGTGTGAATGAGAGCTTGAATGGTTGTTTGTTCATATGTGTCCCTGTGATGGACTTGGACCTGTCCAGAGTGTACCCTGCCTCCTGTGCAGTGACTGATGGAGATAGGCACCAGCTCCCCAGGACTTGACAAGAAAATGGATGGTTGGACAAGTTGTGTATGCTGCTTTACTTTAAGAATTTACATGGTATTCATTTTTGTAAAAGTTATTTTGTAAAAAAACAAACAAAAACAAACAACTAAGATTTTCCAATATATCAAAATTGTCAGACTTCTTGATACCAAGCAGCTTTCCATCAGCATCTCCATTGCAGAGCAATTTTCAGTCACCTCAGCTGTTTCCATATGGAAACAAACAGCTGTGGTAGTTGGCGGCTGTTTGCAAGTTTTGCTCACATTTTTCTTCTTTTAATTTAAGGGCACACTAACCATTGATATGAGGAAAAAAAATTGTGGAAATTAGGTTTATTACTTTATGATATTATTTATTTATTTATTGTCCAGTCTTTTATCAACATCAGCATATTTTATAGGGGCCATAAAGATTAAATAAAATATGAGAAACCTTAATTCTGCAGAGCTTAGAACGACAACTAACGATAAAGATGATTTCATTTGGGTACCTAAAAAGGGGGCAAAGGCGATACTCCCTTTTGTTTCAGCAACACAGTGACCAGACATGTCCTTGGTGCTGATTCATGGCTTGTTGTGCTGTTGAGCCTCTTAGAGCTATCCAAGGTGCTGAATTGATGATAATGGGCCATGGCATGATTCTCTTTCTACACTGCTAAAGTGAGCATCTCAGGCAGATGCAAACATTATGATGCAAACATGTATGATAAAACGTGTTTTATCATACATGTTTAAAACATGTTTTATCATATATGTTTATGTAAATTATACACTTTAATCTATATTAATGTCACACACACACACACCCCTATACACATACATATAGGCTATCATATGCTATGTATATATATATATATACATAGCATATGATGGCCTATATGATGTGTATGCTTCCGCCTGGTGAGACCGCGCATGTGTTGATCCCTGCTGCAGCAACGTGCATCAGTTCCTCTCTGACCTGAGTGTTAATCTGTATTCAGACTGAGGCTCCAATGCTTTTTCCAGCTGCTCTTTATCGGAGTAGCTTATTACCTGGGGGTTCGCTGCTTGTGTTACATTTGTAGGCCACCGTCTTGGCTGTCGAATCGCTAACAATAAAAAGACAAGTTGCACAACATCAAGCTCTCGACTCGCATCGACTCAGTTTTGCCTGATTACATCCCGACGCACGTCCGTCTTGGGTCTGGATTTGCAGAAGCGCTTCTGCCAACGTGCGTAATGTATCGTAAAGAGGAAGCACAGTAAGTAGACGGACACGTCCATCTGCAGGAAGGAGGAAGCGAAGATGGTGATGACAGCTTCACCAAAATCAGCCTTCAAATGCTCGATAGCAATGGCGAAGGCTTTTCCCCCCCTGAAGCTGCTGCTCTGGGTGTTTATTGTCATCAGTCTCTCGAAAAGGTACGATTTTGATTCACGTTTTATCTGAACAAAAAGCGGGGATCTTTTGTCGGCTCTTCGGGGCAGCGTATTTCTTCATTTAACAGCATATTGACTCGGTGCCTCCCATCTAATGCAATCCTTCTATTTCTGAGCTAATGAGATACAGACTGGGATGTAGTTTCAGTAGAAAACAGAAGCATTTAGTGTCTAAAATGAATTCGGATAGTCACAGTGACTCGTAGATCTTGCAAGACTGCGAGAATAACGGTACAGTATTTTTTATATTGAAAACAAAAGCATCAAACAGTCACGTAACATCGTAAAATTGAGGCTTACTAGTGATTTTTGTTTTATTTGTTTCTTATTAATGATAAAAAATAACCCTATAACCGAGATGTCTTGTTCAGTTTATCTGTCCGGTGTTAGAAATAGCATAGTGGCAGGCTAAGTAAAGTGAAGCTATGGCTACATAGACTCTGTTAAGCTGTCTTCAAGGATCAAGTCTATTTCAAGAGTCAAAGCTTCTTTAATAAAAGCCTATGTCGGAGCAGCCTGAGGGGAATTATAGTCTGTTTACATTAAAACAGACGTTTGTGTTGGACATGGCATGATTATTAATAAAAGAACGTTTGGGAGCATGTATTTCAAATAAAAAAAGACATTCAAAATGGCAGACAATCACACAGTGAACACAAGTGTAAGAGCACAATAAGGGCAAGGACAGCACATACGGAGTGATCCTTGACGCGCACGTTCCCAACAAGGACCGTCTTGCAGGTTTTAATTGTCGTGCAGGTTTGAGTGTGTTAGAAGAAAGTGTTTCTCGGTGCGAGGGGCTTCATTCCCTTGTGGTAACAGGAGAACAGTTAAAAGGAAGCCGACGCTCTTCCTCCTCGAATCGTTTTCCTCTCCTGTGCTGCTGAAGGGTGAAAAATGGAGGCAGATAAATCAGCCGACGTTCAATCAGCGTCACGCTGATCGCAATCTCAGGGTTCCTCGCCCAGCCCCACATTGTCAGGCCTGTGCATTTTTAATTGTATGCACAAGTAGTGTTCACAATACGCTTGAGTAAACACTAAGCCCTTTTCATTCACGACTGGGGTTTATTTATGTACTTTAAGCATGGAATGTGAGTGATTTAATCCCAAAGACTCAAGCCTGATGAAAGTGAGGAGTGATGTTTACAAGGTTTTTCTGTTTGTTTAAATTGACACAATAGTATATGCTGTTTTCCAAATGGTGCATGTGTTGTTATAAGTCAATTACAGCTGTTTGTGCCCTGCAAATTAAGTATGATTGAAAACTACTACATAATATGGCTCTTAAGGCCTTTGCAGGCTTTTTCTGTGACATGCTACTTTGTGACTCACTAACATCTACTATGTGCAGTGATATCAGACTACATTACAATACATTCATCTTAGCATACAGTCAGTTGTTGATATAAATCTAAGGTGCTACACTTTTAAGGTTAAATACAATCAGAAAATGTTATTAAATTTGCAAATTTGTTTATTAGTTTGTAATTACGCATAATAAATGGCCATAGAGGGGTTTAAAGTCATGTATCATGGAACAAAGATGTTGAAGAAGTGATGTGAGTGTGATTCTGGGATCCCATGTTTGCTGTTTCACAAATTCTTTTCAAGTTCCAGGTGACTTGTAACTCACTACACAACTTAATTCAATTTTCTCTTTATAACTTTAGCTTTGTGAGCTTGTGTTTTCCTAAAACATTTTATGTATTCTTCTATTGGAAAACATTAGCCTATATGCATTTTTGTGAATTAAATATACTCTTGATTTTACAATCAAGTACATTACAGGTTCATAAGTAAAATGCACTTTTTATGTTGATTAGGTTCACACATAATAATGTTCGACCAGTGTCAGATAAAGTTGTAAGGGTTTAAAATACAGTAAAAGGAAGAATTGTTTCCATTTGCTCATCAAGTTTGTGGTTTTAGTAATAGCATGATGTAGTTAAGCCACAATTAAAGGCAAAGCATTTAGGTGGTGTAGCAGGGTGGTCAAAATCGTCCAGTATAATTCACTAATAATAATCCTCAGACATTTTATTTAGTTTTCAAAGTTGTTAGATCTAAATTTGAAGGTGTGGATGTCATTTTACTGTTGAACTTATTGTTCCATATGTTACTTAGAGCAATGGTTCTTATAGAGGGGATAAGGACACAGTGGTGTGTCATAACAGTGTGGAGCTTGTTTCCCTTTATTGTTACAAAAGATAAATGCAATAGCCATAAATGGATACAACTGATAGTATGGTTGCTTGCTCTGTTTGTGTTTCTCTTGTTTTGAATGGCTTATTAGCAATATCTGTAAACTGATGCTATACCAGCCCATAATGCACTAATGCATGAAAATTAGTCCAGCTTTTATCTCAACCACTTATCTGGATGGCACTGTTCATGTCTGACTCTGCTAAAGTACTCTTTGTTTTAGCATTTATGTATGTTAGCAATAAGCACATATTGGGTTGTTTATTGCAGAAATATCAGGTCATCATCTCTAACACCTCCCTCTCTGCAAATTGACTAGATCAGATTGTTAGAACTGTTAAATAGGTAAATTAAATCTTGGCTTTCTGAACTGAGACATATATTGGTATGCATCAGTCCCAAGAAGGTATACTCAGCTAAAAAATGATTGATTGTTTTTCTCATATGCCTTCCAAAGTCAGGTGGACGATTTAGTGTAAAACTTTATTTTCACTGGAGGGAGGTCTTTAAAATTGTATTTATTTAAATGGAAATTCCATAGTTGTTTAGATACAATCAAGCTGTCTTACAATATCTGCCTATTGTCAACTTAACTCAGGAGTCATGTTTCCATTAGGAACTTCAAATATTTGTGTTGTAGCTGAGTTCTTTTTCAAGAAATAAATGAAGTATGATTAAATGAAAGAAAAAAAGGTTTCTAGCTTCCTTTTGATATTAATGTTTAGTTCGATGCGTTTGAGATTTTGATTTGATGTTAAAGTCAGATGAATTTCAGATATGGGTAATCGGAATGCTTTGAATAAAATTATCATATATATATAAACAGTGTTTTGTTCAAACTTGTGGTACCATCTCTGTAACGCACATACAATTTTAGGTTGCCAATTTCATTAACCTCATTATTTTACTGCAGGCCACACTGTGTAATGAAATTGTTGGGTTGTTACAAAGAGGCCAATAAGATGCTGATTGTTGGCCACTTTATCACACATTGCTATTCACTGATTATTAGTCTTAAGTTGTGTCAGCAGTCAGACATAGAAATGGTCACTATAAATTTCTGGAATTTGTTCTCACCCAGTATTGCTAACAAAACAATTTTAGTCACTGTTTTTTTAACAAACACACAAAACGAGAGTTAACCTATGACTCATGACTAAAGACATCCAGACCATAATTTTACATTGATGATCTCTCCTCAGTCCAAAATCACAGTTTGCACTCAATTTAAATCTGCCTTTTAACTTTTGAAAACTTTATTCAAGTTAAGTTTGTGGTGACTTCCTTTGCTGTTTAAGACAGGCATTTCACAGTTGTATATTTTAGTTTCAATTTGTTTAGTGGATGACACTAATTGAGCTTTTAACTTGAGGCACAGCAGTAGCACAAATTACAGACTGACCTATAGTCACGTTATACTTAATTGCTACCAAAGACAAGTCAGCCTCACTTGCTTAAATAAGCTAATCTATGTGATTTGGTTTACATTAGATTAAAACAAGTGAGCAAATATTAGTGTCAGAAGTCAATCAGTTTTGCAGAGTGATACAAACAACCTCATAAATGATGGTTTACCTTCCTTTATATGTAGATCTTAGCATCAAATATTTATTAGAACTGTTAATGTGAAAGAGTAGGCAAAAGCACTAGTTACATCTGCTTTGCCATGTTTTGTTATTGGTGAAAAGGGGGTAATCCATTATGCTGTTTTATTAAATCAAGTGTAGAACTTGTTAAAAGAGTGTTCTTGGTGTAGACAACCTGCAAATGTGGTTTATGTTTTTTGCCAAAATTCCAAAACAAATTTAATGCCATGTAATACTCAGCACCTTTGAATTGTCTAAGGTTATAGCTAAAAAGAAATGTGATGTGGCTGTATTATGTTGTTTCCATAGCTACTGGTAATGTTACCAACTATAGAACCTCTTGGGAAAATAAGAAATTGGGCTGACTAGAGTTGTAATCTGCTGCATTGCATTTTAATTTTGATCCATCTGTACTATTGTAATTATTGTTTTCAATGCATATGCAGTCATTAACTTACATATTGGCACAAATGTGAACTCAGTTGGTGCAGGCCTCTCTGTGTAGCTTCAGGTATCAAATTAGTAGGCAAACCCTCTATTTTGCCTGTAGGTGAGAACACATGGCTTCTCCTTTGATCTGTTGGGAACATTTCCATATTCGCCGAGACACCATGTGGGATAAAAAGAGATGATCAAAATGCAGCTACCTAAAAAGAAATTAAATAAATAAAAAAACAGCAGATTTTTCAACTCCTCACAGCCGTCTTTGTTTCATCTGTCGATCTGTCTGTACTCAACCTGAGTCAAGTCGTTAAGATTTAATGGATTAGATACTCATTCTGTGGTGGAGATAAATGGCACTTAAGAGCTTTTAATGCAGTCTGAGGAAAACTGCTGGTCAACACATCATCTGTCATACCCAGCCTAAAAACACAAAGCCATCTATGTTTGTGTTTTACCATACAAACTGTTTATTTCACATAATTTCTGAGTCTTATTTTTTTATCCTGGAGTCTCTTTGGCTTTAACATCTCTCATTGCTCTAAAGTGGAGCTAAAAGCTCACAACTATTTCAAGGTTTCACTTTTGGGCTGCTGAGTGTCTTCTTGGTCTAATTCAGTGGTATGAGGAGACATAGGTGTATCAGATCTGCCATAACTCCAGAATTAGATAAATATGCGTTGAGGCTATAAAAATTCAGATGTTTCATAAATTATTCAAGTTTGATTTTGATCACTATAGAATTTATACTGTCAGTGTCAATGAGTGTGGGGAATTGATATACTATCTTTGTATTTCTTAGCAAAGCACAATCAAACCATCAAAGCTGGTTTTTTTGTTGTTGTTTGTTTGTTTTGTTTTTGCCTATTTTTTGTGATTCAAGTAAAAAAGTTCTAAAGGAATCCTTGCTATAACTTCAAATGTATAGTAAGGTTGTCATGGGAAGAAGAAATGTAATATAACCTGCAATTTGTACAAATCTTATTCTATTCTTTAAAACAAATACAATGTCAGTATGCTCTTCCTTTGCTGTCATGTGTTTTCACTGATAGCTTCAGTTTTCACCAGGCTACCAAAGACGGGTATGATAATTGACAACTTTTGGAAATTATTTTATCATAAAAACCTTCAGCTAAAAAGAAAAAATAAATAAAAAAATAAACCTTACTTATTGAACTATTAGAGAGCTGTCTAAGACACTAATTTCATTGTGAAAAGTTGTCTTTAAAAAACACACTTGTTAGATGCAAATGTAACACTAAAAGAATGAAAACATGCCAGTAGAACATAAATTTGACAGCTTAAGCTTTGTTTTTCTCCTTGTGTTGAACACTAATGAACATGCACCTCAAATTCCAGTTTTATTGCCCAATAGCAGTACAAATCTGATATTTTATTGCACACAGGATAATACAGTACTTTAGACTAAGTGATACTGCATGCTGTTGTGTTGCCTGCAAACCCACTTTCATTCCCACAGGATTGTAAACTGCCACTCTCCTAAACTGGTAGCATCTCTGATAAGTACAAAATGTGTTTAGGTGTCAGTGTCCTGATGCACCACCATAGCATTATTAGACACTAAGAGCAAACACAACCTTATTAAACACGGGTTTCTTTGTGCACCCTGTAACATCTTTTTTCTCCTTTCTTGTTTTTTGTTTAGTTTTCACATGATGTTTTGTTAGGTGCAGAAAAACACAATTGACAAAGTTTATACAGTAACCAGAACAAAAATTTGACTTAAAAGTATTGTGGTAATAAATTATCCATATTATTGTGTTACAATGTGAAGCTAAATGTGTTGGTAAAAATGATGGACAGTGGCATGTTTATTGTGAGACAGGACAGTGTCATTTTTAATTAACTGCCTCTAGTTTCTATTCAATATTTAACCATGAAAACTATTATGGCAAATCTATCATTTTAGAATTATAATATATTATTACAAGTTTGTAAGTGAGTGAGACATCAACTGTGCTTTTGTTGTTGTGGTATTTGTAGTTGGAAGATTGTGAGACAGCATTATCTTCTCAGTTTAAGATAGCTCATGTGAAGAGGTAAACCTGGAAAAATTGGCTTGTCTTTGCACACTCAGAAATTTGGGACAAATAAAAAAAAAGTCATGATTTTTTTTTGTGTGTTTTTTTTAGTGCTGCCAGCATGATGCTCATTTTTTTATTTTTTAAGCCTAGTTATGAACTGAAGGACAGTTTTAACTATGATAAATTGGGAACAACTTATAAGGAAATAAAGGGGGTGAGGTTAAAAACTTTTGCACACTATGCATATAAAGTGTGGATGTGATGAGGCGAAATCTCTTTATAGACAAATGTTACATTTGCAATTTTAAAAATGTCCAAGAATTTTGAAATAAAGTCTTAAACTATTTTGTAGCTACTTTTAGTCTGTGGCTTTACTGTAATATACAGAATGTGCTGTATGATAGCTTTTGGATGAAAAGCAGGTTTGTAATTACAATTTATAGGTAAATTTAAATGTAGCTTTATGTATCCATTCTCATTTCATGGCACTCCCATTACAAATGCCTGAAAAGGGTACTTTAGATAACATGATGGTCTGGGCATTTTTCTTTGTAAAATGATGTGAGAAAAACATCTGAAATACCTCTCCCACTGGAGAACCACTCTATTTGATACTTCAACTGAGCTCCGTAATGTAGGATGATTCCATCCAGGTGGCAACTTAATGTTTAAATTTAATTTGCAGCTGTCTATATTAAAATTATGTTGTATTACTTGTATCAGAGATGATGCTAACAATCTAATCACATTACCTTCAACATGAGTGTCAACTTTTAGGGGGGAAAATAAAGTGCAAAGCTTACTGATGACCATATAGCAGCTGTCATATGTCACAATATATGATTTCAAATGTGCATATTGCATATTAATGAGTCTTGTATTGTATAGCTGTGAGTGTTTTGTGCTCTTATTGTTTTTCAGTCTTGTACAGAAGGCTGTGGTCTGAGAACCACAAGATTATATTGACTCTAGCTTGTGTCTATATTAAGTTCAAAGTATGAATACCAATCTGAGAAATGCATTTTTACAAGTTGCAATATATTACAAGATATCTTGCTAATTAAGTGTAAACAGTATAGCAGGCTACAATTTTTGCACTGAATGTGCAACATAGTTGAATGTCTTCTTTAGTTGTCTTTATTGTGTATTACTGATTCAACTACTTTGTTCTATAAGATATAATGAAAACAGTAGAAGAGAAACATTTCAATTTTGACCCTTTACACAGATCTTTGGAGTGTTTTTTCTTCTTTTTGTATCATTTGTTTTTTATGAACAAACAGCTCACACTGCAAAGAAATCTGCCTGATTTCCCTTTTTTATAGACTCACTGATTGCATGCCATTTTTTTTCTGTCTCCACCTTGCAGCTCCCTCCAGAATGATGATGATGATGAGGTGTCGAACAAGACGTGGGTGCTGACTCCCAAAGTGTATGAGAGTGACGTCACACACATCCTAAATGGCCTACTTAAAGGATATGATAACAAACTCAGACCTGACATTGGAGGTACAAGCTGATGTTTTTATTTTATTTTTTTCTGTAAAAAAGAAAAAAAAGATAAATCAGTTCCACAGTTACAGAATTACAAAGGAATAAAATGCTGGTGTAGATTCTCAGTCATCCGGGACATGGTAAATCCAAAAAAAAAAGGTTAAAAACAAAAGGAATAAAATGAAATGTTTGCTATTGCATATAAACAACAGTGAGCAAAAACAAAACAATAAAATAATGGAGTACAAAGAAACATTTTGCAATGAAACAACTTATCAGTCTGTTTTAATAGTTGCTTTGATGCAAGTTCTGTTTCTAAATAGTTTGTGTTATTTTTGGTAAAACCCAGTTACACTTCAATCAAATATTAATTGCGTATTTTTGTAAAATCTATTCATCACTAAACCATTTTGTTCTTGTTGATATAACTTTTTCTTTTCTTTCTTGATGGAATTAGAATAGAACAGAAAATGACTTGTTGGCACATTACCACAGGTTAATGATTCTGTAGCAGTATTTCAAAACAGTACAACATATATGTTTTGATAGTTAGCCCAGGTATCTATAAAGTATCTCTACCTGTGTTTAAGTCCATGCATGCATTATGGTCAAGGAAGCTGTCCATCAAAGTCCTGTAAGCCTGCAGACAAGTAGCTTACTCCCTTCACTTTGACAGACAAGTGATGAGAACTCTCCCTTGCTCTACGAGCCCAACACATTCATCTGCAAGAGTAGTATAGGGAGATGCTCAGTATCACTGAATGCCTGTTTTATGGGTCAGTATTCCAAAATCTGTCTAAGACCAGAAGTTGTCACATACTGTTTCACTGAGATAAAGCTTGGACAGTAGTTTCATATTTTAACTGTGAATTATTTGGCTGTGTTTTGAATTGTTCAAATAAAAATATCTCACCACATTTTCATCAGTTTTGCATTGCACATTTACATACATAAAACCTAATGGTTATTTGCAAGCTCAGAACAATGTGTGTAATGCAAAATTGACAGTGGTGTAATGATTTAAAAAACAGAGTTTGAATGAACTTTTTTAAATTTGTTGAGTGGAGTTGTTCTGGTAAGGCAGCAATCTACTTTTGTCTTTGACCCACTTGAACTAGCCATTACTTCAATAATCCAATCAAAGCCAGTTTTTATATTCCTAAATGCAAATTAGGTTAAGCCTTTTTGGAACTATCTAAATACACCATCTCATGTTTGTTCCCGCACCTCCCACTGAAAGTTCAGTGTTATCCCTCCTAAATTCCATATACTCCTCTGCAAGAGCATAAAAACAAACAATAGGCATGAGCACAATTCATCACTGTCCTCCCAGCTGAAATCTTGACAATTTGTATAAGCTAGAAGGTGCTACCTTTATTTTCTGATCTTATCTAGGTGCTTTAAAACGTGATGAGTGGATCAATGAGCTTGATGGTATGAGATGAAAGCATCTGATTAACACTGCTGTATTTAATGACTCCTGCACATTTTTATTCTTTTAAATGAATCCCTTCACTTGACTGCATATAATATGACACATTTTCTGAAAGGGTATCATTTTCATTTTTGAAACTTCAGGCAAGTGACTGTAGTGATAGCTGAGAAGCAGCTCAGCCCTGCTTTGTTTTGCAACATTTACCAGGAGAGCCAGCAGATAGCCAGGCGGCTGGCTGCCACTGTCTCAACAGTCATCTTCAAATGCGCTATGATCTTCCAGTTGCTACCATGTTGCACATCCTCACAGGGGATATAATTAGCTGGCTATACTGTCATCTGAGACAGCAACCAACAAGCCATACTTAGGCAAAGTTAAGTCTCCCCTCTACTCCACAGAGTGCTGTGGATTTAGATTAATTGCTGATTGTGCCACTGCTTCCCTTTGAAGTTTATTGTGATGCTTATTTAATTTTCATGTCTCTGGAGTGAGCTGCACATCTAAAAGACAGTAGCAAATTGGACAAAAAGACAAAACTGTGAATTTAAACTAATCTTAAACAATATTACATCCATGTTACTGATACATATAGCATTTTTTTAGTCAGTTAACAAATAATAAAGAAAAATAAACACAATCATTTTTGTATGTTTTAATAAAATTATTGAACAGTTTGAGCTATTTTAACCAGCCTTTCATGATAAAAATGATGATGTTTTGTTACGTTAATTAGAGTTTTAATATGCCAAAATGTAATTCTTGCGCATTCATTTTATGTTTACTATTTGGATAGTGTTTTTTAGCCCTTAATTTGTTTTAAAGAAATACAGTAATTTTCCAGTTAGGTGTATAAAGACAAAAATTTGATTTCCAATTTACTCAAAGTCTGTGTTTATGCTAGGGACAACAACAACAAAGAATACATTTGTAAATATTTTGTTCTAAAGTACAAATAAAGCTCACCCAGACTGAAAAAGAACAGAGAGTGAGAAAATGAGTTGCATTTTCCACTTCAGGTTCAGGTCCTCCACCAGAGGCCTGGGAGCTTGAGGGTTCTGTTCAGTACCTGTTCGACTGCCTTAGTTTGTCAACCACCACAATGTCCGGTTCTTATCTACTTGACAACTGCTTTGTCAATGTAGAGGTACAACTTTAGTATGGAAGATCAGGGGTGCACACAACCTTGGTGCATGATAAGCAAAACACATAGATAGGATATCACATCAGCTCAGATGTATCCTGGATTAACAAGGTCTTCGTCAGTTGTTGGGGAAACCATGACATTCTAGTCAGAAACAGGCACAGAAACACAACATTCATAGGCGAGGGCAAATACATCTGTCCAGAACCACATGTATTTACCCACATTCGGAACAAAGGCAAAAGAGCTTTATGTTTTGTAATGTGTGTATGCATGTGTTTTTTTTATGCATGGGCAAGTTATTTCAGGCGGCCAGAAGTACAAAGCACGTTCAAGTTTGCTTGTAAGTGATATGAAAAATAGATGCAAGTCTGCCCTCACTCTGTCAGTCTATCTCTGACACTCACTATATATCTCACATGAAGCCTTGAGATTAGCTGAGTCTTAAATCTAACTTTCCTCTCAAGCATACCAATGAGTCATCCATTAACATTAGACATCAAAGTGTGGAGGGTGAGCCAAGCTATTGAGGAGCTTGGATACAAAGCATGGATGTCCATTTGACACATGTTGTTTGGGCTGCTCCCTTCTTTGGGTGTTCTTTGATGACCTTCCCGCCACGACCTGGGCTCGAACCTGCAGCCTCAAGGTCACAAGACTGCGGCACTGACCACCAAACTGCCACAGCAGTTGTGGTAAACCTCTTGGTTAGTTAGTATAGTTCACATACATGTTTCTTTACTGTCATTATCTCTGATGATGAGTACATCAATTAATATTCATCTGTTTTAAACTTATGTGAGTTTGTAAACTATCGCTAACCTTTGAAATATGTTTTGTGTTTCTTTGCAGTCAAGCCTACAGTGATCCACACAGACATGTTTGTCAACAGCATTGGCCCTGTGAATGCTATCAATATGGTAAGTGATACAGAAATATTACACATCATTATCATTGTTTTTAGAAATCTTTATGAGCATGTAATTATTGCCAAAACAATTTAATTGTAAATAGTTTGTTTCTAAAGTCTTTCATGGAATGGTTCTATCCAGATATTGGGACCTTGTTTATGATCATTTTAGTGGTAACACATTCTTTTTATGAAAAGCCTCAACTGTCTTTGTTGTTTAGCATCACAGTGCTGTTGTCAATTGTCTATTTGACAACTGCTTTGACATTTTAGAAAAAAAAATATATTTTGAATGCATAAAACCTTAAACATCATATCTAAACATCATAAAGAATAACAGGTGACTATATTGTTGTGCTCAGTTTTCGAGCCAAATACAACACTGTTTATTTGCAAATTCTGTGTGTTCTGACAAATGCTAAGATGTTCTCACTTTTTGTTTGCCAAGACAGTTTCTGTTCTTATCTTAAATTAATTTCTTCATAAATTAATTTCTCCACATTTTATCAAAAACAG
>JAOXNZ010000030.1:7672979-7685217 GCA_028566095.1 Kryptolebias brasiliensis
ATATATACACTTTAGCAGTATAGCATTTTTGTTCAATAATATGAGGATAAACAACTTGGAGAGCTTCTTGAGCTTCTTATTGTCATAAACCCTATCAACATGCTTGCTTTCATTAATTTGAGGACTACTACTATGGCTGAAAGAGAGATGATCATCTGTTCCTGTCACAGTAAACACAATGTTAACAGCAAAGCAGTCAAACTCTACAGAATCCTGTTTGGTGTTTAATCGTGCCTCTGTGTTGCTGGAGTTACACACCGTGACAATGTTGTTCTTCATTTTTGTGTGACTTCATCTTGCCAGCCGCTATTTGGTAGAAATAGCTGCAGCAGCCTGTGGAGAGACAATATAAAGCCACGGCGACTGGTTAATCACTCACATGTAGCCTGCAGCCAAACAACAGAGAGAAATGAGCTGCATTTTGTTTTTTTATTGGTGAGCCTAGCAACCAGTCATTAAGAAATCTTTCTTTATCACAAACTCACAGACATACGATTGCAAGTGGACGCACAGTAGCAACCACTGTCATTTCTCATATGCATGACCCTAGACAGGAGAGCAGCTCAGTGAGACAGTCTGTCAGCAGCTCTGCAATGTGCCCCGCTTGTCTCCCTTCATTGGATGGCCACCATGTGCCTCAGGTCTCCCCTGCCCATCTATATCCACAGCAATTTCCAGCCTGGCTGCCAGCAGAATAGTGCTTTCATGTGACAGATTTTATTCTCTTTGTCAGCAATCCTGAAGTTTCAAGTCTTACTGTCATGAACTCCTATGTGGCTACTTTTCATTTTGTACATACAAACTGAGATCAACAGCATTTCTTGCAGGTTTGGCACTTGCAATATTTTGCTAATTAATGTATACTGATAAATACCAAAAAAGAAAAAAGAAAGAAAAGCTAAACAGTAGATGACATTATTGGTAGAATTTTCTCATGTCTCCTTCCACTGTCCATGCCTAATTTTGTAAATTTTTTATCCATTTTTACAATGAAACAACATTGTTTTCTGATTAATTCTGTTTTTACTGCTTTTTCTAGATTACATCATCTCATAGTAAATCAATTGCAAAGAGCATGTGTCGACTTAAAAAAAACACAATACCCGCTAAATCTTATCTTAATACAAACAGTGCTTTGAATTGTTGCCTCGATAGTTATTTACAAAGTCACTATCAGCATTTTCTTTTCAGAAAACTATGAAGAAGTACAGCAAAATTGATGTATTCATAATTACAACATTGTATGTTTAAAAGATCACAATTTTAATACCAGAAACTCTCTTAAAAACTCTTAAAAGCAACAAAGTTATATGGCTTCCCTTTGAAGAGATTTGTGTTTTCTTGTGTTTGGAAACATTAAAACACACTTTTGGTAGCCAAACGTTTACAAAGGATTAGAGACTATAGGGGTGGCAGAGGCTCAGGAGGTAGGGGCTCATCCTGTAAGCGGAGGGTTGCCCGTTCAAACCCCTGCTCCATCTGTCTCAGCCGTTGTGTCCTTGTGCAAGACACTTCACCTGCCTTGCCTACTGGTGGTGGTCAGAGGGCTTGATGGTGCCAGTGTAATGGCAGCCTCACGTCTGTAAGTCTGCTCCAGGGCAGCTGTGGCTACAATTTAGACTACCATCATCAGTGAATGAATGGGTGAATGATTGTAGTGTAAAGCGCTTTGGGGTCCTTGGACTAGATAAAGCACTATACAAGTACAAGCCATTTACCATTCATTTACATCTCCTCTTAGGGTTATTTGGCTGGATATAAGGAAGTGAATGTGATAATTAAATAATTTATGTGGCATATTTTATTATTAATAATAATAGTTTTCTGCAACCATGATGCAGAAATGTCTTCTTGAAAAGATGCATCATCTGAGTATTCTCCACTGTACCTCTGCAGATGCAAAAAAAAAAAAAAAAAAAATCTAAACATCTTTCAATAGTTTTCATTGAAAATAATTTTCAGTTCACCTGCAGGAGGCAGAAAAGAAAAATCCCCAGAGGAAATGCTAAATACAGAAATGAGAAAAGCCATCTTATCAGTTGTCAGGTCTTCCAGTTTATTTGTGTCTACCTTCAGGCTTTTTTTTTTTTCTTTCTGTGTTTGATTTCATTTCTATATTTTTGGAATAATCCCAGATAAATTTGTTGTACAACTGAGTACCTTTTTATCATATATTTAACAATTTTGCACAAATATTGATAAATAAAACAAATTAATATGTAAAATTAAATTTTATGCTTTGAGGTTACAGTGAGCTTTAGTTGAGCAAAACTGTAGCTTATAACAGTGACCGTGTGAGAGATAGTGACACTGGAATGCTTTATGAATTGTCTTAGAAGTTAGTAAAAAAATATATATCTAAAACTATGATGTATAGGAATCTGAAATGTCTAACTCTGGTGACTTATGGTTCTGGTGAGGCACACTAACATACTGCTAAATTCACACATCTCACACAGACTACTGTTGGACACTTTTCCCTATAAAATCATCACATAAAACAAATCTGTGTAATTTAATGAGTTTGCACAGTCTACTAATTGTGCTGGGACTGTTTACGTGGAACACAAAAGAATTTGCTCCCCAAATGGCCATATTGTGAAATCACTGCCAAACATTTAGGCCAGTGAGGAAACTATTTTGTTTTGAGTGGAATCAGGAAGTCATTAACAAACTGATGCATTAGGACTGGACCTGTAATGGCAGGCGATCCAATACAGATACATTACCCAGAGCAGATGGAGCGCGCTGGTCGATAACATCCCCACCAAGTGTCTTCTGGGCTAATGCTGGGGCTCACGATGAAACTGGAAGGCAAATGAAGAGAAACGTAGGCAAAGACTCTTATACTAACTGACCTCACCCCTGTGGTGGAAAGTCCATTATCATTAAGGGTCTGAAGAATTGTGAAGGAGGCTTTGTGGTGCTGACCAAGCTAAAATAAATGTATTCACCTGCAGTTTCTCAGCTGTCAGGGGTCTCAGTTTTGGGCCTTGGCTAATGTTATGTTAATAAAAACAGAATAGTGGGCTGCTGGACCCCTGAGAGCAGCCTTCACGTGTCTCCTGTACTCCTACACACCATGGCAGTGCACTGTAATATCCCATACACCTGCCTGCATCAGCAGAAAGCACACATGGTGATATGAACAGTAATGGTTTTGCTGCTTGGGTTATTGCACTTGGTCTGTTTAATGATACTATCAATGGTGAATGAGAGAGGTGCATGCTGGGAGGAATCACAAAATCTCAGTCCCTGTACAGACACTGTAAGTGTACGTGCATACGGACATAACAAACTCTGACAGCTTACTCTCTCTTTCTTTGGCTCTCATTAACACGCACAAACACAGATGTTGCCTGTTTTTCACTGTGTGCCCTTTCTTGTGAGAAAAAATATTAGCCAGATGCTCATTCCCCAGCTGCAAAGATAGTTTTCATGTTCTATGGTTGCCTAAATATGCACTCACACTCACACAGACACACAGATGCATATCAGAGAAACAATCCATTTGTGCCTTGAAGGTTACAAGCCATGGAAAAGGCCAGGAGAGGTTTCTGACACTGTTAATTGTCTGATGTTAATCAATTAGTAGACATCTGACTGAGCTGGAGGCCAGCAGTGAACTGTCATTAAGCTCACAGAAACAGACAGGTACACTGCTAGACAGATAAAAAAAAAGACAGTAACTATTGGCAAGTACTGCAGTACTGTCACATTGGCGAAATTAGCATTGGAATGCACATGTTAAAAACTGTTTTAATTAAACATGTCTGTCTTTCTGTGTGGTTCAATTTACTTTGCTTGCAAATGTGTAAAAACAATCAATTAAAGAACTGGTGCAAGAGGATGCACACATGTATTTGTAACTGCCTCTGTGCTTGGCATTCATGCTCAGCTTATACTTAAAACAGGCAGGGTAGATGATCCATATTTCCAGGGTCAATTCTGTTTGGGCTCAGCTAACCTCAACACTCTGAACACCCAACATCTGCTCAGGTCAGCCAGCCAATGCAAGGATGGCTCATCATCAGCTGGCTGCTGGTGTTTGTGTTCCAGTTGACCACTGGCAGGAGATGAGGGTTTTTGTGCATCCAAGCAAGTTTAGATTCACTTCACTGAATCACTGGCGCTCCTATTAGATCTCAGATTGCCTTGAGCTAACATGTAGCCAAGATTTTGGTTGCACAACATTATGTACTGAAGACAGAACAGCTTGTTTAATCTGTTTGGTGTTTCTGTGTTGACAGCCCTTTATGACCACAGCTTAGCAAGTGAAATGATTTGATGAGCTCTATATTGTGTTACTGAACTTTTCCTTTAAGCATGGACTGTACAGTAAATCAGTCTTGAATATTAATATCTGTACATGCTTTTCACTTGATTTGATTTAAAAGAAAAGTATTTTTACACAGTTGCATTATATCTGCAATATATATCCGCTATGGCATAGATGCCACAGTATCATAGCTCATTCTTTCTTTCCTTTTTTTATCTTTATCCAGGGGATTACGTGGTGCTGACTGTCTTTTTTGACCTGAGCAGGAGGATGGGCTACTTCACCATTCAGACCTACATTCCTTGCACATTGATTGTGGTCCTCTCCTGGGTCTCCTTCTGGATCAACAAGGATGCAGTACCCGCAAGGACTTCATTAGGTATTGAAGAATGATGTCCTAAAAAGAGGTTTAAAAAGGGCATAAGCAGAAATAATTCTACTTTTTAGAGGACTTGTAATTGTGTCTATATCATGTAAAAACTTATCAAATCAGCTCTGCCAGAGTATTTTTTAGGTTCATTTTTGCGATCAGTGCACCCAACTCAACACAAATACTGCAATTGTGAGGTTCACCAAGGCCACTTTGGCCCTAATTATTTTTTGAGATAAAGCATCAAGAATCTTGATGTGCTTGAACACCACCCAAAAATGTAAAGCAGCTTCCTCAAGCGTCTTCATTTCTGCTGCGTTCTTTCCTTCTTTCTTTTTTTTTTCTTCAGCATCTTTTCTCCTCCTCTTTTTCCCCTCTGAGACAGGGCAGCTGCTTAGAAATTTTGTGCATCTTGAGTGGATGAGCCCATCCTGGCCCCTTTCTTGTTTGCACGAATGCCATAATGAGGCATTAATTATGCAATACAACAAGGAAGATGTGGAGATGCTACTTCAACACAATAATAATGCAGGTGGCCTCTTCCCAGAATGCAAAAAAGGACACAGGGTGGAAAAAAAGAGGACAAAAGTGAGAATTTTAAGGAAATTTGTCAGCTGTTGAACTTGCCCTTGACATCCTTAGACAGTCCCTTGTGGTTCTGTTACATACACATTACTCACTCAGCTCTTTTTTTGTTGTTGTTCTTTTTTTTCCTAAAGACTGATCTTAAGTCAGTGATCTTATGCTATCTGACTATTCAGGAAAATAATTGAATTCATGCAAGTTTAAAACCCCATCCATTTTTGCTTCCATTTTTACTTTGTTATTAATTAATTTGTCTAAAAATAGGTTATTTTATTTTGCTTTTCCAGCTCTAGTCTGTAGTTACAAAATAATAATTAAATTAAGTCAAATGTCTAACTTTGACCTTTGACAGATAATGCAGGAGGTACATGCAGACTGGTGGATTAAAGCAGACGACACAATTCTTAATCCTTCAATGCCATCCAAAAATATATTAGTTTGCACATAGTACTTCAGTGTTGGTCTTACACAGACAGATGTCATTCACCTCACTCTAAATTTAGACATAAATCATCTCCCTTTTGCACTTCCAGTGTGTTCAAAAGAGACAGGCAGTCGTGCTTGTTAGTATTTTGGGGTTGTAAATCGCTGCTGGTTAATTTGTTGTATTTGTGTACTTACACATTTACTTGTCATGCACCATCAGCTCCCTTTGTCTACATTATATTTACAGACAAGTTAAAATTCTTTAAATATTTCAATTACAGAACCAGGTACATGTACCAAGTTGATTGTTATTACTGTAGTACAAAAAAGTGCCCTTTGTGTAATACTTCTGTTTTTAATACCTTATGTCCTCTCTAAATTCATGCTGTCCTCTTTTTATGTTAGTTTACAATATACCTCCTTCAATTTACCCTGCAATACACAGTCACACATTCTACACTCATGACAGTCTGTCGCAGTCTATGATGATGACAAAGGACAGCAATAGAAACATGGAGTGTGCAAATACATGAACTACTACAAGTTTTTTTTTATGTAGCCCTTAAATTCTCCAGTAATTTACTTTTTCTCTCAAAGTGAGTAAAGCTGTGCCTTCTTTTCCAAGCAATTACCTCACATAGTGGAGAAACTGTAAAAACCTTAAGAAATTGTCAGAATACATTGGTGTAAAATAAAATTATTGTTTTCTAAAAAAATGTGCATCCATGTATATAACCACAAGAAAATGTACAATTCAATTTGTTAAAAAGATATACTCTAAATTTAAAACCTAACCTTTTAAATTTCATTTAGCCTGTGAGTGTTTTGGAGATGTAATAAGTACACCGTTTTCAGGCTTTTTGGGGCTTTATTTTGTTTTTATTATTTGTATTTTGATTAAAGCTTTTAATATTTCTTTTAATTTGTTACCTGAAAATATGCAAACAGGAATTTTTATCTGTTTAGTCATCCCAAAAGAATTCAGACCACAATAAATGCTGCATCATAGTTTCACTACTACACCACATGTTGTAACAGGTAAAACTTAATATAGGACAGAGTTAAGAGTATTCTCTTCTTCCATGTAACCAGTAAATGTGTGGTGACAGCTTTTACTGATGTAATAAAAGTTCTGAATGTGACACAGACCACTGAAGTCCAACTAAAAGGTTCTATGACCTACTTTCATGCAAATCTAATTTTCCCCACTTTTCTCTTTTTTTTATCAGGCATCACTACTGTGCTGACCATGACCACACTAAGTACCATTGCCAGAAAATCTCTTCCAAAAGTGTCATATGTCACCGCAATGGACCTGTTTGTGTCTGTCTGCTTCATTTTCGTCTTTGCCGCGCTTATAGAGTATGGCACACTTCACTACTTTGTCAGCAACAGGAAGCCGAGTGCCAAAAAAGACAAGAAGAAGAAAAACCCGGTAAGCTTCTTTCAAAAACTAAGCAAAGAATGTTGGTCTTTCAAATTCTAAACTTGAGAATTCCAGCTTTGTCCTAGAGTGGCTCCTCAGTTTATGAGGCGTGTTTTCCTCTCTTATTATTTAACAGTGGTAAATGGAAAAAACTGTGAAATAAAGTCTTGTATTACAATGCATTTATGCATGAGGAAGTATCTTCCTAAGGGCTGTACTCAGTGAGTGAAGCATACAGCTCAATCCTTTTTATAATCCATTACACATCTGTTGCAGTTGTATTTTAGATCACGGTCACATGATGGAAGAGTTGGCCTCAAATGAGCCCTAAATCCCTCAACAGATCGCGGTAGCTTCATTTAATAAATATCCTCACATGTACATAGAATCATCCAGTCCAAGACTAGTTCTTCATCTAGCTAAAGCTTACTTATAGTTTTAGAAATTAGTTATGCTATTGTTAAAAGCTCTTACAGATTTTATTTAAATCTAGTTGACATTTTCTTGGTAGAACCAGGTGCAGAGTAGTTCAAAAATGCTTTTGGTGTAAGTAATTAAAATCCACCTATGAAGTCACAGCATTTTTGGGACATTAATAGTATTGAAAGTAAGCAAACTGCATTTGGGTTAAAGAGTAATGACCTGAAACTCAAAAGGGGAAAGTGGGGCAATCTAGTTTTAGCATATGTATAAAGTTTTGTATACAGTCTAACAGTCTTGTAGGTGACTAAATGAGTAATGCGGTGGAAGGTAAAAGGACAGTTTGCCATTTCAGATGTTCAAATGTTAGGAGGGAAAACTATAAAAGCAAAGCAGATTTATGAAAAAAGTTTTTTTCATGTTCAGACTTTTGCTGAATGTGATGTGAATTCTAAATTAGTCTATCAGTTTAATATGCTGTATGCTGATTTTTTTTTTTAATGTGTTGATCTTAAATGCTCTGATTTGTATAATCTTTACAGTTTTCTTGTACATGTGCTTATTTGTTTGTGTTACTCCTGAGTTGATGTAGCTGTAGAAAACCTAAGATACACATATTTCAACATGCATCTACTCTGTTGTCTATAACATTTCTGTCTCTCTGCAGTATATTTGCCATTTTCATTTTGACCAAGAAAATTATAGTAGTTAAAATTGTCAGATACTGTCTTTGTGTCCGTGTTTATTTTTTTTTATATATTGATTTATTGAAATGTTTACACAACATTTTTTTATTTAGTTATTTTTTACAATTCCACATTTTCTTTGTCTCCTCTTTGGACAAAAGCTCCTCCGGCTCTTTTCCTCAAAGGTATATTGCCTGTGTCTGACTGCATGTGTCTGCTGCATTCTGGCTCTTTGAGCCTCCAGCACCTCACTGCTTTTCTCTCTGCGCAACAGCAGAAATGCCTCTATTACTTCTTTATCTACCTGCATTCTAACCATGCACCTCCTTAATTACATAATGGGTATCGGAGATTGCATTAAAAGGGGCGCATTGCAGTGCACAGTGCGGAGGCAGCCAGCCAGACATACTTATGCAGTTAAAAAATTAATAATAAAAAAATCTAATAACATCTCACATATCTCATGTCCATTAGAATTTAACAGTCCAGGCCCAGTGTGGAATCATTCTGGCTCCCTCTGTTCTGTTTCACTCCTTGTTGTTGTTACCACAGTGAACAAGCAGCTACCACAACAGCTTTGCCCTTTTTTTTCCTTTTTCTGTCAGTAAATCTTTACCTGTGTGTTTGTTGGGCTTCTCAACCTGATGCTTTCTAAAGAGTCAGCAAAGCCTTAACAGACTAAAACAGACAACCCCTGCATTGTGTAAAATTGGCTTTGATTTGGAGGACTTTTCAGACAAATAAGACATCACAATCTATTGAAAAGGCACCTAGAATGTGTGAAAGCTAGCTTTGCTACACAAAAATTCATGTCAATTTTGGAAAGCAAAGTTACATTTATATTTAAGTCCAAATCCACTATAGTATTAAAATGACAGTTCAGATCTTTTCAAGTTGGATTTTGTGGAACATTATGAATAATTACTATTTGACTTGTTGTCTATAGCTCTTGGAATGGCCTCAGTTTAAAGAAATACAGAATAATTATGTCCAACTCGACAAGTTAGGCCAAATGGTACCAAGATTAAAGTGGAATACTGCAATAAAATAAGCAATCTCAAAAATTCCATAGAGGTTCTGTTAATTCAGCCTTTACATTGGGATCAAATTTCTATTACATCCTTAGTTGTATAAAATTGTATAGTTATTTACAAGAGAATAAAGCACTGTGGCACTTCTGGCAAAAATATGTCTGCCACAACAACCATGTAATAATTAAATGACAGTGGTGTAAAGGTTATTAAGTAGATTTTGCATAAACTACAAAAAAATGTTTGAGATGGGAGTTGTTTTTAAAAGGCAAAAATCTACATTTAATTAGGCTCTGTTTGGAATACCTATTAGCTCTGGTCAGAACTTACCTCTCTTCTTCAAACTGAGATCATTAAACACTATCTACGACAAGTAGGATAGAAATTGTTCATAACCTTTCCACAGAGCCCTACGTCAAAATATCTGAACTACCCCTTGAAAATATTGATTTCAAAAAAGTTTTCCTTAAAGTCAGATAGCCACAGAATCTTTCACTGTTGACCCCAAGGTTATTTCTGTTTTTGTCTCTTCTAGGGGTTGTCTGCTTTCAGGCAGTTAAAGCAAACAATGCTACTATGCTGGTTCTTCGTTTGTATTTGTTTCATTTATTCTGCAAACACTAACTCAGCATAATCCAGCTTGACCAGGCCAGCTTCTACTACTGTATATTTCCTTCAGTTCAACCAATCCCCTTTGAGAACTGAGCCATAACCTGCACTGCTAATCCCCTTATTCACTTAATAAATGGTCCCATAATAAGGACAAAAATGCCTAAACTTGTATGTTGTTGATGGTTATGTATCATTTTCAAAGGGACAGTGAGTGAACTTGTGATGAGCAAAATTGAAAGTTATAAGAATTAATACTTTGTTGATAAGCAGTTTAAGCTCATTTGAGGATGCATGCTGACAATGAATCAGGACATGCCTCAAACTAAAACAGCAATTGCTTTTTTAAATGTTATTTCTGCAGCAAGCTTTTTTTGTAAATGACAAATGAGCATTAAACTAATCACAAGGTAAAATAGGTGTACTGCTTTGTGATGTTGTTACATGAATAGAGAATTGACTGTCAGTAACTTGAACAATTTATACCCTAATGACAACCACTGTCACTTAATAGAACTTGAACTTTGGAGTATGCTCACTTCTCTGGGTCATTTTTAATAATTAACTTGACCTCTTAGTTTATCCACTAGGTCAACGAACCCCAACTTCTGCCAAAAGGGTGGGTAGCTTTTAGTGTGCTAAACAGGCAGAATTTCAATTTGTGTTAATGTGGCATGGCATTTTAAGATAAGAGCTGATGAAAATTTCTTTTTTGAATACTAATTGTCTCCTTTTGGAATGACAAAGCCACAATGTCACAGATGTCACTGTTCTATTTTAGGAAACTCTGCATACACTAGACCTTTGCCCCTACAGTAGTGAGCACAGCTTGAAAAGGGGAAGCTTTTTTATTCATGTAGGAATAGGGAAAAAATGGTTTTCAGAACTATTGAGTTATTTGATTCTCATCTGCAAGCACATGCATTTCTCTAAGTTTAACTTCATAATGCATTATAATACATGTTTCATAATCATATTTTAGAAAAGAAATATTAGAAACACTGATTCTGGTTCATGCTATTACATACTGAATATCTTGATTTAAAATAAAGTACAAAATCATGAAGAAAAAACATGTACTTTGTCTTTTCTTGGATGTGTTTTTAGAGCATTTTGAATGTTGTGCAGCTGCAGCAATAAATAAACCAGAGAGCAGTGTTGCCCAGCAGTTGTGTTGTATAGCTGCTAAATTAAGTATTATAGGCAACTTTTATAAATTATTAGGATTTCTCCAGCTGTTAGCTATGTTTTAGTCAAAAGTATAATTTGCATCATAGATTGCACAATAATCCACCCTTTCTAATTGCACCTATATTTGGTAGCTAAGGGTTTGTTTTTATTTCTTGACAATAAAGATGGTACACTGGCAAGTTAAAGATCGAAATTATGGATTAATTATTAAAATGAAAGTATATAAAAATAAAGTGGTGGCTCAAATTGGTTCCTTTATTTTACAAGCTTTCATTATGTCACTTTGATGGCTAACTCTCTTTTTGTCTTGTTTAAAGCAGACACCAACTGTGGACATCCGTCCACGCTCAGCCACAGCCATTCAGATGAACAACGCCACACACATGCAAGAGCGAGACGAGGAATATGGTTACGAATGTCTTGATGGAAAGGACTGCACCAGTTTCTTCTGCTGTTTCGAAGACTGCCGCTCCGGAGCCTGGCGGCATGGCAGGTTGCACATTCGCATTGCCAAGATAGACTCGTATGCACGTATCTTCTTCCCCACTGCTTTTGCACTTTTCAATCTGGTCTACTGGGTCTCCTATCTCTATCTTTAGGCGCAGGTATGTATCCAGCTTTACCCTACTGTTTATTCCTTTCTACATATGCTCTGCGCCAGCAAATGACATTTAGAAGGAAGGGACCCACTGAAAAATCCCCAAATTGATTTAATTTTCATATATTTTTATTCTTTTTTTCCCTTTAAATTGTCATTGCTTTTTTTTTAGAAAACTTGACAAACATTGCAAATGTTGTAGCATTACATTTAACAGGTGTGAGACAGTGAAGAGTTGTGTTGTAAAAAACATTGGTTGTGTGAGAGATATAGATAGTTTTAAGTTTTGTTTCATTTATTTATTTTTTTTAGTTGGAATTTGAACCCAGTCAAGGGAAATTTGAAAAGAAATTAGGATTTTACCAATTCAAACAATAAATGCACAAATACAATTCATGACAAATACTCACACAGTATCTATAAAAGCGACAAATATAACCAGAAAGGTTAGGAGAAAGAACAAAAATCACATGCTGAAAGAACAAATACTAAAAGCTAAATAATACATGTACTATCAGACTTATTCTTCTGATCAACATTTTTTTGTTTTTCTTACAAAGACATAAAATCTAAAGCACTTTAATAGGAGCTATGTTTTTTTTTTCTTTGTTTGTTTT
>JAOXNZ010000030.1:7688038-7704512 GCA_028566095.1 Kryptolebias brasiliensis
TGATTAGATTCTCATCCACAAGGTGTTTTTATGTTCTTTCTTAATCTATACATATTTGATCATTGAATGAACGGGGCACTTTCATTGAGTTTGAAAACTATATTACAGATGTTATGGAAAAGTTCTTTTCATAAGAAAATATAACACAGTTGTGGAATTTTGCAATAAAATGGTTGCATTTGTCAGTGTGTTTTTGTTCTTTTTTAATTCATTAATGCTACAGGTAACTGTTGTTTTATATGTAATCATGCACTTTTATATTGTTAAAAAAAGAAAAAAAAACCTGAATGATGTCTGATGGGTTGATATGTTATCATTCTGGTTGCTTTTGTTTACATTTGTTTAAAAAAATGTTCCCATCTTCTACTCAAGATTTAAACTATAAAAGCTTGTGAGAAGGCATTGAGAAGGTGTTCAGGCATTCGGTGTCTATGAATAAAACTTTGTCTAATGCATCTCTATTTTTTACCTAAAACATAGCAACATGAAAGTTTGTTCTAAAATTAGCAAATTCAGATTTTTCCACTGTGTAATCATCAAGTCTTTTATGGTTTGTATCCTAAAAGTATGTTTTGTTTTTGTATTGTTTTTTATTAATTTAATTTTTTGGTAGACTCCTCACTGTTGTTGCTTTTTCATAAATTCTAATGCAGTTGGAAAGTTTATAAAGATTAGTAAATAGCACAAAGCCAATACAGATATAGTAGATGACGTAATCTTGCATGAAGCTTAAAACCTGAATCCAGTAAAATTACTAAAACTGACATTAAAACAAAAGAGAACAACAGAAAATCAAAATCCACAGTAACTATACTTGCCTGATTCTCACAACAAGTATTCAGTTGTCAGCATATGGTAGTGAGCTACCAAAGCTAGTGGCTGGAATAAGACTCAATAAAATTAAACTACACATTCTCTGCAACTGGGTGAAAATGTGTACTTTTATGTTTCAGACAAGCTAAGTGGAAAGGTATCCATTTAATGCAAATGTACTTTTGTTTTCACTTTTTTTTTTTCAAACAACTTTAAAAACTTTCATTTTAAATGCAACAGGAAGTTTTTCTCTGTATCCTAAATTACATTTTGACATTGAGTTTGTCCCTTTGAAAATGTATTTATTTATTTTTGCCATTCACCTCTTTAATCAGCTAATTTCTACACAAACCAGTGGTTATTCAATAGTCAAGAAATCAAGTGATTATTTATTTCCAAATTAAATGTGAAAGAAATTATTGAACTTTGAGTGAATGTATAAATATGTAGAAAAACTGCATCCGTTTTAAAATGCTAGTGAGAAAACGGCTAAAGAGATTAGTTTAGGCATTACATAACCCTACCACAAGCATATTTTATTTAATGGGTCATTTCCTATGTAGGCAGAGAACAGTCTGGTTCAGGCCAATGACTTTCCTTTTTCCAGGAAAGTGCACTTGAAAGGGGCAGCAGTTGGCTGATGGACCCCTGGGCTGGCACCTCTCCCTCCACTGGGCAGGGTGGCAGCTGCAAAGGACAGCAAGACAATCCCTCTGATGATTACACAACCGTCTGCAGTAAACCACAGCCCTGTACCTTCATAGCAAGCCCTTTCATCAGCTGAGGTACAAGCTATCTGGTGAATGCAAAGCTGGGAGTGGGAGGGAGACCTGCATGAATAATGCAGTCTGCACATGGCTCACTTCTAATGATGCATTTAATCTTGAGAGGTAGTGAGAAAATTACTACACTAACACACTACCAACGTTTTTTTTAATGTGAAGTAAAAATCTATTGATACTACATTAGTTTGGCACATATTGCTACAATTACTTTTTACTAATGCACAAAACAAATGTTAATTCACTCAAACCTACCTTAACTTCATTCTTCCCCATGTACTGATTTGACTGTTATCACTTTAAAAATGCAGTTGAACACATTTTTTTTCCCCAGGTTTCTATTCATGGCTCATTCCTTTGTGGAGGCAACAGGTGCAGTGAACAGTGTGATTAAGTCAAAATAAAATATTTTTTTTTACTCAAGTTCTTTTTCAAGACTCATTTTGGTACTGCATTTCATATTTCACCAATACATCATTGATCCAGTAGATCCAAGATAGTCTAGCTTGGCTTTACAAATGTGGAGCTTTTATTGACTAAATTTAACTGCATGTTCAGGTAGAGGGTCTGCAAAACAAAATGCAAAATTTTCATTGGGTCTGTTACCGTTGATAAACTTTAGTAGTCATATGCTGTACAAATGTGAATAATTCTTGTGATTTACATTTAATTTCAAACCCACTCCACATTAATATTTACTTTTTTATATAAGTTGTTGTTTGTTATAACACTTAATTAAAATTACTTAATTTGTCACTCTATTTAACAAAAGAATCATTTCAAATCAGGGCAAGTAAAAACAACTTAATGCACACTGGGAGCAAAAGGACTGTTTGTTATTTGACAAAATTTGAGTGGGAGAAAAATTGAATCAGACAAATGAAAAATGTGAAAAAAAAAAAAGAAAAATGGTACACTTTTTTGGGCCGGCAGTGGCTCAGGAGGTAGGGGTACATCCTGAGCCGGTTCAAACCCCCGCTCCGTCCATCTCAGCCGTTGTGTCCTTGGGCAAGACTCTTCACCTGCCTTGCCACCTACTGGTGGTGGCCAGAGGGCTCGGTGGTGCCGGTGTAATGGCAGCCCCACTTCTGTCAGTCTGCCCCAGGGCAGCTGTGGCTACAATTTAGACTACCATCATCAGTGAATGAATAGGTGAATAATTGTAGTGTAAAGCACTTTGGGGTCCTTGGACTAGATAAAGTGCAAGCCCTTACAATGAAGTTTCAGGACTTCTAGTCATCAACTATACATTGTACATTGTCTCATTTATTAATGGTCTATAATAAAAGTCTTTGACGCTTTTAAGTTTTTGTTTTGTTTTGTTTTTTTCAAGACAACATCACACAGTTGAGTGCTATACCCAAGAACAGTTCAGTATGTACAAAGGCTAATAGATTCACAATATTGTTTACAAAATGATGGCTTACGTTGCTGCCACAAGAAAATAGGAAACATTTCAGTATGGGCTTTTCTTTGAATATCATATGTTAGTTCTGTATGTGTAGTTTTTCAATGACAAAAAAAATATGTCGGAAAAAAACATATTTGTGGTAGATTGAAACTAAGTTTTAAAATCTTAAAGTCTATGAACTGGAGCTGTTTTTTTCTGTTGTTGAACTAGTCCTTTGCTTCATAGTTTGTTTTTTCTTTGTTTGTTTTTGTTTTTTGTATACTTTGTCCCTATTGGGATAAAATTTATAGCTTTTGGTGCTAACTTTTAGCCAGTCAGCATTCAACCCATATGTGGCAATTTGTTAAATGGCTTTGTAGAAGTCAGTTTGTATTGCTTAAATATCTGAAGTATGCAGATATATTTTCTAACTACTCTACATGCTGGAATCTATGGAAAATTAACAACAGGCTGAAAATATGTACAGTGTTTATTAGCTCTGAATCCTTTTTTTTAAATACTTTATTTTCTTTGGTTTGTCTGGCCCTTTTTTCTTATGATCTTTTTTAATTTATATTTTAACTGTCCCTTTTTAAATTAAAAAAAGCTTATGTGCCTAACTGTCCTAAAGGAACATTTATTGTTTAACAAAATCAGTTTGTCATTTTTGTCCTTCTATTATTTTTTTTTTTTTTTGATTTGCTTAATAAAACTTTTAACATTCATTTATGGAAATGTACTCTTCCAAGAGTTTGGAAGGACCAAATCATCCCTGTAAACACAGATGTCACATAATTGTCTTCTTTGGTGGGTAAATTGTAACATTTCACTTGTTGTAGTCCTAGGCTTTAGGCTACAGCCATTCCAGTCATCACAAATTAAGCATTTACCCTTAAATTAAAAGAAAGCAGCCAGAAATAAATTTGATTTCTCTACTATGACAATTGTCTATGACAATGACCTTCTTTGAAATACATTCAAAAGATGGTAATACTAAAAATACAACCTTATTATATCAATATACTTAATTAGAAATGACATTGAATGACTTTTTGAATTATTTAGTTATGCAAGTTGGGATGTGAAATGCCAGCAGGAAAATAATGTGACATTTCGCAGTAATTTAGCCTATTCTCTGCATGTAAGCATTGAACATTGTGTGGATTTTTTCCCCTATTTAGAACATGTGTCTTTTAAATTTACCTATGTTTCACCTTTTCCCCCCACCCCTCATCACCTGGTCAAAGGAAGTATACATTTAAACTTTCATTTTCAAAAAATGCTGCAAACCTCTGCAAATTTCTGATAGGAACAGCCCAGATAAGAAAATCAGCAGGTATTCATGTTTGTAAAGATGACCTACACTGTCCCACAGGAAATGCTGACACAGATTACATGGCTGAGATACTGCAAAGGGGAATGACATGTTTTAGATGTACTGTTCTCTGAGTGCTATATAATTAGCTGCAATAACTAGCCTGCTGACTCAACTACAAACTTTAAAGATGAAACACCCAGAGAGCATAAATAGCCTGAAGAACAAACTCTGGAGGAATAGATGTACTGATTAGCTGATGTAAAGTCTGAAGTAAAGTGTTGGCTAATAAAATTGAAATTAAATAAAACTCAACAAAACTCATCATACTGCAAGGTTAGAGCTGCCAGGATCATGACTGAAAATTGGGTCAGACTAACAGCAATGAAGCAGTATGTGTGCAGTTCATTGGACATGTGGCAATTTCCCTGACAAAAACAACAAAAACTTCACAGACTAGTAGTTGCTACAGCGCCCAAACCTCACTGGCTAATTGAAAATAGCAAAATTTGACAAAGTCAAATTTAGTCTTTAAATTATTTGAATGAGACATATTTAAGTTGTTTTGGTGAAACCTTGATAATGTTAAATGAGTTGTGAAGCTCAGAGTATGTATTTGGGATGGCTCTGCTACATCAATTTTTATCTTTACTGTGTGCCTGTAAAACTGAGTAAAATATAACCATTTTTTTTCTGGCTAAGTTCAATTAGCTGTGGCAGCCATCTTGAATTTAATTGACTCCAAAAGATTATCAGGTGTAGATTTTTTTTTTCCTAATATATCAGATTTAAGGAAAGATTGTGATGAGTGTGAATGTGTTGCAGTTGACTCAAGCACACCAAATTTTAGCTGAACTTTTGAAGCCTCTTTTTTGTTGTTTTGTAATGCCAATTGACTGTGGTGGGCATCTTGAATTGGGTTGGCTTCAAAAGGTAATCATTTGTAGATGTGTATCCAATTCCTCTCTGGTATTTTCAATATAATCCATCCAGTGGGTTATGAGATATTTGGCTAGCAGACAGACACACACACACTCTCAGACACACAAATACATGCAAACACAGGAAAAAAACATTACAACCAAGTTTTTGCAATTAGTATGCCTAAAAATGTCAAGAGGTCATTGTAATTTCACCAAACAGCTACCATCAAAATCTATTAAAATGAAAAGTAACAGGAGTATATGTAGAGGCAAAACAAGAATATATATAAAACATGGAGCTAGGTGTAATAGGTTGAAAACCCAATATGTCAAGCATAAATGTTCCAAAACTGACCAATCTAAGTATTCTTTGTTCAAAGGGAATGTCTGTTGTGTTTTCACAATAGGGAAGCACTTTTATTTTCAGCTGCTAATTGAGCCTCTGGTGACTTAGAGTAAAGAAAAACAAGCCTCGTAGGAGGTATTTCTAAAAAAGCAGCAGAGACTCCTACATTCTGTAGCAGTTGATGCAATGTTGAATATATACACAATATTTAATGCATCTGAGATTGTCAGGAATAAAATAAGAAGCCATTGGCAGTTAAACAGTGAAAAAGTGCATATTGTGGCACCAAAAAAAAAGACATTTGTGAGAAATCTGACATTGGTATCATCAAAAATCCAGCTTTCCAGTCTACACAAAACTGTCACACTCTTCACCCTCACTGGAGTTTTTTTAAAACACTTGTTTTCAGGGGACAATAGCTGCAGCCACATGGAAAAAGCTGTGTTAGTCAAAATAACATTTGTGTGCATGTGTACATGACCTAAAAAAAGGCAAGCAGAAAGGGAAAATAGGAAGCTGCTTTTGCAGAGGCCGTCTCCTTGACTGAGTTTAAATTCACACTTTTTGGTTTCAAGTTACCAAGTAAAAAATGTCATTAAATAAAATGCATGCTATATATATATATATATATATAAATAAATATTGCATACATTTTATTTAATGGTTATAGTAAAAGAAAGCAGGAAAAACATACTTTTTTTTCACCCAACTAAGCTGGTGGTTTCAAGCTATAGGGTTCTTAAATGAATAATTATGTAGCTTTTTTTAATCCAAGCACACAAAGACATCTGAGCTATGTGAAATGATGTGAGGCCTGGATTAAAAAAAAAAAAGAGATATGTCAAAACAAGACATTGGGACAGGTTTTAATATTGTGACCTATATAAGTCACTAATACCTTTCCTCTATCCTATCACTTGGTAGCCATGTGCCATAAAACCAAAAGTCATTCACTTTTTCTTTGTTCTTAATAATCCCAGTTACTTTCTAATCCTTCAAGAACCATGTGCGTTTACTCTGTTCCTTATTTGCATTCAAACCCCTGAGGGCAGAAATGGCTACAGGTGTAATGATCTTTAAATCTCTAATCTCTCAGACTGACTGTCTTCTTCACTGTGACTAAATCTGTGAAATTAGAACACTCTAATGCTTTGGGTTATTCTGCAGATATCAGTACAGTCTGGCTGATGTTGATTTAAAAAAGCCTAAAAAACTTACAGACATTCTTAATTTAGAAACTGCTTTGCATTTGATAAAAAGTGTGTTTAAGGTTTAACTCTTTCTGTGTTTTCAAATAATTTAAACTTTAGTTGCAATGCATACATGGTTGCTCTGAGTCTTCTTAGGGTGAAGCCGTTTACTTTTTGTCTGCAAACTTTTTTTTCTTGTGAAGCAGCTTTACCTTTACATGAGGTTTACTGCCTTTACGTCTCTGTTATCACTCTGTAACTGTCACACATACTCAGAGTTTATGTTTTCTTTAAATGCATAACCAGAGACAGGGACTGCAAATTAAACATGGCTAAAAGTCTTGCTTTGATACATCGCAATAGTTGTTTAATTTGATATTCAACACTGTTTTACACACACCACCACAGCTGTCCTTTAGATCAATGTTTTTTTTTTTTCTTTTCTTTCTTTTTCTTTAATTTAGTTTCCCTTTTCAGGACTGCACACAGTGCTTTCAACTTATTTTTTCTTTCCTCCAAGCACACTGTGATCTCAGCACACTACTGCTACTTAGAATCACTAAATCTGGAGAGAAAGTTTGGAGCCAGGACGCGAGTTGACTGGGACCCTCCTGTGCCATGCTACAAGTGAAAGTTTGGGGCTAAAAGTTGATCAAAAATGAACCATTCTTTAGAGGACTGCTTCCCTCACTCAAAGCTGAGAAACTGATTTGGATCAGTTCCAAGTTTGATCCAGACAAAAGTATTTTTGTTTTTTCTTTTAAACTCTTGGTTGTGCTTTTAATATTGCTTTAGAAATAACATAGTTCATAAAAGCAAAATATCTGCTTTTTGGTTAGTTATAGAATCACAAATAACTATAGGTTGTCTTTTTTTTACCCTACAACATATTTATTTATATCCCTATGTACAAATTGTCTTTTTTTAGACTATTTTTTTTTGTCAGCCCCATTGGCTTGTACTATTGTTAAACTAATCAGCATTTTACCTATGAATAGCAATATCTCTGATCATTTTGCATTATTAGCTTCTAATACCAAATAGTCTTGATTCCCATGCCTCAAAAAACAACAAAAAAAACCACTCATGCATAAAATCTTCTACTTATCCTAAAATGCCTTCAGTGACTGCCTTTTTAAATGTGTCAGAAATAGAGATGAGTTGTCAGGTCAATGCTGCAGCTCAGGGCTGGTCTCACACAGCTGTGGGGTAACTTTTTTTATATGTAATTTCCAGAGTTTTGGCATGTTTACTCTCTGACTTCACAATCCATTTGTTAAATTTTTTGACATGATTTTAAAGAAACAACTTGTTAACAATTAGTTTGTTTTTTTAAATATGAGCTAATGAGGGCTTTTGTTTAAAGGAAGTCAGTAAGCTTTCTTTGAAAAAATAAATTTAAAAAACAATATCTCAACCAGACATTGCCTGAGAACTCTGCACTGCAGAGCAGCAGGTGAGAGGAGGTGAATCAGGTGTCCATGTGGGGAGCAATCGAGTGTGATACAGGAGTAATTTTTGTGTGGTGTGTTTCCCAGCATCCCATCCAGCTCTGGAAACTCTTAAAAAGTGTGCACGTGTTTTATAAGGCTGGTGGAGCACGCTTCTTGACCAAATAAACCTTGACACTAACTTTCGCAGCATCACATGCCTGTCTAAGCCTCCTAAGGTCATGTTGCTCCTCTGTCAGACCTGTCTAGTCTAGAAAACTATATCTTTCTTTTCCCACAGCGCTGAAAGTCCCATGCTTGCGTGCCTTAAATTTCTCCTCCTCAGGCAGTCTGCTCCCCCGGCTCCCAATGACTCAGCCAGAACACAGCTGAGTCATACTTATAAGGTGATTGCAGACATGACACGGGAACCTTAAAGTGGCATGGATCACTTTTCCAACCATGTCAAGTGAATACTGGCCTGCACTAAACAGGCTATCAATGCAACACAGTCTTAAAATTTATTTATACATAAATTGTGAAACTGCTATATTTTGGAGCAGTGGATGCTTTTTGATTAGACTTGGGTCTCTTTTATTTATTTATTTTTCATCAGGATCCACTACAATTATCTTAGACCTTAAGGAATGCATCTGATACATTGTTCAAAAGAGGTAAGTCTTCTTTGCCTCAAAATGTGCAGTTTAAGGTTTTGCCCCAAACGCCACATGCATTGTTAATTTGCTTCTCAGCACTTTACTTTATTTTAACAGAATTGTCTGTATTCTGAGCTACTGGCAACAGCTCGACTTTCAGAAAAATTTAGACAGAAGCAGCCAAAGGGAGAAGCAAAGCACATGCAGGTAAGATAATGAACATAGTCAAGTCATTTTTTTGTTTGTTTGTTTGTTTTGTTTTTTGCTTAATAAAGTTCTAACTGCACAAAACCACCCAGAAGTAACTGGCTGCAAGAATAACAGTTCTCTAAAATGCCTTTTTTTCTTTTATTTTAGTAGTATTATTTTTAAACTATTATCAAAGCCTTGAATACAAATTTAAAAAATGCTTTTTGTCTGATTTAATCGTTTAAAATATGTCAAAGTGAATGTTGAGATGAGCATAGTCACTGAATTTAAATAATTCTATCAAGTCAAATGCTAAATCATAGGTAGTGCCAATGGTCATGGGTTCAGGGAGTGTTCTATTTACTTATTTTAGTTCCATCCTAAAAATAAGTCCACACAGTTCTTTAACACTGTGTGGCCTTTAGAATCATGCTAAGGAAGGTAATATTGATTGATGAAGATCCTCTAGATGCTAATGTCAGTTTAATCAGATTTGGTTCAGTTTGCTTCTTGGAATTGTTGTACTGTAAACTTGGCACTCACATTATCAAAAATAATAACTTCCTCTTAAATACTCAGATTACCCAGTTGAAAAAAATGAAACTATGTGATTAAAAAACAACTGTTTCTGTTGTAATACACAGACAGGTTTTGCACCTGATACCTAAAAGATGAAAATGCCAACTGTTAACAAGCATTACACTGATCTCAAAAACTATAATTCAAGTGTTACTTTGTTTAACTGAACAACATGAGTGCTTGAGTTTGCCTTTTGTTTTGATGTGGCATGTCATGCAGAAAGTAAGTCAAATAAGCATAAAAACGGATTCAAAAGGTTTTAAGCAGATTATCCAACAAAACACATATATCAGGGAAGACAAAATATATCTTTAATAAGCAATAAGAGTGTTGAAAGTAAATGAGAATGCTACAAAATCCAAAAATGTTTGATGGGAATTTAAATGAGCCAGCTGCTAAAGCATATTTTGTCATGCACAATGAGCAAGCACTAAAGTACAGCTGATATTTGCATTGCTTAAAACAAGTGAAATGAATATTTAAGAGCACATTATAAGCAAGGACATCATGATTCAGCTGAAACTCATTAACGGTTGATTGACCAGGGTTGTTCTATGCCAACTCTTTTAAAATTATTGTAAAATCACAAACACACCTGGAAGTTACCAGGACAAACAATGACTATAAGTATAAGCACCTCCATCGGCAGCAATGGACAGAATGTGAAACAGATAATGTTTCACTTTTGTGTCATTTTTTCTTGTTAAAAACTGTATATACTTATGTAAAAGTTACTTTTGAGCCCCCTTTAGAACCAAAAAAGAGAGAATGAAACCTTTCAATGAATGTGCTCATATTTTCTGTAGCAAACCAGTCAAAGTATGTTTGCCATTTCTTAATAAGAAAATATGGTTCAACAGTATTCCACAATTGAACTTTGCAGCATCTGCTTGCTGCAGCTGCATTTAGTGCAAAAGAAAGCAAAAATACTTTACACAGCAGCCCTACTGTGACACTCTGTAACTAAAATTCTTTTTTAATACATATATTCTTCTCTTTGCTGCCCACTGTGAACAAATTGTCTGAACATTGCAAGATCATCACAAATGGGCAGACAGAGAGAGCTTGCCAATTCACATGTACAGATACTTTCTGATCACCAATTAAGTTAAAATACATGTATTTGGACTGTGAGAAGACTCAACATTATCCAGGCCAAAAAAGAAAATCACAATTCAAAGACTAAGGCCCTTGCTAACCATAAGGTTTAAAGTTAAAACTTCTTTGTTGGATGGCAATAATGGTATTCACACTACCAGGCTGTAATGCACTCATCTAAACTATGTTTTGTGGAAAATGATAAAACAGCAACATTAACTTTTGGATTACACTTCTTTTAGACCCCAGTTATGTTACCATACCATGTTTATAAAGTAGCCTAGAAGGCTCCAAGAAAGAGCTGTAACAGTTTTCAGGCAAATGAAATTTAGGAAATTGGTGTGTAAATATTAGTGTTACTCAAATTATTAAATCCTACCCACAGGACTTTTTGGTAACATGGCTGGCTGTTGACATTTTACAATTAAATCTTACCATTGTACACGTAAAATGAAAAGTTGACAGACATGTGCTAGGAGAAAATTGTGCTAAAAGCAACACTCTTTTCAACTAGTTCACTTTACCACATGTCAGCCCAAACAATTTCCTTTTCAGTAACCATCTTAAGATAAAAATTCACTCTACAAAGGCAATGCCAGTAACTCATCTGCTCATGCTGATCAGTAAGTAAGCTGAGAAATTTTGTTACTTGACACATGACCATATTTTACAGCATTATTGGTATAAACAACATACTTAAAATTTGAATGCTCTATTATATGCAGTTGTCTTCTGTGTATGACTTCATACAAGTAATGACCAAATAATTCATAGTCAGCATAAACAAATTAACACTGCAATTACAATGCAGAGTATTCTAATTACACCTGAGGGTGAACGGTACCATTTTAGTCTTAAGTGTTCATGTGAGATTAAAAATTTGTGCTACTGCATTGCTTCTTGATTAAAACTGTCCTGCTTTCCCCAGAGCAAGTTAAAATGATGTAAAACTCATTGAAGGGTTGCGTTGCTCCACCTTTCATCTCTTTGTCTTTCTCTCTCATAGTGAGAATTTTTGATAATGATGGGTTCTGGTCCCACTAGTACAGAAACCAACTGACAGAGACTACATTTTAATCTTTTCTATGCATTTGTTCTTTGTCAAATCTGCCTAATCTCCCTTGGATAACTTTAAGGCCATATATTTCCCCTTTTATTTTAGTTTATTTATTCATTCCACTCTTGGATAGGTCAGTTGTTCATCAGAAGGCCAACACAAAGACGGATGAAACAAAGAAAGATGTCCACTCACTTACATGTTTAAAGTCCACAAAGTGAACGTTTTTTAAATATATTAAAGAAAGCCAGAGTGCTAAAGATAAACCACTGCAGGCTTTGGGGGAAAAAATACAAAACATTTGAACTTTGCACAAAGTTCCCACCCAAGACTAAAACTCAAAATCTTGCTGTAAGGTCACACTATTGACCACAGCACTACTCTGCTGAGTTTGTCTTTTTTTAGTGTCTAAATTTTTTTTTACTGAAGTTGACCTGACTCCTTTTTATAAACTGACACTTTACTGACACTTTACTAATAAAACAACTTTAGAAAATTCTGTGAACTACTTTTGTTTTACTGTCATTTTTAGATGCATCTAAAATGTATTGTGTATCCTATTTAAGGTTTTAATTGTAATAGTGAATAAAAGTGGAATATAGTCGTGGTTTGTAAATATCTGTATTTTAGGAAACTCAAATGTTTAACATGGAAAACACTGTCATCTTAATTCATTTACAAACCTACAAAAGACCTTGAATGAAATAGCAGCAGGAAAGAAAAACTTTGCATAATTATTTCAGTAACTTTACAACTTTTTTCATATAAAGTTAATATTAACTAATGCTATAATTAATGGAGACTGGGAAAAAAAAGTCTCCTTTGTGGAAATGATACTCACTCACTAATGGTGGCTCCAGTTCTTTTTTATACTTTAAATGTGTCTCTCTGCACTCCGAATAATAAAATGGTTAACTTTAATTGATTGGGCAGTGCTTTGTTGGTGCTGGGAACCACAGAAATAGCCAGAGGGCTGTTTCACAAAGCCTATACAGCAGGTTAAGCTGGGATTTTCAGCTATCCTTTCTGAATGACTCAGTTTCATGAAAGCAGAGCCACATAAGTCAACATGTAGATTTATTCTGTGCTAGCCCACTGCAGATCAGACTAACAGCAAGGGTTGATTGATCTATGGCTTATCTGCTCAGTCAACAGCCACTCTGATCAGAAACCAATGTGCACATTTTCATTCGCTTCTAGTATTATCTTTGCTAGCCGTTAATCAAACAGTAACACATTGCAATTCACTTAAAACAGAACAGAGTAACCCTGAAAATGTGAACATATACAACTTAAACATTCCTTCGTCTTTCTCTCTGCAGCAACTCAGCTCTTACTCTAAAGCCAATTCATGCAGAAGAAAGTACATGAAGACAAGCATGTATTAAGAAATTATCTGATATTGTAGGGGATCTTTCCTGCCTCTGTCTGCTTTTACTCAGATGCAGGCTATTTTACCCAATAATTTAAGAGGCAGAATTAGATTAACTTTATTTATTCCACAGATTATTGGTACCATGTTTGATAGTCAGGACAGAGACAGTCAGCAAATGTCAGTAGGTATGTTATGTCTTATATGTGCTTGTTTTCTCATAATTGTTTAGACATAGATCAACCTAGATACTGTCATCTGTAGACCAAACACTAATTAAAACAAATAAAGCCAGAATGCTTAAAAAGAACCATTTGAGTCTAACCTTTCTTTAATTCTGGATTTCTAAATCTGACATTTTAAAGTGCATCGTCTCTGTCTCTAAGTCTTAAATAAAAAACTATATTTTTCATAAAATACCATCAAGCGGCTTTCTCATCTCTTATAGTCACACATAAATTAATCTCTCATTTCCTGTCTGTAAAACTCCATTGTTACACTGAAACATTGTTACAAACTTCTTAATCCCTATTCATTTTAAAGTCAAACGCTACTTTTCACATTGACCCATAGAATTTTATAAAATCCCAGTATGTTATTATTCCATTAGTTCATTTTATGCCTTTGGCTGCAGCTAAGACTGGAGAAGGTGCAATCGCTTCCAGCACTTACAGCTGCCCCTCAGGGAAAAAAACATTCAGCAGATCCAGAAACCAGACAATGGGATGTATCTGAATACAAATACATATCAGTCACTGCCCTGACTCTTTAGACACCTTTGCTTCAGCTCCTGGTTGATAACTTGGTGGATCATCTTACTGTCTGGGTTATTGCCAGAGGAAATGGCTTTCAGAGACATGACAATTGAATTGTCCTTTATCAACAATTTTCTTGACGTTGTCTTGGTCCAGTGGCAAAAGGGACATCTAAATCATAAGATTTCTTGTTTGATACTGGTAATATGCAAGTTGCTGTTTTTAAAAAGAAGTAATAAAGAAACACTGTAAGTAGAAATACAGCCACAGATGAATGAAATTTGCTTCATTTGCTGGTCAAGTCTTCTATGCACATATGAGCTCAAGAGTGACAACAATTAAAACATTTTAATTTAAAATGCACAAACACAAATTTAAACCATAGTTTGTTTGTTTGTTTGTTTTTGGCCTAAAGCTAGACCCAAATAGTACATGTATACTGCTTGTTTAGTGAAGCTTTCAGAAGCTGCGCTCCACCCAACAGATGTGAAGGCATGCACATGTCTTAAAGCGTGAGTGTGTTTGAATGAAGAAGCTGCATGAGGGCTCTGCTAAAAAGCATGGGGCTGTTAGTTTAATCTTTTCAAAGATCAAAGTCAGGCACCTGGCCTTAACAAGCTGATCTGAGTAACTGAAATGGTTGCCAGTGCTGCAACTGACCTGCTTAAAGTTTTATTTGGACCATGATATAGAAGGCTATATTTTACCATTCTCTTTTAGGAATAAGTTATTTTCTCTAACAGGACATAACCATTGCCTTACTGCTGTAAGATATGGCCTCTTAGTGTAACAACCAACTGCTCATGTTTAGTCATAAAATAATGGATATACAAAAACCATGGCAGGTGTTTTTACAGAAAACATCATAGACCTAAATAATATTACAACAGTGGTTCCCAGAGTATCAGAAAACAGATTTGGATTAGCTTAAAGGGCACATTTTAAAGTCTGATATGTTCACGTTGCCTCAACGATTTCAGTATGATGGAATATGATGTCAACTGTAAGAAGCAACCCCACCTCTAACTCCACAACGCTCATGAGCTCTATTGGTAATGTCTTTCTACCAGACCATTTTTAGGACACCACTATATGTCCCTTGTTCACATCACAAATGGCTAGAGTTGTACTAGCAGCAAAAAAAAAACAAAAAAACATCTAGTCAATATTAGATGGGTGACCATAACAATATGGCTGATATACATTACATCCAGTTTTTTTCAAAACTCATATTATTTATTTTCCTGTTTTTCTTCTTCTGTGCTAACACACAAACAGAACACTTCTGCTCTGGTTGAAATAGTTTTAGATAGATTTTTTTCACCCAATTTCATGTTTTCCAAAGCTGGGCTATCCATTATATCTGTTCTTTTATTGTGGAACAACCTTTTATATGTGTGACAAAAATCCTCTGCCTTCTACAGAGCTTGATCTGTCCTAATAGCACTTGACTGGCTTTACAAAGGGTTTTGATTTCTGAGAATAACCTCTTCAATTCCAGCTGACCTTGAAGAGCAACTGCCATTTCCACAAAGGGCAAAGTGTCAATATGGGGTGAACAGTGACCAGAAATTGTTGTGCTTTGTAGAGTAACTGTCAAAAAACCCTGGTAAATCTTTTGCATTTACGTACATTTACATAAATCTCTTCAGAAACCAAACTATTTGGTCACATCTAAGACCACACCATCAGCTGAAAAAGTCTTGCAAATTATTCAGGTAATGAGTGCTATAAAAGACACAATGCTTAGTCACCACAATTGTCCCTTGCTCTGTGGTAAACTAAAGGTGTGTGAACCTAATACAAACTACCACATTATCAGTAGCCCTATAGTGGAACTAATAAAGCTCCTAGCAAGAGACCAAAGTGTAGCTAAGCACTTTTGCACTTTTGAATGCCGGTGGCACAAATATTGTCTCTGAAGTGAAGGTAGTCATGAGGTTCCGCTACACATCACCAATCTTACCTGTCCTACCTCAGTTTGTTTAGTGTATTTTTTTCATTAATGAAACAGAGAGAATGTTATCTCATCTAAAGTAGTAGTTATTTCCCCAATGCCATGTGTTAAACAGGCAGACACTATTAAATACTTTGTCATGTAACCACACTGTTCTCATTTTCTTCCTCCAAATCCCTGCACCTTAGCGCTAAATGACAAGTTAGAAATTGATCATGTCTGTTATTAAAGTACACAAAACACTATTTGGGACAGTAGACAAAAGAAAAGCGAAATGACCTCTTGTACCCTTTTTCAATTAAATTGTTTCATAAGATAATTGACACTGCAAATGTAGTGATAATGTACCAATTGTTTTTTTTTATACTTTTTAAGTCACTGATTAAATATTAAAATATACTCTATTTGCTCAATTGCTTTATTTGATGTTGTTTTTCATGCTCAGAAAATCATTTACATTAGTGATTTTGATCTTAATTCTTTTACTGTTTATATAAGCCTTTGCAACAAAACTAGTTAACCAGTGGATTTAGAATTGCTTTTTAAACATTTCAGGTATTCAATAATAATTTTGTCATGCATCTTTTACTTCATACATTTAAATTATTTCTGCACAACTGAA
>JAOXNZ010000030.1:7864825-7880835 GCA_028566095.1 Kryptolebias brasiliensis
ATAAAGTTACTAGTGCAAGATGTGATTAATGTACCTTCAGCTGTGCTTTCTAGTCAATTAAAAAAAATGAAAATAAGAGTAAATAAACATTTGCATATGTATTGAGTCATTGCTGACAGTTCAAAGGAAAATAAGCTACAGGGAAAAAAAGTCCACAAAGACTTATAAAAATAATGCAAACGACATTAAATAATGTCTTTATCATTTGCTTGGACATACAAAGTAGAAGGACAACTAAAGCTTTGAACATAAGGGTAGGAGAGGAGAAGCCTATAGTGCACAGAAAAAGAGGATTTGAACAAACTTTGGTTTCAAAGTTTAACTCCATGGGTAAAACTAATGGATGTCTGGAGAAAAGCCAGAGGGCTCCACGGTGCCTTTGCTAGATTGCCCTCTTAATCCCACAGCGAACCATGAGCTGAACAAAACTCACAAACACACTAGTAAGCAATATAACAAGGAATGAACACCAGTTTTGGCAGCTTTGTTTGGATGAAAGCTTTTGGTGTTGAAACCTTTACCAAGCTTCCTGCCTATCCCTTCTGATACTACACACTGTGACAAAAATGTTCAAACTCTTACTGATGTTAAACAAAATAAGAAAAGAAAATGCACAGTTTAAAAAATTGGCTCTTTTTCGACTACACATTCCTATTTAAAAACATTGTTTTACTTTCTCTTCTTCTTCAAACACTATCGCTGCCTCTTGAAAGAAAAAGGGCAACACTGCAGCCAACAACTGTTGTCATCTCATGAGACAGAAAGACCTAAAAATGACAGCAGTCTGTTGGAAGGTCACAACCTGTGCACTACACATCCATTTGAGCTTTTTGGCATGGCGATCTGCTATGATAATGGCTGCCCAGAGGGGGAACCGCCTGGATGGATGGAGCTTTTTTAATCTTGGAGTGGCAGACCTCTGTGACCTTGTCAGGAGGTGTCCTAGGTCTGGGTGACTGACGAGACTCCCCACAGGCACGGCACACTGCAGGAAAGCAAGGCTCGTCTTATGATGCAGGGGAGCAAAATATGATTCAGAGAGTGTTCAAAACCTTTCTTGGCAGACTTATATGTAATACAAGTGTTTGGTGGCTGCAGACAGATGCAAGATAAGGCTGGTATTTGTCAGAAAGGCAACAGTAATTACTGGTGTGTCACTCTTTTTTTTTTGCAACCACTTACGAGTAGAATGCCAACCTTTTTTACCACCAACAGTAATCCTTTCTAAGCAACAGCTGCTTCAAAGACTTAGAGATGATAGGACAGATAGGAAGTATGGGGCTGCAGCTTGTAGGACACAGAAAGCTAAAAACACCACAAAACCATAGCTTTATATTTTTACCTGTTTGGACCAAAGTGAGTATAGAGTAGAGGAGTAATCAGGAACTGTTATCAGCCCCCCACTCACCTACAAAAAACAGAAACTACAGTACACAAGCCAAGACATTTTTCAAATCATAGACGCATATGGATGTACTGCAACTGCTTACTATAGGAATTCAGAAATGCTCTTGTAGAAAATCGTTAAAACAAAAGTGTATTTTCCTCTGCACACTCATGACTGCAAGATGTGCATAACAAACAGTTTTGAGCATGCCTTATCTCTGGAAAAGGTGACTTTTCTATGTCAAATCTACACCTGGGACCATATTGCAGCAGTGCAGAAGCTTGCTCTTGATGTTACAATGCAGGGTCTTTCATTAAAAAAAGTGTAACATTAATGAAAGAATCAGTTATTAAATATGTGACTGATAACTGTGCTGTGAAACAGTACAGTTGGTCTGCAGAGCAGCCCATCACGTCCTGTGAATTGAAATGTAATGCAGTTCAAACACAGAGTAGAGCTACGTGCTGATTCTGTGAATATCTACATAAATTAAATGGAGGACAAAAACAAATAGAGAGGAGATGGTTGACTCATGTCTGTTCCCTTCAACAGCTGGCTGCTGGAGACTTTGTTGTCTCTTGGCACAGCTGAGGGTGGTTTGAAAGTGTTGTTGCTGTCTCTCCATTCTGTTTGTGTTGGCAGGTCTGTTTTGGCATAAACATTTGTCTTTCTCAAGGTTCATGCCTGAAACTGAAAAAGCTTGTCTCAGTAAAAAAAAATATTTGTGCTAATATTGTTCTAATCCTGCAGATGAACTATTAAAGGGGTTGAATACAGGGGTGCCAAAAAGCAGGGGTCAGAGGGGACAGTGGCCAACCTTTGTGACCCCCCATTTGTAGTAATAAAACTCCTGAAATTGTGGTATGGCCTTTGGTTTTGGTGTGCCACCAGAAGATTATCAGTGGCCACCTCTTTGGAAACTTTCTGGAGGCTCCCCTGGTTGACAAAGGTCCTTATACAGTAGGTTGCTCCAGTCTGCTGCCATGTTCAGAATAATGATCTTAAACTTTTGGTTAGTCTTTACACACAGCTTACAAGAGTACTGTATAAGGCCAAGAAACAAAAGGAAAATCATGTCACACCATTATCAGCAAATAATTGTACTGATTTATTGTGATGTTATTCTATCATAATTTAAATATATCTACAATGGTTATAAATTATATTATAATAAAAATGTATCTTGTAGCTGCAAGCTATGCCTTTTTTCTCCAAATGAAGCAATAAACAAATAAAAAATAATGACTGATTTAAAAAATAAAGTTACAATCACTGAGTAATCTAAATTCCACACGAACTCTCTCAGGCCTAACCCATTGGAAAATGGAAAAACAAATGAGTAGGAAGCTTTTATTAGTTTGTTCAAAGTACCCAGGCATGTAGAGCCACGCAAAGACTACTTTTCCTAAAAAGAAATTTTATACCTAATGCTAAAATTCAAAGTACTGCTGGAATAATTGCACAAAGTAGTGCTATTTTTATGTTTTGAAATAGATTGTTCCATCTTGTCACGTGTTTACCAGTTTAATCTATTTAAACCCAAGGGCAAGTGTAATCCTCTGCTAACTGGGTGAAAACCAGGGTCTAATCATGGGCAGTTCGCAGGGTCAACACATTCCCAAAACTCATTCACACCTATAAGCAATTAAATCTGGAAGAGCAAAATACCACAGGGACAAGATTAGGAGACAAAACTGCAATTACATTTGTGTTGTTCTCCTTTTAAAAGGCAATGCTGAACTGCACTTTTGCCAAATTGATGGCTATCACTACTAAATCAGCTACTTTTGATGGTCCCTTATCTACATTTTGTAAAAAAAATAAAAAAAAAAAAAGCTTTGACTGATAAATGTAGTGACTTTTGAGGAAAAATATAGCTGGGGCTGTTCCAGAAAGACAAGCAGCAGCAGATCATGAAGCAGTGAAAAGAAACACAAGAGTCACTTTGTTCTTTATAACTTCCTCTCTAAGTGATCATTGTTCATGTCAATAAAGCCCAAGTTGCTGTACAGCCTCTGACTTTAACTCGTATTAATGAAAATGTGTTCAGAAGATGTCGTTGCTGTAAAATTAGATATTTGTCAGAGCAGCAGGAAATGCCCTGAAGGTCACCATGGCTTCATATAGATTTAATAGGCTCCTTTTTAGACTATTTTAAATTCTCTTGCTGTTAGAAAACACAATTACATCCTAATGAAAGCAGCTTTATTGGGAATTGAATAAATGTGACCACTGAGATTTAAGAAAAATGATACCACTGCATAAATATGTGACTGATAACAGATAAAGCAGAATAACAATACATGATGATGATTTCACTATTAAAGGTGGCGATTCTATAAACCATTGAACCATGAGCTGTCCCTATTTTTGACAAAGTGTTTCTGCAAGTTGGCTCAGTTTTTGTCACATAGTGTAAAATGGTATGAGCTTATGTGAGGTGGTATTTACTCATATTTACAACGTGATATGATTTTTAATTATGACGTGGTACATAAAGCCTTTGGAGGTCAAGACTCCAGCGACGCTTGTAAGAGAACAACTATATTATTTGATCTATGGGAATCAGCTTGTGACCTTCATCAGAGTCATTGCAAACAAAAAAATGAGCCATCATAACCTTTGGTGGCTCATTTTTCTTTCTTATGGTTTTGGTAAAAACACTGGCCAACCTCATAATATTTTTAAACTAAAATGAACCAAGTCATCGTTAAGATATATCCTGATCAAAACTGCCAAATTTTTGTTTGGCTTCATCTAATTGATTTACACCTTTAATTTTAAACCCAATCACTCTGAAGAGTCCAAAGCTCTAGAACAAATAAGGCAAGTATGAAAGTATCATTAAAATAAACATTAATTTATTGTGTGAATGTGATTCAGCATTCACACTACTGTTTTCCTTTCTTTTTCCTTTTTTATATTTTAAGTTTTGCAATCTAATTACTCAGCCATTCATTTATCAAAATGTTTAGCTTATATAGGAGATAGGTGCTTTGACCTTTTTCTTTTGTGACGTTTATACTTTTCAAACTATTTACAAACATTTTCCCTTAGAAATACTTTAAGATCTCTTTAATTCCTTCAAAAACACTGTTTTCTTCTTCAGCTTCAAATTTCAGCAAAGTCATTCACCAATTAGCATGCACACTGCATTTTTGCAGAAAATTCAAATTCTCAAGTTGAATTATTCTTACCGCACAATGTTCCTCCTCCCCTCTTTAGTCCAATTTATGCAATCATGTCCTGTTCTCCTCGGTCTCTGTGTCTTTCTCCTCAAAGGATGTCAGTGAGAGTTGATTAAGCTCAAAGATTGTGACAATGACCTAAAGTCTCATCTCCCTCTGGATCCAAACCACCTTAATAGTCATTCTTATTCCGATAACAAACTCCATAACCGACACACAAAAAGGCCCACGTGCAGCCAGAGTGATATATATCAATCTACAATAAACCTCAGTAGTTTTAGGCTATCCATCAGAGTATGACTCATACATAAACACTGTACAAAAATGGAAGCACAGACAGTTTTCTGGAACAGTCAATGACCTAATGTTTTTTATGCAGACATGTGGCACAGCTCCACATCTGCACATCATGTAACTGTCACTTATCAGCAGCAGCAGGAACTGCCTACTTTACATGCATCATTCAACACTTTACCTCTAAAAATCTATTTGTTCTACTCAAGGTTAATTATTTTCCCAGGCAGACACAACTGGTTAGTAAGTAGCATGTTCATGCTGTATTTGTAACATGTTTGAGTATGTGTGTGCAATTGTATGTGTTTACTGCTGTCAGAGTGAATCTACATCACGAATCATGTCAGATTGCTGTGTATGTTTACCCACCTACTGTGAATATATTCAGTTATGTGCACACAGACACAAATGCAACACTTTCATAAGTATTCAGCTGTGCTTTAAAACAAGAAGAAACACACACACAAATTAGTACCAACAGAGTCTCTAAAAACAGTAGAGAAAATGTTCAGTTTAAGTACCAAGTCATGAATTCACAGTTTGCCACTCATTTAAATATGCCACCATGCTGACTTGACAACCTATGTTGACTCATTCCTTTTTGAAGCACAAAAAAAAAAAAACAACTGCCAAATAGGTCTGTATTGAAACATAGTCTGATAGTATATTTAGTTTGATTAATGCAAAAAGAAATGTTCAAAACATTAGAAATGTATGCACTATAAATGTGACAAATGTCACAAAGAACAGATTCCAAGTTCTTTGTGAAAGGGTCTAAAGCAAGATTAAAAAGTTCCTCGACCTTTTAAAAAAAATAGAAAATAGAAGTTTCCTTCTATTCTGCAGGAGAGTTACTAATAATTGTAAACAAACACTTCCCCACACAAAATCATGTTGTCCCATGACCTTTCTTTGAAGTGTGAAATCACTAATTACAGCTAAATGTATTAGAAAAATGAATATTTGAATGTACAGCAGCAAGATAAGAACTATGTGAATCAACAAAAGTCAACGTCTGAAAATGTTTTGTTTTGTTGTGGGGTTTTTTTGGTCATGTGAATTGTTCATATCCATAAAGAGGACAAAACTGGAAAGGTTGGTTTCATTCTGACTTCAACTTCCAAATTCCTGTTGGCGGTGTAAAAATAGTCTATATAGTCTATGTTCTGCACAGGATTTTGTCTTTCCTCCTTAGCCTAAAATTGCTGCCTGAGTTTTCCTGAAACCAGAGTTTATTGTTACTAAATGTGGAGAAGTTTTAAGCTGGAAATCATGTAAATCAATGTAAACAAATGTGAATTAATCAGTGAGTTTCTCTATGTCTGCAGCTGCAGCCTCAAAAAAACAAATAATCACAGTCACAGCAGGACAATAAATCCAATTTTGCATCAGTGAAAAGTTCTGTCTTGACCAGAGGCTCATCAAAATATTTTGTTTCTGCCCGATTCTGGTATAAATTAACCAGACAGAGACTGGTATCCTAAATTGTATACCAATAAAGTGAAGTGCTTTAATCTCAGGTGAGAAACCTGTTGAAGTCCTCAGAAAACAATTGACCAAAGATTCAGGATGTCATCAAGAGGAAAGTATTTCACCAAATCAAAATAAGATCCTGAAAGAGATAAGGCCCAAAACTATGTCAAATTATATTTAAATAATTTCTGGAATTTTCTAGACATAACACATTAATTATAAAACTAATCTATAATGAATGCAATAATTTGCAGTCGTTTTATCTTGGTGACATTAAAAAGTGAACTTTTCATGGCAATTTCCTGAGTCGGTAAATGCAGCATTTTCAAAGACCCCATCTAGTTCAGCTGTCACTTTCTAATTAACCACTTAGAGATTTGATAATAAGCAATATGTAGAATCCATATATTGCAGGATGTGAGTAGAAACAAAAGTTGCAGTAAAGTATGCAGGAGGAGAAAAAGATTACTAAAGTTAAAAACTTGTGAAGATATGTTTTCTTCAACAATGAATTATAGACATTTTCTCAGGGGATGACAAAACAACCCAAATGTCTTGAACCAGAACGTGAAAGTGAGAGACTTGATTGTAAAAGCATCTCAGTATTCCAGGTGCAATATTTCACCTCCACATCATATTCATTCAGCTGAGGGGTAATTGCAATCCAAGGCAGATGACTTGTTTTGTAATGGTGAATATTTGCAAATAGTTACTATATGTTTGGTGCATGCCTGTCACAGTAAATCAGCATCACAATTAACATCCAATTTTAGGTAGAACTGACATCTAAGAAGCAATAATTAGGGTTATTATTGCCCAGTTGTGACTGACATAGCAGCTCCAATGTTTGGAGACCTTATCGGCAGGTGAACTCAATTATTTTGACTGTTGGGCACCCGAGTCAAACAAATAAATACACAAGGCACACACTGGGCAGCAAGCACACCCAAACAAGCCCAAAATGCCAGGATCAACTTGACAGCCTCCTACCCTCTGGTTCTCCGCCAGGTCAAACTCGTTAACTGCATTCAACCGCCATTTAGAGCCCCTTAGTACTGGAAGCCACTTTCTCACTCAGTCCACTCTGTCACTGACATTTTAGTGTCGTTTTCACAAGACACTTTTGTGCACAACTCTGTGTTTCTCCATCACTGAGTGAGTTTCTGTCCATTTAGCAAAGCCCATTAGGGCCCATTTTCATTTCAAGAGCAATGACCAGTCAATCCAGTATTGCTTAATCAGAGCACAGGGAATCCAAAGGGAAGAGAAGTATTTGTATTGTTTTATCAAACTGTTCAAAAAACATAAAAACAATAGCAAATTGCCAAATTTCGGCTCATTAAAGTTCTAAAATCAGACTAAATGTACATTTGTCACACTCAAACAGCTGGCAATCAATCACATTTAGGCTGTTGGAGAATTAGAGGCAATTGTTCCTGAACCGCTCAGTGATATGCAGGTCATATAGAGGTGCACTGAATTACCATGTGTGAGTGTGGCTGTCAAACCTAATTTGGATTTTTGTCACTGCGAGCTGCCACATCTGGCATGCGGCCTCTTAAATTGATTTGATCATGCCAATCAGTCAGGCAAGAAGGCAGTCAGTCACTCGTACAGATTAACTGTTGTGAAACAAGTAAAATAAAAAAAATAAAAAGGGAGAGAGAAACAGAAACAGGTCACCAACATAATGTCAAGCCAGCATGTCTGTAGTTTGAAAACAAGACAGAGAAGTGGCAGAAAACTAAGAAAAAAAGTGAAACCACTACAAAAACAGGTTGAGATTCAGCACAGCAGCTCATTGCTTAATCCATGCCAGACATCTAGGCCTCCATTTAATTAAACAGCTGAGTGTGCCACTAATCAGAGTCTGCCGAGCTCGTGCCTCTAAATATTCTGAATTCTGGAGGGGACTCGAGAGTTTGAGAAATGGGGGAATTAACACTTAAATATGGCAAAATGCTGAGTAAAAGGGAGGAACGACAGGCCCGTTTGTCTTCCTTTTATTTACAGGATGCCCAATTACTTTTCATTTCTTTTGTAATTTGTTTCTAACTTAGTTAAATGAGTTCAGGGATATAAACCTTTTCATTTAACTGTCGAACAGACAGAAACTTTAAGATTCTGAGCAAGAATAGGACCACCTAAGCACAAAAAGCAGACATCTTTACTGTAAAATGTCAAGTCATTTGTTACAGTTGATTTAACTACTGGTATGGTTAAAATAAAATATGCAAGTTATCACAATTTCTTCTTGTCAATTTGTAGCAAAATATAAAAAATAAATGCCTAGTACCAGGAACTGAATCTTCTGACACTACCCATGCCTATTTTCTTTGGCATTCAAAATGACAGAATCAGATGTCAGCAAGTTTCAACACCCCTGTAAATAAACAGGTTCTGGCAGTTTGCTAGTGTGGATGTGTATTAGCATAATGCCAGGCTGGAAAGACATCAGCAATGACCTTAGAGAAGCAATTGTTACTTTCATCAATTTTGGAAGGCCATTTTAATGTCTGTAGCCCCATTTTAACACTAAGAAAGATCATTCAAAACTGAAAAATATACAAGACAGTTGCCAATCTTCCTAGTTTACAGGATGTTCCTGTGGTCAGACCATTAAATACTTTTACAAACTGCCAAACCTCAAAGGCCACATTTCAGAATTTACAGGCCTCAATACAGATATTAAATGTTTTTTGACAGTTCAGTTTGAAAAACACAAAATAAATGTGACTTGTTTGGAAGAAATGCCAGAGGACAACAACTTCTCCCGAACATGGCAGCGCAACTTAGGTTTGCAAAAATGTATCTGAGGAAACAGGACGTCTGAAACAATGTCCTTTGAACAGACAAGCTCAAGGCGAGGATGGTAGGCCTTAAAGCACAGTGTCATTTTTGATGCAAACAAAAGACAGCATTTAGGCTCAAACTGCCCAAACAAACTGTCCAGCACACTGCTTGGCACATGATTTGGGTTTCTTTATTTTAAGATAGTGTCACCATGAAATAAAAATTTGGAGAGTGTGAAGATGAGACATGGGTAGGAAAAAAAGCAGGTGTTTTGTATCCATAACAAAAATTCTTTTCCCCTTTTTAACATTTCAGTCATTTGTGTGTGACGATGTATTTCTTTGTGGAAACTTGACTCTGATATGTATAAAAAAAAAACACTCTGGAAACCACAAAGATAAATGTTGCTGAGTATTGAAGTGATCCATATTAAGTTTTCTTAGGAATGGGAAGCTGATTTAGGTCATTTAAAAAAAAATAGAAAACTTTGGTGGTTACCATGGAAACGACTTAAACAATTTCAGATAACTTGCATTGCTGAGCGACAGTATGGTGCAAAAAACGGAGAATTGATCGCTCAGAAACTCCCGAATTGGAAGCTATAACTTCAACTATATTGTATGCTTTCGCAAAGTTGTTAAAGTCGTTTCCATGGTAACCACTGACTCACAAACTTAAAACGCAATGTTTCCGTCTTCACAGGGTTAACAAATTTGCAGTTGTCAGTAAACCCTTGTTTTTCATGGTTAACTAAAGAAAAACGTTTCGTTTACTTATCAAACGGGCAAGATTTGTCTTCTGTCAGCAAACAAAGCTTCTCTTCTTGTTGTTTCATTCAACAGGCACCGTTACTTTTGTTGCAGGTTGCGTCACTTCCGTTGTGGCTTTTGTATTTCCATTGTGGCTTTTGTATTTCCGTTGTGGCTTTTGTATTTCCATTGCGGCTTTTGTATTTGACCTGACACCTCTGGACTACCGTACATTCACACCTAAGGATCGATTTAGAATGTCCAGTTTACCCAATATGCATGTTTTTGGAGTGTGGGAGGAAACCAGAGCAACTGGAGAAAACCCATGCATACATGGAGACAACATACAACTTCCACACAGAAAGGCACCAGCTGGGATTCAGACCGGAGACCTTCTTGCTGTGAGGTGACAGTGTTAACCACTACACCACCATGCAGTTAAATCTATTTTTCCCCTAAAATTTTTTACTGTTTTATTTTTGTAATAAAGCTCTGTATATGAACTGAATAAACTAATAACTGAAAAAATAAATAAATGTATTAAGTGTGTGTGTACTGAAACAATCATTCAGGAGGGATGTGTACAGGGGTGCCTAGAACATATATAAAAATAAGACATTCAGAAGGAATATAAAGAGGCAGAGAAGAGCTATTTCTAAAGACTTATGAATTAGAGGGAAGTTTAATCTGAAGTATAATCTTACCAAAAACATTCATCGTAGCTAGTTCTGTATTCATCGAGGCAGCTCCGTCCAAAGTCGATCAGGCAAAGTCTTGGGACTCCTGAGCCTGTTTCAGTCAAAATATTCTCTATGTTGATGTCACAATAGAAGATGCTTTTATGCTGAAGGTGCACCGCAGCATCAACTAGCTGTTTTAGTATAATCTGAATGAGGAAAGTGTCAGCAGCTGAAGAGGCCAGGGTGGTGGTGTGACATTTTTCACAGTTGTGACTCAGTTTTATTCACATTCACTATGAAACAAAAAAAAAGAGACGCAGAATGAGTGACAAGATCTTTGAAACTCTCAAAGATTGTCCATCGGCTTACCTTGGCCTTGTTTCCCTCGAGGGAACCTTCATTGTTTTCAATGTAGCTAAGTAGGTCCTCAGCAGGAACTGATCACTCCATCACGATGATGAGTTCCTGTCAAAAATCATACCAATCCAGCAGGGAAACCAGGTCTGACATTCATACTGAACTGGTTATTTAAGTCTGTAGTTTTAGCATGACAGCTACCTCCACAGAAAGATGCCTTCCATTCTCATCCTGAAACATACCCAAAAAAAGAGTGTGCAGATTAAAAACAGTCACAAAAAGAGTCGCTCACTTGCTGTATGTTTGCAGTAAATGTTATTTTTAGGAATGTGTTTGATAGTCACCCACAGGATGAAAACAAAACTTTGCTATGAACCCTAATCATACTGAATGTGTGAATGCCTGGAATATGACAATGTGTGTTTGTAATATTTACAGGTACCCTCCGATAACCAGCCAATACATATCTACAGCCTCCTTCCCAGAGTGGATCCTGCTCCTCATATTCACTCCTAATGTCAGCTAGCACACACATTAACACACACATTACAGGTGTGCTGATTACTACTGAAAGACAGGTGGAGTGTGAGGAGTGGAAACAAAGACTATTGAAGGCTCTATGGATTAAACACAGACTGTGGCAGAAACCTCTTTTATAGATTAAAGCCAGTGTTATTTTTGTACTATCAAATTGGAGTTTTATTTAAGACAAAAATGGTGAACTTGATTGCAACTGTAAAAGTCTTTTAACCTCTTTCACTCAACATGTTGTTGTCTTGTTTGAACAAACTTTACTGGAATTGGAAAACATCAACATGGGTTAATAGGATCAAGTACTTCACAGAATCTGCGTATTAATGTCACAGGTCCATGCCATGTAAATTGGCAAGTTAAATATGTTGAGCGACCACAATGTGTGCCCTCCTTAAGTCACATCAGTTATGCAGCAGATACTAATCAACTGAAGCATATTAAATTAATACCCATGACATAATTTATGGCTCGGAGCAGAAAGCTTCATGTTAATAAATGTTGTGGAACTCTCATATTCAGCAGACTCCTGTTATTGGGCAGATATGTGACAGGAGCTGTAAAATATTTCATAGCACTGGTGAAACACAGCTGTTTGTGTACTTGTGACACCAAAAATATCCATCACTTAAACCAGTTGCATTTAGGCTAGCATACATGACTGATGTGAAACTGAATGTAAGTTATCTAGTGTAGCAGATAAGTAAAAATACACTTCAGTTAGTGATGCAAAGCACCAAATTTTGCACCAGTGCTCACTATAACCCTCTCTTCAAAAAAGTACCACATTTTATGCTTGCATCACTAACTGAAGTGTTATAGTGAAAAAATGAATTTATCTGCTATGCTAATCTGAAGGGGAAAACAACACTGACTTAAAAGAGGATGTATTTTATTTTTATGCTGTCTATATGTACTGTATGAAGTGTGTATGTGTGTGTTTTTTTCTTCATTACTCTGTTCACGGTCATGGGAACTAAAGTCTGTCCCTGGGTGAGAGGCAAAGTACATCTTACAAAGCGCTGCAGTGCAATTGAAAATCACTACAGTGACAGATGAGACAAACAGACTATTGCATTCACTCCTGAGGTCAACTCAGAGTTGCCCTTTAACCTAAAAAGCATGTTTTTGTGTAAGGATAGGCCTGAGTACCCAGAGAAACCCCCCAAGACAATAAAAAGAAAATGCAAACTGTTCACAGAAAGGCCTGCACGGCTGAGAGTCAAACAGTGACCTCCTTGCTATGAAGTGACAGAGCTAACCACCACATCATTGTGTCTGATTGATGTTGTGTATAAAATAGCCTATAGAGGCTCTTATATTATACAAACAGGTTATAAGCTGTCTTTATCTTGCTGCTTTATGAGAGTCTAATAGAATAAAATGCACCATAAGAAGGCAGAATGGTCATTTAAATTTAATATACTAAAGGCAGCTTTTCTTTTTTTTTGGAGAGGAAATTGAAATGAAGGGTTTTGTTCTCAACTGAGATCTCCTCCTATCCTATATTAGCTGATTCAAATACTCCGGGCACAATTGATGTCTCTGTTTCACCCTGCATAATGGACTGAACAGGTAAAAACATTGATATTTTTGGATCAGTAAAATAAAATATTTTCTCTGCAGAGGCACTGTTAAATTATTTAAAGGCACGTAGCTGTAGAGTTGTATTGATTATCAATGTTTTCTTTTTTCCAACCACTTGTTGCTTCCACAGAAAGACCAAAAATATTATATTTCAAATGGTGTCCCCTAAAGCATTTAAGAATTTATTTTTTGTAAACAAACTTATGATTTAGTCTTTAGACATTTGATTTTAGAGGGCCACACTGACTTAGTTAAAGAAAGAGAAGGGCCACACATTGACTTGGACAAAATATTTGGTAGAGCAGCTATGTTTGGAAACACTTTCAGGACTTTTTATTTCTTTTCTGAGTTTGTTGCATATAACATCCGTGCTTGAATTCTTTTAGGGTATCAACCCTACTGTCTATAAAGGGTACTTATTGCAAACCCTAATATAAAACATAAAAAAGATTATCCTTAACAGTATCGAATAGTGCACTTTGAAAGTGCTTACTCTAGTAGTTTTCCATGTACTGTACTGACATGCAATTCTAAAATGTGGGTAAGGCTTTGCCCATGGTTGATTTAGTCCTATTGGTTTATCAGCTGGATGTTCAAATGTGATGCAGAATACTTCTGTTAAAGAACAAGCTCCCAACACAATGAGTGAATTTAAATACGGAACAAAATGCAGAATATAAAGAATTTATCTGAAGAATTTATATCAAACACTAAAAAACTTTGCAGAACTACTCCGAAAGGGCGCAAAACATCCCACAAGGCACTGCTTATGCTCTGAGCAACTAAAACTTGATCCATAAAAAAAGGGAAAGGAGAAGAAGGAGAAAGAAAACCGGATAATTCGTCTATAAACGTTGTTTTGTAACTGTAACTGCAAGCATTTTTTTTTACCTTTTGAGTTCACCTATTGGTGTGTCTGTGTGTACTGGTGAGCGCATTTTTTGCTTCATTTAAAACAAAATTACTTTGCTGCAGTGTGCAATTAGCATATTTTTCATTTGCACAGTAACTTTGTTCCTCAGGCAGTTACATCAAACTCCCTCTTATTTCACACATGGGACTGCGATATATTGCTCTGATTTATTGAGATTTGTGCCGTTTTAGAAGCTGGAAAAGGTCCAGGGGGGGGTGTGATGTAACTGAAACGTGAACAGGGATGACGAAGGTGGAGTGTGGGAGCGTTAACTGTGCCACTGAAGCTATAGCTCATCTATTTTAGTGTTATTTAAAAATTTGAAGTTCTAAAGGCAAAAAGAAAAAAAAAATGCAGCCAAAAGGCAAAAACAGCTCCATTGCTGCATGCCTAATTAGATGCAATGTTATTCTCTAGCCCAAGTGGTTCCTCCCTCTTTAGATGGCACTTTAACTGCAAAAATTCTTCAATGTTTAATCAAATAATTATGATCTCTTCAGCATTTTGGTATTTTAAGACTGCCGATAATAAGTAACCAATAGTTTAGTAAAGTTAAATTAAACATTAACAACAAAACAGGGGAAATACAAAAATACATGAGAGTGATGCAGGAAGTTTTGTATTTTAGGCATGCAAGTTTGATGCCACAGAATTCTAGACATGAACATGGAGCAAGAAGCAGTCTGACCCCTCAGAGAACAGACCTGTCTTCTTGACCGCTTCTCTCCACACCTGAGATGTCAGTCGTTAACAGATGACTGCTGTCATGTGGTGAACCAGCCAGGACCACAGCAGGGGCTGAACTACCTGCACCTCAACATCACAAAGAAAAGGAAGCTGGGGAGACATGAGAGAAAAAAATCAGGAGACGGAAAAAAAAAATCCCCTGTCAAAAGTCTTTACCAAAGGGATGGAAGTAGGAGGTGGTTGAAGGCTACAAATACAAACTGGTTCACCTGAGATCAATGCCTTACACCTCCAGGGCATCCTTTTAGATGACCAAAGGAGCACTTTTACCTGTGCACTGATCACATTTCAGGGTTTTCAAATAACTCAAATTCAGAAAGTTGACATTGGTTCTGCTTATAATTTGCAATTTTCTAAGGATCACACAATAAGCTTGATTTTTTTGATTGTTTTCTCAATAGGAAACATCTCAATAATGTAAACAGAGGACAGGGTTTTAAGAACAAATAGCTTTTTATGTCTCTGTTAGTATTACTGATGGATTACTGATGGATAGACATCTACAGTACTTTGCTGCTGCTACTTACACTTAGATAAAGGTGCATGCCAGGGGTACTTGAAAATAGAGACGTGTGATCTCAGTGGGGTTTGCCTGGTTAAATAAAGGCTAATAAATAAATATTAGGATGTTACACTGTATGTACATTTTATCTGTAATTTTGTAACCCTATATTTCATTGAAAATAATGCAGACTCAACATATCAGTGTATGATTCCATCAATTGAACAAAATGATTTTATTGCAGTCTATGATTGACAGCTAAAGTTTTAAAATTAAAATGTTTTCCTATTCTTGCTAGCTGTTGGAGCTGTAGAGCAGTTGTAGGGCAGCCTTTTTTGGACCGTAAAGTTGCTGGTTCAATTTCCCGCCATGCCCATATGTCACCTTGAGCAAGACACCTAATGCCTAACTTCTCCTCGAGCGCTTAAATAGCTGCCCAATGCTCCACTTGTGTGTATCTCACATGTGTGATGGGTCAAATGCAGAAAACAAATTTCATCATCGTATGGGTACATACAGTGATGACAACATAAACCACTTTCTTTTTTTTCCTTTTTGTTTCGTTTTTAATCTTCAGCTTCAGTTCTTCCAAATTAGGGATGTGCAGAGTTCCTACTATTTGTATAATTTTGTTTAAGCAAATAAACAATTTGCATTTAAATTCATTTTAAAATAGTATCACATATAGTTCTTGTTTTGATCACATTTCCAGGTTTTGAAACTATCATTTAGTGCATACTCAGTTCCTAATATATAAAACTGACTAACCACTAATCCAAAGACATGTAAAATTTTAAACATTTACCCAG
>JAOXNZ010000030.1:7887510-7903141 GCA_028566095.1 Kryptolebias brasiliensis
ACCCACCACCACCACCTCAGGCAGCAAATCCCTCATCGAATCCTTTAAACCAAGTGATGGTTCATTCATTAATATTTATTTTTTCCTTTACATCACTTTGATGGTGAAGCCTTTTAAATGTTTAATTTGTTTCAGGACCATTAAACAGTAATGCTAGAGTCTTTTAATTCTGTACAAATTATGGTTATGGCTAAAGCATTAGCCATGATCTGTAAATTCTGCTTTGTTATCGTCATCTATTTATTATGTACAAAAAAGCTTAATGTACTTTTTACAGCAATCACATTTTGGGCACAGAAATATTTTTTATTGTCTATATTTTTAAATAGGGATGCATAGTCTGCTGTTTTACAACACTCGGAGAGGAGCCGCCTTGACAGAAAATTACCATCTAAAACTACTCAATCTAAATTATAATAACAGTTTGGGCAAATGTTAGTTGTAGCAAGGATTTGTGACGTAAACGTGAATGTGTGTAAAGGTTTCCTGCTTGATGATCATGAAGAACAATCCAAACAACCAACATTAACACCACCGGCATTAACCTTCTTGAAGCAAAACAGTAACTGAAAACTATAAAAAATAATAATAAATAAATAAAAAGACAATGGTATTGTAGAACAATAAACCTTCAACACAGGATTCAAATATCTGTAGCAGTGTTTTTGGTGTAATTACAACTACCATATGGATGAGTTTAATAAGTACAATGTCAAGCATCACAAAACGCTGTAATAAAACTTAAACTCATGTATTTTGGGTCAAAGTGAAGGTGGAGTTTAAGATGCTCACATGTCACAATGTTTACATGACATCTTGGGTGCTATCACAAATGGTGCGAGCAAACTTATTTTTTAAAATAGGACAAAATAAATTTTAAATGCAAAAAAGAAATTAATGCACAGTTTGCATACACAAACGTGCACGGCCTTCTGATTCTCAGATTTCTATTTACAAAATACTTTTGCATATCTTAGACAACCGAAGACCCACATGTGGAAAAATGTTAGGTTTTAATATGTTCCTCACTGGTACCAAGTCTTGTTGGATTACTTGCATCAAACATGCTGTTAATGTTTGATGATCAAAAAAAAAAAAACGTTTGTGTGTGGAAACATCCATGTAAATACCAGCATAGAGGAAGTAAATTAGATCAAATAAGAACCCAAAAACATAAAACTACTGCAATTTGTAAAGAGGCAGAACAAGAGATAAAACATACAAATTACATATGAGAGCTATGTCTAGTTGTTTGGAATAATTAATATAAGTTTGTTATATGATCACCATCACTTCACTGTCAGCCTTTTAATGTTTAATGCTTGATTTTAAAGGCATCAGCTGCTAAATGGGCTAAAAATCAGTGTTCAGAAAATGGACACTGCAGCTGATAAGATGGTACTCTAAAGACGATGATTGCAAGCATAATTACATCTTTTAAAGATTAATAAAATAACATGTTTAACAAGCTCATCCACAACAAATAAGCATAATAACTTTTTATATTATAGGTTGGTAAAATCTTTTAGCTGATCTTTAATCACAAAGTTTGTGGTTCTTGAGTGGATTTATGAGACTCTGCTTGACAGATGCTTAAAAACATATTGTAATATGAGTTTTAAATCTCTTTTATTCTGTTTTATAATATGTAACATGACCAGTAGAAGTTTAAAGTGCCCTGAAGCATCTAAACAACTTACTGAATTTGAAGAATGTGCCTGTATGTAAACCATCATTGACCCATCTTCCAAACACGTCTTATTTGAAATCTGCTCAAACGTGACAAACCCCACGCCTCAAGCATTTGTCAGACACACTGTTTTGACCCTCACATGTTGGCCTTTATGTAGTAATTGCCGGGAGGAAGTAGTTTATAAGAGCTGCATAAAATGGCAATTGAGAAGATCCCAAACATAAATGTCCTGAAGCAGTCAGTTGGAACTGCTGCAGCTGAGAAAAAACAAGTACGAGGAAACAGGAATCACATTAACAGGGATGACTACTGCTGGAGGCAGCACCGCTGGCCAACAATTCCTCTTCACACTGTGTGCAAGTGTGCGTTTTCAGTCATGCATTGTATGTATGCACATTATTGCGAACATATTTTTAAATTCAAAGAATGGATGAAGCCATAGTTGCTTTCTGGCTTCAGTGAGGAATGTTCATATTCTTATCATGAACTTCTTAACCATAAAAATAGTCACAAATTATTTGAAATGCCAAGATGAAATATTTTAATTACATTTAAACTGACAAATATAGCTATGTGCATTACAAATGTCCACGTAATAAGCTGTACTTTTATGGTTCAGTGTTTAAGATTAAAATTTACAATAACAAAGCTAACAATTTGAACAACACAAATATTACTGTTCAAATAAATGAATAAAACAATCAATTAATTACATATCACAATTAAACACCTAAAATTCCTTGAAGGAATGCATATGCACTCTTTCTGATAGTTTCATTCAGATGAAAAATTCATTCTCTGTTGCTTGCAAACAGAAGAGCTTTTTTGTTCGCAGGACAAATCCAATCTCGCAGTAACAGAGACATTCATCACTCCCTGATTAGGATTCTGCATCCTTTTGATAAACTTTGTCTGGACCACCAGCAGTTTTCCACACCAGATGGGAGCTCATAACACTGATAGAGACATTTTCACATCAATGTCAGTTGACTGAGCATTGCACAGGCCAGTTGGAGTTCAATTAGATTTTTTCTAAGTAACGGCAAGTTGAAATAAAAAAAGAAAAGAAAAAAAGCACTCACACAGTCTCTGCTAATTTATCCAAATCTTTTACGCTTACATACAAATAATTTATCGTGACTTTGCCCGAGAGCAGGTTTCATGTGTACAGAAACGATGCGAATCCATCTGATGTTTCCTCTCACAGCCGTTGCAGCACAGAAGAATCTACATGTTGACAAACCCACAGGAAGCATTTCAAACTCATTTTTCAGCTGAAATGTTCTAAAACACAGCTGTTTCTGCAGAAAGCACGATGACACGCATGTTACTCCCATTATACACCTGTAAACATGACTTGAATGCTACAATTCTATTGTTTCTTGCGGTAACAGAAATAATAGTCTCTCGGGCCATGAGCAGTGCCAAAGTGCTGCATGGGTGACTGAAATTGATCGACTGTTGCTCTGCTGCATCAGACAGCTTTCTGTGTTGAGTGATAAAATAAAAAAAAATGTAAAAAAACCCAGCTGTCTGCAAAATGATAAGACATTTTGTGAAGTGACTTTTAATTTACTCTATCTGCATTCCCCCTAATTCTGAGAGAGAAGGGAGTTTGTGTAAAATGTAAATGAATACAGAGTGCAATGATTTCCAAATCTCATAAATTCATATTTTACTCATGTTGAAGCAAAGTAAACATATCAAATGTTTAAACTAAGAAATCACACAATTTTTAGAAAGAAATAAGGACATTTTGAATTTGACGGCAGCATCACATCTCAAAAAAGTTGATACAGGGTCATCTTTTCCACTGTGAAGCCTCCCCTCTTCTTTTACCAACAGTCTGTAAATGTCTAGGGACTGAGGAGAGCAACTGCTGGAGATTTAGAGGGAATGTTGTCCCATTCTTGTCTGATGGAGGATTCTAGCTGTTCAACAGCCCTGGATCTTCTTTGCTGGATTTTTAATTTCATGATGCACCAAATGTTTTCAGTTGGTGAGAGGTCTGGACTGAAGGCAGGCCAGTTCAGCAACCAGCCTCTTCTACTACGAAGCCAAACTGTTGTAACCTTCTTGAAAAAAGGCACTGTCTGGACGAGAACTTGTGTTGTTCTACAACCTGTATACATTTTTCTGCATTGGTACTGCCTTTCCATATGTGTAAGCTGTTCATGCCATAGGCACTGATACACCCCACACCATCAAAGAGGCATGTTTTTGAACTATGCGCTGATAACATGCCAAATGGTCCCTTTTCTCTTTAGTACAGAAGACGTGGCATCCATGGTTTCCAAAAATAATTTACAATTTCAATTCCTCTAACCACAGAGCAGTTTTCCACTTTGCCTCAGTCCAATTTCAATGAGATTTGGCCCAGAGAAGACAATGTTTTTTCAGGATGGTGTTCTGATATGGCTCCTGCTTTGCATAAAAGAGCTTTAACCTGTATTTGTGGATGGCTTGGCAAACTATGTTTACAGACAATGATTTGTGATCGTTTTCCTGACCCCATGCAGAATAAGACCTGTTTTTAATGAGTACCACCTAATTTGAACATCATATTTTGATGATATTATTAACTATAGATGATGGGATATTCAAAGTCTTCACATTTTTTTATTAAAAGAACATTATTCTGAAATTGTTCTAATATCTTTAGACACAGTTAATACAGATTAGTGAACCTCTGCCCATCTTTACTTCTGAGAGATTCAGTCTCTCTAAAAATGTCTTTTTTAATACCCAGTCCTCTTACTTACATGTTGCCAATTAACCTAATGTGGTGCTAAATACTTCTCCATATATTTCTTATTCTGCTTTCACTTTGATGAGATAAAATAAAGTCATTCCATAAGTGTGCATTAAAATGGTAAGGCAAATCCAAAAATGCAAGTAGCCTAAGCTGAAACAATGAGATGATGCAAGTTCATGATAAAGCAAACAGATTGTAACTAAGAAATTATCCTGGTTTATGGACTTTTTCTTATGTCCATTGCCTCATTGTTGACTTTAATTCTTGTTGTTCTGTTTTGTAAATGGTATTCTTCTCATTTCATCTCCTCCTGTTTCGTGTACACCTGTGTACAGTTCCCTAATTGCCTGCACCTGTGTTTCCTGAGCTGATTACTGCTGCCAGGATACAAACTCATCTGTTTTTTTCTGGTTTCTGCCACTTTGTTTCACATTTTACTACCAGGTTTATGGCTTCTACAACAGTGGGTTACTGCTGACTCTTGCTTTTGTGGGGTGATTAGGGTTTTTTGTTGCATTATATGCTTTTGCAGCAAAGTGAAAACACAAAAAAAAGACAAACACAATGATCTAGTGTAAGGAATTTTGCTATGGAGAAGAAAAGAAGAAAAACTGGTGATGACACTAATGACGGCATTTGTGTACATATATGGGGAGTAAAGAGAGCAAAGAGCTGTAATGTCCCCCAGCATCATCATCAAGTCAGACAAAACTATAAAACAATTCGGTAAAATGATCATAATAGCAGCACAGAGACAAACTCTGAAGCACACAGCCTGAAGATTAGAGTTGCCAAATAGCCTAATTTTGATTAGTTCTACCCCTAGAAAGAATTTAAAAATTACCAAAACTGGCCAAATTTAGTATTTTCATTCAGTTCAGTAATTGCTATAATTACACACACCAGCACCACTCTGGCAGCTGAGGTATTCTTGAACTGCACACAGTCACAGCAGTACAGTGCTTTTAGATGCATTTGCACAATCCTCAGCGCTGCTGTGCTGCTTTTTAATAGCAAAACAAAATAACTGCTCTAATGATCCCTTGTCATATGCAAAATGACAATATAATCTGTTTCTAACTGTGCTCTACTTTTAGAGCAGATTTACATTCTTTTTAAACGTATGAGAAAAATACATCAAACTCAGTAAAAGGAAGAATGTGAACTTCTGGGCTTTTGTTGGTCTCAGCAGAAAACCTCCCCGTCAGCCAGCACTGATGGAGATGTGAATGATGGCTGATTTGAACAGCCTGCCTATGTGCTTATGAGCTGTAGATGCATTCAGTGGGTTTGGAAAAGTCACAAGGGGTGTAAAGTTGGCTTTCTATTCTCACTGCTCTGAAAAATAAGTGAAAGCTGTGGTCAAGGAATGCTAGTTTCATTATCAGTTGGGAAAAGTTGCTTTTATTGTTGCCAGTTATACCTTCTAGCTTCCAAATAAAAAATGTGAATTTTTTTGCCTTACCTGGAGCAAGCTTTTTTATTTCATTTAAATTGCTGTGTATCCATTTGTAAAAAAAAAAAAAAAAACCAAACACTAAAACAACAAAACATGATTGATATTTTCATATTACCCCTTACGCCGACTCCTTGTTTGCGATAATTTGAAGGTGACAGGCAGTGAAACGGATGACAGCATTTTTAAAACTGACTTGAACATGATAATTAGGATGTTGAGCTTTCCTCTTCACAGCCTGTGTGTTCCGTCACGCTCAGATTACCGGAGCAGGCGTTACTGCACAGCTGTTTAAAAACAAACTGTCCTTGTTTTCAAATGAAATCAGAACTATTTGAACTGCTGAAATAAATACAGCAGAAAGGCTTTTTAGAGTGGATGTATTTCTCTGTCGCTTGTTTAATTCAAGGCCTAGCATTCCTCAAAGGCATGCCACAGTTTTAGCTGGTTTGGTCAAACCTTGAAATAATATTATGCACAATTTCATGCAATATCGCAAGATGTCACACTCAGAGAACGTGTTATGAATGACTCTCACCTCGTACCACATCAAAGTTTAACACAATGTCTGTAGCTTTCTATATATATTTTTTAAGTAATTTGTATAATTTATTTCCTTTTTGTCTTTTAGAGAAAGGTTTCTGTGTCTTGTGTTTCTATCAAAACATAACAGGAGCTGCTCTCCTATAGATACATCCCCTCCCTCCTCCACCACCAAGTCATCCACCCACCCATCCATCCATTTTCTTTACCCGCTTTTTCCATTTTGGGTCGCGGGGAGCCGGTGCCTATCTGCACCAAGTCATTCTCCAACAATTAATGACATCACCGCTGTTTTGTTTTATGAAGCACAGGTTTCAACAACAAATCTTCGACATGCTGTTCGATCGACTGCGTTCCTCAAAATGCACACGGGAGGATGTTATTGTGAAGTAGAAGTACAGATGTTCTTTTTTTTTATTTTTTTTTAGTACCATCCACTAAGACATTTGTTTTTCATTGTTTTCAGCCTGGAGGGCAGCACAGCTCCCAGGGGTTGAAAAATAAATGACTTTAAGAGGTCACAATATGATTAAAGGAATTAAAGAAGATGAAACAATAAAAAGACTATTTTCTTCTGCTGCTTTGGCAAATGCCACATCACGGTAATCACTCTCAGTCATGTCACAGTAGGAGTGAGGGTTAGTGTGTTTGATGCCCTCTGCAGTACCCCTCGGCTGGTGTTTCAGCTCATTTCGTTTTATGTTTCTTTGTGTGTGAAGCATATGGGGAGAGAGTGTGTAGTGTGTAGACCGCCGTTTTTCATGCCAGAGTTTTAGACTATGACCATCTAGTGCTGAGAAGGGATGGAGTTGTAGCCATTTTGTAAATAACATTATGCTTGATCTCATGCGATATTGTGAGAGCTCGAGTTATCTGTTAGTGCTTGAATTGTGTGTTGAAGATGACTCACAATGACTACCACACCAAATATAGCTCAATATCTGTAAAACTGACTGAATTGGTTTTGGGTGAAGTCTATTAGCTGTGGCGACTATCTTAAACTGGCTTGACTCCAAGTATTAATGAATTTTAGTTGTACATCCAATGATTACTTTCTGAGTGTTTAACTAAAACTTCTCCTGTGGTTAATAAGGTATTTTGCTAACAGACAGACAATAATGACTCTAACCGTTAATGCCAAAGTTTTAAGCAAAGATGTAGTACAATATGTAGAGATCAAAGTATATGTTGTGAAGGATTCTCAGCTACTACCACACCAAATTTTAGATTAATATGTCAAAAGATTATCTAAGTTAGAGCTAATTTTCTGTTTGCTATTATGGATTACCTGTAGTGGCCATCTTGAATTGAGGTTACTCCAAAGGTTAATCAATTATATATGTACATCCAAATATTACCTTCAGAGAGACTCAGGAGTCTATCCTTTTTTCTGTTCATGAGATATTTTGCTAACAGACAGGGTTGATGGCAACAGTTAATGCCAAAGTTTTAAGTAAAACCTAAAGCACTTGGAGTACGTTAACATTCTCCAAGGCCATAGTGTCATTAAAAAGTAGTCTGACCTGGATCGTGATTTTGTGTGATCAGTTTGTGCTGAGTTTGTGTGTATGTGTTGAGGATGACTCTCAGCTACTACTACCATAACAAATCTTAGCTGTACAATTGGCTGAGTTGTAGCTATTTTATGTTTACTAAGGTGGCTTAACTGTGGCGGCTGTCTTGAATGGGGTTGACTCCAAAAGCTGATCGGTTGGAGATGTGCATTCATTGTTTCCTTTCTGAGAGTTTCATTATGACCTATGCAGTGGTTCATGAGCTACTTTAACAGACAGACAAACCCATGCGAACACATAGACACAGATGGAAACATTATAGCCTATCTCACATTTAGCGGCGGACAATAATCAATGGGTCCATCTGATAAGCTTCACTGATCACTTGACTAAAAACTTGTCAAATTTCCCTTCCAGAGCAGCACGCATCCTCAGTGTTCAGAAGGAGTGCAGTTGGCTTCTTATGTAACATAATTAGGCGCAGGAAGCAGATGAGAAACTGTCGGAGGAGTTTGCCATGCGGTATGAAAAATCAGCAGCTGCAGCTCCCCCTTCACCTGGCTTAAATTAGATCAGAAGTTACTTTCATATTTTTGATATGGAAATGGAGCTGGTTTCATACAGCAAGAAGATCCAGCAACTATACGGACTCATTTTTTGGAGCATACAATTGCATTGTCCAGGGTGAATAATAAAACTGCTAAATGCTCCTTTAACAAGCAACATTCCCTCTTTTAATCTGCTGCCCAGAAGGCCCTGGCAGGTATTCCTTCCATAATGATATGTACAGTGGTGGAAGATTAGCTGCACAGTAATGGCTATTATACAGTGGGTGGTTCTGGAGAAGCAATCTTATGGTGTAAATTTTAATTTGTTTAATGCCTGAAGTAAACCCACACTCAATACTGATTAGTCTTAAATATATTTCTACACCAAAGGTGCTATAACAACAGCGAAGTGATTTAAATGGAAATTTGCTTATTCCATTTTCTGCGAGAGACCGGTGATTAGAATTTAATTTCAAAGTTAACAGGTATTTAAAAGAAAGGGGGAAAAAAAGAAAATTGCTCAACCAGAGGCTTATTCAACCAGAAGTGGAGCAAAAAAAACCAAATCCTTTTCCACTGGAAGGGTTGAAAACAAGAGTCATTGTGATTGGGGATATTTGTGATTAGATAATAAACTGCTTTGACACGGTAAATTATCGAGTCCGCTTTCAAATTGAAGAGCTTTCCACTAAAATAGAAGAAAATTCAAAAGACTACATTCTGATTACAGACTCAAATGGCAGGAATGAGACAGCAGACACAAACTAAACATAGTAACCAGAATCAAATGAAAAGGTTTCACGGCGTCACTATGGTTCTAATATGAGGCTGAGAGGCATAAAGCAAGACAAGATTCAGAGATGGAAACTCTAACTCAGACAATAAAAGTTATTAAGTTTCCAGAAATTCTGAGGCGACTGCAGCTCGGCTCCCAAGATGATTTTATTATATAATATTTTCCTGCCTTTGTACTCAAGAGCTTTGTTCAATATTCCCTCACCGAAAGCAGCTCTGCTCCTGTGAAATCACACTGCCCCCTGTTGATCCCACATGAGAACAGCACCGCTTGCTGCTCCTCTGATCCTCTGTGAGGTAAATTTCAGAAAACTGTTTCTCATTACCGCCATCTTATAAATGGAAAAGGAAAGTGGGACTCTTGCATAGTTGTGAAATGGGAAGAAAGTGACAGATCACTGAAGGGAATAATAGGAAAGATCTGGAAATCCATGAAAGGTCACCTATCACGTACATTTCAACTGCAGATGAACACTTTTATATGGCAATGATGGAAAACGCTCATTAAAGCTGCTTGAATGATTTAGTTCTTTTTTGCTTTTCTAATGAGAAGCAACTAAATGTACAACCCCAACTTCAACAAAAGTTTTTACATTTTATACAATGTAAAAAAAAAGAATTGAAATACAGAATGCAATGATTTGAAAAAAACCTACATAAACCCATATTTTATTCACAATGGAACATAGTAAACATATCAAAAGTTTAAACTGAGAAATTGTACCATTTTTAGAGGAAAGAATTTGGTAATTTTGAATTGTATGGCAGCAACTTCTCAAAAATGTTGGGACAAGGGCTACAAAAGGTTGTAAAAGTAAGTGGTACTAAGAAGAAACAGCTGCAGGAGCATTTTGCAACTAATTTGGTAAATTGGCAACAGGACAGTGAGAGGACTGGGTATAAAAAAGCATTTTAGAGCAACTGAATCTCTCAGAAGTAAAGATGAACAGAGGCTCACCAGTCTGCAAAAAAAACTGTCTAAAAATAATAGAATAATTTCAGAATAAAGTTTCTCAACAGAAATGTATCTATAATTCATAAAATCTTTCAAGAAATTGGAGAAATCTCTGAATTCAAAGGACAAGGCTAAGAGTGAATATTGGGTGCCTGTGATATTCAGGTCCTCAGGCAGCACAGCATTAAAAAAAAAAGTCCAATTCTGTTCTGGACATTACTGCATGGGATCAGGAACCCTTCTACAAACCATTGTCTGTAAACACAGTTCACTGTGCCATCCACAAATACTGGTTAAAGTTCTATCATGCAAAAAAGAACCCACATGTGAATCATCTTAAATGCTGTCGTCTCTGGACTGAAGGCCATTTAAAATGGACTGAGGCAAAGTGGGAAAACTGTTGAGAAACCAGGGACACCACGTCTTCTGTGCTGAAGAGGACAGAAGCCATCTAGCCTGTTATCAAACATGTGCCTCTCTAATGGTATGGGGGTGCATCAGTGCCTATGGCATGGAAGCTTACACACATAGAAAGGCACCATCGATGCAGAAAGGTTTATACAGGTTTCAAAACAACATATGTTTCCATTCAGATAATGCCTTTTTCCAGGAAGGTCTTGCATATTTCAGCAAAACAATGCTAAACTACATCCATTACAACAGCATGGCTTCGTAGTAGAAGAGGCCTGGTGCCTGCAGACCAGACTTCTCACCAACTGAAAACATTTGGTGCATCAGGAAATTAAAGTCCAGCAAAGAAGATCCAGGACTGTTGAACAGCTAGAGTCCTCCATCAAACAAAAATGGGACCACATTCCCCTCCAAAACCTTCAGGAGCTGGTCTCCAGTTCCTGGAGTTTTATTTATTTATTTATTTATTATGTTTACTATGTTTTATTCTGAATAAAATTTGGATTCTTGAGATTTGCAAATCATTGCATTCTGTTTTCATTTACATTTTAAGCAATGCCCCCAACTTTTTTGAATTAGGAGTTCTACTTGTATTACCAAAAAAAGCATAAACGTGTGTTTTATAAGCTTTAATTTTAATTTTATTCGTCTTTGCCTGGTATTTTAAAAGACACAAACCGGTGATGTCACCTCCCGTTGTCTTAATTCATTGTCCAACGTGCCACATAAAACACTCTGCCTCAGCAAAAGAAAGCCACCTCTGAATATGACATTGATTGAGTTGGCCTTGGCGCTATTATCTTGATGTTTTTCACCTCGAGTGTACCAACCTTTCATAACGGCATGAAATCTGAGAGAAAGGAACATCGTGTTTTTCATGTTATTCACACCGGCTCAGTGATGATGGTCAAGCTCAGAGCTCTTCCCGTGCCCACCTCTTCAGCACTTTCTTTCATCTCGAAATAATGTGAAGTCTCTCCCCCCTCTGGAAATTATGCTCCAAAGCTTTTCAAGCCAGGCCAGGGTGAAATCTGTCATCTGAGAGGCAACCAAAAAGGAAATGGTGCCTCAGGAGAGGGAACAAAGACAGATAGAAATATATTTTTTTTTAATGAGCAGGGAATGGGTGAGCAGTTCAGCTTTTTATCAAAGGGACAATAAAAAGGATGATGAAAAGAAAACCTGACTGGAGTTGAAGAAAGCTGCTGACCAGTCAAATGTTCTGTGAATGATCTGGCCTCTGTCGCCATCTAGTGGTGAAGGAACTTTCTGGTCATTTCATGTCAGCTGAACAGGAAGTGAGCCAACCAGAGTTTCCAGGAGCCTTTTTATGACCAGCTTCCAGTCAGTGTGCTTGTTAGTGCATTATGAGGGGTCGATGAGAAAGTGCAGAATACACACTAAGGTTTGTTTTACAGGAACCATTTGCTAATCCATGTAAACCTCTTTTTTTAAAGTTGTGTCTGGAGCAAATGCTGAGCAGGAAAATACATTTTTAAAACATAACTCCATGCCATGCTGCTGTGTCAGTAGACACAAAATAACAAAGGTTACATAAGATTCCAAGGCTTTTTAAACAACTTTGCTTGGTTGACTCTCTTTTTCTCACCCACCGCCCAAAGGTGAAGGCAAACGATAATGCTTTTGATTGTGTCTGTGTGTCTTCATATCATCTGTTAGCAAAACATCTCATAAACTATTAGACAAATATTAATGAAACTGGCAGAAAGGTGTCACTGGTTGACATCTACAACTGATTAGCTTTTGGAGTCAATCTGATTCAAGATGGCCGCTGCAGTCAACTGAAATTTAAAAACACAAAAATGTTTATAAGTCAGTCAATTTTATGAATATTGACATCAAATTTGGTGTGATAGTAGTTGAGTCATCTCCATCACATAGTCTGAGCAATAACAGATTGCACAAGGTCCTTGTTTAAAATTTTGCCACAGACCTTTAGAGTAAATTGTATGTCTGTTAGCAAAATATATCATGAACCACTGGACAGATTTTAATGAAACGTTCAGGAAATAATCTTTGGATGTACGTCTACAATTTTTGAAATCAGCCCAATTTAAGATGGTAGTTACAGTTAACTGATCATAGAAAACACAAAGGTGGCTATAATTCAGTGAATTTTACAGATATTGTGCTAAACTCTGGTGTGGTAGTAGCCCAGAGTCACTCCTAACACATTCTAATCATGACATCTCCTAATATTTCATGGGCTTTTATGCCAGACATTTAGAGTAAGACCATTATATGATGAGAAGGGACAGAGTGCAATATTGCAAGATTTTGTGAACTGGATTACTGCTCTCAGTATGTGCTGTTAAAAACTCAGCTTCTACTACATCAAAGTTTTGCACAATATCTGTAAAACTGGCTGAGTTATATCCGTTTTTTGTATTTGCCAAGGTTGCTTAGCTGTGGCAGCCGTCTTGAATTGTGGTTACTTCAAAAGTTACCCAGATGTAGATGTGTGTTCAGTGATTACTTTCTGAGCGTTTCATCTTTCAATTGTTTCATGAGACATTCTGCTAAGAGACAAACAAATTAACACAATCATAAACACTCACACACACTTATCGACATAAGCAACAATATTCTCACACTTTCACCTTCAGCCGCAGGCAATAAAATGCAAATGTAAAAAAAAGACCATGATAACTGCACATAAATGTAACCAGAAATTTTGATTTTATACCCAATCTATTCTGCCAAAGTCACCTTGCTATAACTTCTTTTACAGTTATCCAATCCTGCATCCTTCTGTCTAAAAACATGCATGTTAGGGTGCCTCCAGGCCTCCCTTGAAAAAGAGATCTGTGATCTCAATGGGACTTGTCTGGTTAAATAAAAGATAATAAATAATAAATAAATGAAGTCTGTAGTTTTTAAACTTTATTCTACAGTTAGAACATCTACTGTGAATGAAGCACATTAACATTAAGAGCTTCTCGCTCATAGATTGATTGTAAATTTTGGAGATTTATTGGGTCCTAAATCAAATCACCAGAAAGTTTTGGGGCAAAAAATTGAAGAATCCTAATAATTGTCATTCATCCTTCATGCTACACCTGACTCAGCATTGTCCATTTGTCCTTCACTCAGGACAGTGTCCATGCTAGAAGACAAAAATGTCAACATTTTAATGGCATTAAAAAGTCAGAGTTCATAAAAGTCACTTTAGCAGATCTGATGGAAACCAGGGCAGTTCATGCAGGGTTTTCTGGGTAAAAGGTTATTATGAGCATACCTGAAGCGTGCTTATATGCATGGCTAAAAACACAGTTTTTACAACACACTAACAGTACGAAAAGGCTTCAGGAAGCAATCAGAGAACATGAAATGGAAGTTTTCTTCTTATCAGCAGCTATCTAAAGGGACCTATTCCATCTGGTCTGGGAACTGCTGAAAATTTCAGCAGGGGCAGAGGCGACATTGCTTGAGAGGGGCCTCAAGAGATAAAAAGAAAAGAAAAGCCATTTGAGGTTGGGCCGACAGGCAGTTATCAAAATCAGAGATTAGATGTGACTTCAGGAACATAATGTGCTCGGCCATGTGCACAGAAGCTCCCTGACTGGACAAAGTTGGTCAAGGGTTGACATTAATTTACGGTGTGATGGAGAGCATTCTTTGGATAGAAGGGAACAGAAAGGACACGGGGGATACACAGACGCACTATATGTTCTTGTTAAACTGATCAGAGCAGACTGCTCTCCAACAGCCTCAACATGGAGATCCTCCCTCGAGCTTCACACTGAGGACCCAAGGAGCTGGAGGCAGTGTGGCCCCGAGGTTATGTGAGTGTTTTTAGGTTTCATACAACTTGTTCTACTTAGCTAAATATATGAAAAGCATGTATACTAAATCATTGTAATCTTAGATCCTATTGGTAAAAGTAGATTTTTTATAACATTTAGACAATGTTGATTGTCTGTCCTAAAGTTTTATTTGCATTTTATACAAAAAGTGGATACAGTATCTAATGTAATAGATTATAGAGGAAATAATAGATAATTTAACTACTTTACCTCAGGGGATCAATAAAGCATCTTTCTATTCTGTTCTACTCTGTTCTATTCTATTCTGTTACACAAGTTCAATTAATCAGTCCACTATAATGTGATGAATTTATACAAACTGAATCCTCCATATTATTTTCTTAAATTTGTAGCTTTTTTTGTTGGATTTTCATTTACATATATTATTTCTTTTGGTCAAATATTCAATAGGCAAGCAAAAACTGCTAATTCCATCCTTTAAATACAGCGCTCCACACTTCTTTTTATTGTACATGATGAACAAATGAGGTTTTGACTGTTACCTAGCTAAATTAAGCATGACTATTTGTCTTTATTTTGACCACAACATAAAGACAGTTGAATTTTAGTTTCACATTTTCCTAGTTATCCTTTAAACTTTACCAGTATTTGGACACTGTGTGTATACTGAGGGAGAATTTTATTATAAGAGACAAATTCTTTCTGAAAACTAAGCTCCAAAGTTCAGTTTGAATTAAAATGAAGCTTTTGTTACCCAGATTAGTTCAATCTAAAGAAGAGTTTAATGTTGAAACTTTTAAAAATACCTTCAGGATTTGTTTGCCATATTTCCATAACCTTTTTCTGTTCCAAAATCTCAGAAACTCAAACCATTTCCTTCCATTCTGTATAACAGAAAGCAAACACTGTTCGCTTCAACTGCAACAGCATTTTCTAAAAATTAGAGCTAACATTTCATTTCAATTTTTGATGCTTTGAGTCTCTTTGTGCTCATTTTGAGTCCCTTTATAGTTTTGAGTCAAAATGTGAATTTCTTCTGAAGCAGTTTTGGGTCATTTTAAATTTGTTTGTGTTTATTTCATTGCTGTTTCTCTCAGCTTAAGGATAACAAAATCAATGTTTTGGAGTGGTCATCACAAAGCCCTGATCTCAATCCTACCGGAAATTTATGGG
>JAOXNZ010000030.1:7903241-7925402 GCA_028566095.1 Kryptolebias brasiliensis
AGCAACTGGACTTCAATTTGTAGTTGAAGACGTTTCGCTTCTCATCCGAGGAGCTTTCTCAATTCAAATTGAAGTCCAGTTGCTTTTGTTTTTAACCTTTTTTGGATTTCTAACCTTCAAAACTTTCCTTTCCAGGACAAACAAAGTTTTAAGTCAGAACACCTACCAACATTACAACAAACAAGTGTGATGTTTTAGTTGCTATAGAGAGCGACCTAAACTCAAATTAGCATTCCACCTGGAGAGGAAAGTGTGGCGTTAACACTTCCATTACTTAAACACCTGAAAAGTCTGAGATCAGAGGCAGTGACGGGTTAGACATCCAGCGTCACAGAGTTCACACAGGTAATGAAGACAAAAAATATAAATGCACAATGAGAAGAATTAAATACAACAAAGGATGGTTCAAATTCAAGCCTAAAGTAAATGTGTGACTAACCTCCCAGTCCTAAATGCCCTAAACTCACCATTCCCATCCCCGCCAATCAGAGCAACACAGTCAAACACAGCTTGACCTCACACTGAACATAATCACCATGTTCCCACTGCTTTTTACACTCTGTCTACATGCAGATACGCCTGCTGTGACCATCATTTCTTATCAACATTCCTGCCATAACCTCAGCTCACACAGGCCGGGTTAAAGCTTTTTTTTTTTTTAACGCCTTCTGACAGCTGTGTGAGATGACTGAGAGGAGGAAGCAAACACTTTCTTTTGTTAAGTATTTCAGCTGTATGAATGCAATCAGAACGTTATGATGTTTCCTGACATCTGCAGGCAGACAGCAAAAAAACTAAAGTACTAATGGGTTCTTCTGTCATAGTGAGCACTAGTAAATTTCCTTAGTGTCAATCAGATGTTAAATAAACTGTGTGATAATATGACAGGACATCTGCACAGGCTGCAATCTGTCAAATGAGTTGTTTAATCCCTGAAGGTTCATCAGTATAAAGAGGCATGAAGCAATCTGTTAATGCAACAACTGACAGGTCTTTAGCTCCCCTTAATGACTTCCAGTCGGGATGAAATTGTCCAAACTGAAATAAAGTATGTGGGAAGTTGTTTTTATTGTGTTTGAAATGCAGCATAAACTGGAAAAATAATAATAATTAAAAAACATGTCTCAAAGAAAGGTCTGGCATTTACTGAAGGAATGCATATCACTCACCGCATTTCATGCCAGAGGTTTAAACTAAAGTCATCTTATGATGAGAGGGGATGAAGTTATAGGTGTCAAAATGACCTTATTGGCAATCTCATGTGATATTGTGAGATCTTGCACAATGTGTATGTACTCAGATTATATCATGCTATATCAGCTACTACCACAACAACTTAATCTGTGAAACTGACATAAGCTAGAGCTGTTTTTGTGTTAGCTAATGTCAATAAGTTGTGGCAGACATCTTGAATTGATTTGACTCCAAAAGTTAAACAGTTGCAGAGGAACATCTAATGCTTACTGAGTTTCATTAGACAAAGGGACATATTCACAGTCACACAGCCATGGGCAAAAACAGTTGCACTCGCCGTCCACCTTTGTTGGGTGGTAATAATAAATCATGAGGTTCATAAATGAAAAGCTGAAAGCACCAACCCCAACTGTTTTGTGTAACAAACACCTATAGGTTCAGGGTTGTTGTGAAAGTGATATGTCTGTCTTCTGGGGTGAACTTCTACCCAGGTATCCTGTTTTGGCCCTGGTTCCTGAAATAGAGGCAGATGAGGGTTAATAAATAAATTAATTAAAAAATAAATTAAAAAATTTGGTATTCCAGTGGAATTGCACTTTTAGAGCAGTCTGTCCATGAACAAGTGTGGTCTCAGTCCATTCTAAGTGAGAATGGATACATAAAAGCTGTGCTTTCTGAGGCTGCAGTAACAAACCTGAGTTCATGAAGTGATGTGCTGGATATCCAAACATACATAAATTGCAATAAGGCCCTTAATTTTCCTTGGTGTTTTGTTTCAATCAAAATGCAACTTTTCCAGTTTTATATTTGGTGTGTGTGTGTGTATATGTATGTATGTGTATATATAGATATATATCTATATATATCTATATATATATAGATATATATCTATCGATCGATAGATAGATCTATCGATTGATAGATATAGTTCTCTAAACTGATCCTGATTTCAACAGTTTAGTTTGGGTTTCCATTATTTTCATTTAAATATTAGGTTTAACAGTTTACGATCATTGGATTCACACACTACTATCTGTTTGGAGATGGGGTTGTATGACCATTTCATGTTTTCTGAGCAGGACTGCTGACACATTTAGATATTAAGTGGCCTATTTCTGCAGTGGAACTCGTCAGATTGAGATTTCTTGCAGAAATGATCCAATAATTAAACAGTTTGTGTTTGTAGGACAGAAGGACCAGCTGCTGTCTCACATTTATTAATCACAAACACATTCTACTGGGCACACAGGCAGCTGAGATCTTCCATTTGCAGACAAACCCCGACCATTTTGCGGCTGAAGTCCCGCACGTCTCTGACCCACTAACACAGTTCCGCTTGTCTGACGTCAGAGGGGCGGGGTCAACTCGATGGGCGGAGTCTGAAGCGTTCAAAACACAGCCGTCCTCAGCCCTGCTTCCTGCCTGGGTTTTGCGCTTTTTTTTTTCTTTCTTTAACTCTGCGTCTTGTTTAAATCTTCCGTTTTTGACCTCGTACATTTAGTTTAAGTTTTATTTTTTAACATTCAGAGATATAATGCGGCGGCTTTCCTTTTGTTTTCTGCGAACTACTTTTTATTCCGAGATTGCTTTCCCGAACAGCATCCCACTGTGTTTTGTTTGTTTGTTGGCTGGACGCTTTCGGTGAAAATGGACTGATTTCAGAACCGTATAAATGCACCTTCCGTCGATGATTTTATCTGCTTTAGCAATTAAAGAGGTAAGTTTGCCTGGAAAAGATAAAAACACATCCTGAAAGGAGATTCTTTTGTCTGCAGGAGCAACAACTGTGGCAGAAGAGGCTGCAGCAGCCGCAGCTCGTTATCCTTCCGCTTGGTTTTTGTCTCTTCTGTGTTGTCTCTGCAGCACATGTGAACTGAGTTATACTTTAGTAAGTTTGAGTTTTGCATTGCCTGGATCCACAGTCCTGCGCAATTTGCCTGCAAAGTCTGAAAATGGCGTTGTTGTTGTTGAACAATCTGCAGGCGCAGTTCACTTCCTGCCGCATACTCTGCTCCTTTTTTGTAGAGTTCAGAGTTTCACTCAGTGCCATCCTGAAGCTGTCAAACTGTGGACAGATCCACTTATGTCCGCCTCAATGGAGTGTTTAAAAGCTGTTTTGCAGAAGTCCTAAACTTTACATCTTTTACGTCTCGTTTTAAAAAAAGAAAGTCCTCAATTTTTGTAACGCGCATCCATATTCCAACATCAGCTTTGTATTCTAAGTAAAAATGGCTATTTTTTTTATTTAAACTGTGTGAGAATTGATAAGACGAACAGGATCAGAAAGCTAATGCCAGTGGCGCATTGGGGTCACCATGGTAACCACACACCTGTGACTGTTGCTCCCTGATTGCACTCTTAGGAAAGGCAGCCAGACAGGCTAAAAGGTAAACCTGCTTTGTGAAAACTAGAAGTAGGATTTTCAAAGTTCCTGAGCCGGAAACAGCAGAAGACTCAAATGGTCATATGTGGGAGTTTTTAATGTAGATAGGAGGAGGTAAAGACACTTTGCTTGCAGGTTTTCAGCTAAATTATAACTGAAGTCTTAGGAAGCACGGTTGTGCGCTCCCTGCTCTCTGAAGGGATTTAAGTGAAAACTGTAAATTCTATAGTCGTGAGAGTCACACTAGGTGAAAGAAGACAACAGGGCCTACAATTTGATGTACAATTTGTACATGTTCCAACAAAGTTGTGGGAGTAAGAAGAATTTGTTTGCAAAATTAGAAGGTTTAGACAACTCAAAAGGTGGCGTGCAACATCAGGTCAGTTCAACATTCGGTGGAGAAATCTACCAAAATTATAAAAAACTAAACTGTGATTTCTGTTTTAAAAAATAAATAAATAAAAAAAATCATTGTCAGTTCAGTCATGGAAAGTCTAACTTTCTATGACTCATTTAAATTTTTATTGATGTTCCGACTTTGTAGTATGTCTGAGTTATGAAGCCCCAAAGAGGGCAGGGTTTCCTCGCTTGTCCCATCGTTTTCTATGGAGAAATTTGTTGCAGTTTTTTTTTTTTTTGCTATTTTTATCCATTTCGTATGATGTACTTCTACCAAAAGTCATAGCACACTATTTTCAATTTAGCACATTTTGATATAGAAATTGTATTTTTTTTCCCCCTTAAAACTGACAAACTGTGAACAGAAGAGTAAAAAGGGTGTTTCAGTGCATATGCATTGAAACACCCTTAATGATTCTCTATGAAATGAGCTGAATAAGTGGAACAATACATCAGCGAGCCTTTGAGGTTAATGCCAGATGGTACTGCAATGCTTCAGTGTAAATTCATGGGGTTTGTTTGTGTGTTTCCCATCAGGTGTGTGTGTCCTGGGTGCAGCCTGGCCTGTGCTGTGGAACTGATGAAGAACCCAGAAGATGCAGAGAGCCGTCGGCTGATCGGCCTGCTGGACGCCGCTCTGCTCCGAGAGGCTCGTCTCTGGAAGGTTCCAGTCTTCAAAAATGGATGCATTCAGGTGAGATGGTGATGGGCGCAGGCTTAGGATGCACCTGTGCAACGCTTAAGTTGTTTATATGTTGAAAACATTGTTTTGAAAGTCTATAAATCAGACATTTGTCACTACTCTTGCCTAATAAAACATAAAATTGTGTGAAATCATACAGACTTCTGTGAGGTTCAGAAAAATGATGAGAAAGTGCTTGTAAGAGTGGTAAATCAGTGAGTAAATGTATGCCTTCCCACTGCAGGTGGGATTCGGTAGTTTTTAATTAAAGACTCAAGAAAAGTGAGAGTTTTGCCCCGTTTGTTTGTTTTTTTTTTAAATGGAATAAAGTGCTCTGGATAGCCTGATTTTAATGTTGGAACGTCTTCATTTCACTCATCTTTGATAGTTTTTCATAAACATGTTACGAAAAACGTGGTTTTAATTTTATCTAAACAGGGCACTGACATCTCTTCAGTCCAACACCAACAAGTGATCCTGTGGCTTGGAGAAATGAGCAGGATGTTTCAGTTCTGTCCAGAGACCTATGCACTGGGAGTGTGTGTCCTCAACAGACTGCTGTCCACTGTCAAGGTAGACCACCACAGCAGCAGGACACGCTACTGCTGTCCAGATTTATGCGTAGTTATGAATTCAGTTTGGTTTTCTAGCATTCAAGACAAACTAAATGAACCATTTTCTTTTTCTCAAGGCTCAAACAAAATACCTGAAATGCATCGCTTTCACCTCACTGGTCCTGGCTGCCAAAGTCAATGAGGAAGACGAGGTGACGCAACAGAAAAGAAACAAAACCCACACCCGTTTTAGTGCATTTTCAAAACAATAGTTTTATTTGGCCTCTGTTGGTGTCTAACAGGTTCTAGGTTCTGTTAAAGACCTGGTTGTTCGAAGTGGATGCAACTTTTCTACAGCAGAGATTCTTCGCATGGAGAGGATCATTCTGGACAAGCTGCACTGGGACTTATACACAGCAACACCAGTCGACTTCATTCACATTGTAAGTTACAGCTCAGCAGATAGGCAAACAGGACACTTTTTTTCTTTTTTTTTTCTTACAGGACCTAAAGCATTTCAAAGTGAGCTGGCTGGACTTTGAAACACTTGAGGTTCTAGTCTTTGCATAAAAACACAAGCAGTACAAAAGCACATGTGATAAAACATCATGCTTCAAGATTACATTTAGAAACCCCACATCATCCCTCTGTCCCTTACGCTTAAAGGTACTCATTGTAAACTATGAAGTAAAACAAAGGTTATCCTGAACCATCTCAAATGGTGCAGTTTGAAAGAGTTTACTGTTTCTGAAATGTGGATACGCACTCAACGTAAACAAAGCACTCAGATAAACTGCTGCTGGAAGCTCATCCGCATACTTTACTCCCCAAATATGAGTGTAAATGCGTAGCATACATCAAAACTGTCAGATTTGTCAACAGTTTTTTATTTTATTTAAGTGGCTCTTCCACGGTCGTCACCATTGTTGACCTATTTTCAGTCACTGGGACCATTTCTGTAGGTAAACAAATATACATGGTAGATGGCACCTATTTGCTAATTTTGCTTGCAAGTTTTTTAATGTAAGGACACAATGATAAATATGAGAGGGGAAAAATTGGGCATATTTTATTTCTTACTTAATGGAATTTTTTGGAACTGGTCTTCATGACATTGCAATGAGTACCTTTAAAAGTTGGTCCAAGAATACCTTGTGCATTTATTTGATTTAATTTAATGTGCCCATAATAAATATTTTAACTCTATCATTTCACTTGTGCACTTTAGTTTTTAATTATCTCTACAGCCAAGACTTAACCCTGGGAAATCAAAAGGTCTGATTAGAGGATCTTAGTTTTAAATTTGGCTTTTTAATCCTGTGGAGCAACGTTGCTCTTTGGCAATCAAAATATTTAATATTACTTTATGCAAAGATGAAAAATAATTGTTGGTTTCAGCTTCTCAAGTGCAAAGATTTGGTGCTTTTCTTTATGGTGCATTAACTAAATATCTTTGGAATTTAAAAAAAAAACTTTTTGAGATATTATTCAGCTGAAGTTATTTCCCCATTTCCTGGTATTTTACAGTTAAAACAAATATATCTTTTGGTAGATTAACTAACAATAATTGTCTTTCTTGCAGAAATACTCATTTCCAGAGCTAATCAGATTACATAAAACACATTTGAACTGACTCTTTCATTGTAACCAAACAAGCTGCAATTTAACCTAGAATTCCAGAAGTGGCAAACGAAGGATAATACAGAATTAATCTAACGGCACAGGACTTTCTTTGCAAGCTGCCAACAAAACACACGTGTTGCATATCAAACCAAGGCACTTCAAGCTATCCGAAGCCTTCCTGTGGAAACATAAATGGAGTGTTTGATGAGCTAACATCGTTTGGGATGATTCAATTACTTTGTTGAGTCTTAACATCAAAATAGCTTTGTCATTGTTCATGACCTCCAAGCAGTGTACGTTCAGTTTTACTGGTTAGATCTGTGCACAACATTGTGATTACTAAACTCTCAAAAATTGTGTCCTAAAACGGTAACCACTGATTGGATTGCCGACAAACGGACATACACAACACCGTTTAGGTCCCGGCATGCACTTGGACCTGGGGCTGTATTCACAATGCTTTTAATCAGAAGCCAGGGTGTGATGGTTAAAGAGGAGTAGATTATCTGCCAAGGCAGCACTTTTATTTATATATATATATTATTTATTTATTTATTTATTTTACAGATCTGTGAAAGCTAGCAACAGATGATTGTGACACTGCTTTATACACTATGAAGACGCAGAAAGTAAACATCTAGAGAGAATGAGGAGTAAAAACAGGCTGTGAGCCAGCTGCTGGATGCTTTATGAATACAGCCCACAGGTTTCTGGAAAAATACACACATAGTGAGTCACAGATAATAAAAAAAGAGCTTCCTCAGCTATCTAAATCTGATTCTCAGCATTTGGAAAATGATCTTTAGAACCTGTAGTCAGCTTGTAAAGTTTTCTTCTTTAGTCTCGTTTCAAACCACGAGAACCACCCATATTCCCTCATTAAGTAACTTCACTAAATTTGTCTCCAGGACGGAGATCTGAAGATTTAAAGATTTTTGTTTGTTTTTTTGTTTTTTTAGCCAAAAACTGTAACAATTGTTACTGAAAGGCAAAATCCTCTCCATAATCAAAACTGTCCCTCTCTGTTACAGTCTGAGGATCTGATTTAGATTTAAGTCACAGAAGTGGAATCATCTATTATAATTAGGTAATATATCAATTCACTTCAGTTGTTACAAAATTCAAGACATTTAAAATAAAGATACATCATGTAAGAATAAAACTATAGTAAAATAAAGACATTTCTTTTTTTATTATATTCAAATAAATATATTTTAAATAAATACTTTAAATATCTCACGATTATATGGTATACATTTGCCCTGAAAAGATACTTTGCATTCTCTTTTGAAGTTCTTTATCAACAAAACAGCAATTTTTCCACAGACTCTTCACTGTGACACTTTTTATAAGAATAACTAAGAGGATTTACAGAGATTATCCATCAATACTCCTCAGAGTAATTCTGCTTCCGAAGAAATCTGAGAGGTACAGTCAGCTGTGCAACGCTAGAACAGTTCACCACGTGAGGCTAATTGTTCAAGTTTAACCTCACAAAGCACTTGTTTCGTCACATTATCCTGAAAGATATTTATTTCCTAAAGCGGACTTGCTTTTAAGGAGTAAATTTCTGACTCTGGCACCGCAGGGCTGAATCTACCTCCCAGTGCAGTTCTTTCTCCTGAACGCATGGCTTATTTTCTGCTAGAGACAAACTAAAACACGTGAATGAACAAGACATCTGCAACAAACATTAGAAGAACGCACTGATGGTGAATTTCTTCACCAGCTGCTTGTCCATAACTTACTGTTCGTGTAAACCAAAGGCTGCTGAAGCCCGAGTCATCTGAGCCCATCTTAAGTAGTGATTATAGATGTTTGTCACCAAAACATGAAACATTTTTACACTGAGCTGAGCTCCCACTCTGGTTTGATACTTCCTGCGCACAAATGAGAACACAGAAAAGCACTCCATAAACAACACAACACAAACAAGGTGATCGTGATGGAAAGACTGGGAGCTTTAAGAGACAGCATTATGGAGCGTTTAATGTGGCAACAAATATTCTGAGAAGAGTAGGAAATTACTAACTGCAAACTGACGGTGTCATGAATGTTCAAATCCACTTGTGTATTTGATATGAGCGTTTAAATAAAGGTAATGGGTTAGTGACAGACAATGAAACGGTGACATCGTTATGCTAACATTTTGGCCTCGTTTCTCCTCTTTTCCCTCCTCCATCCAGTTCCACGCCCTACTTGTGTCCGGCCACCCCCACCTCGATCCGTCCATCTGTCTTGGCTCTGGTGTCGAATGCGCAACGGACCGTCGTGTGCTCCCTGCTGATCCTGGGCATCAGAAGAGGCCTCCGGGCTTCCAGGTGTCGCTGTGGACCAGGCAGGTGCAGCACTGTATGGCGTGCCACCAGCTCTGGCAGTTCAAAGGCTCCACGTTGGCCTTGGCCATCATCACTTTGGAGCTGGAGGCGCTCACACCCGACTGGTTCTCCGTCTTCACCGACCTACTGAAGAAAGCACATGTAAGAGACTGGTTCAGGCCAGCTGGAAGACTTTCCAACTCACTACATGATCAGTGCATCAAGCTACAATTAATGGAAGTTGAGGAAAATTTTGATAATTAATGTGCATTCTGAGTGCCCTTTTCTTGGAATATTGAGAAAAGGAATATATACATATCCAACTGTGTTAATATTGTTAATATTTTACCTTAATGCTGATTTATTGGAACCAGGAGATGCTGCACGTCTCTATAAAACCTCTCATTAAAGACACATTTTAATAACTTTTCTATTTTCCTGCTAAAACACAAATTAAAGCTGTTACAAAAAAAAACATGAGTTGTAAATATTTGGTGTCAGTTTAGTAACCGTTTGAATAAAATGCTTGGATCACCTCAAATCCTCCATTTTGACAAACGAACTGATTGGACCCAGTGTTTAATCCAGTTGAACCCATTTTAATACTGGTGTTTCCTCCTCCAGGTCAATAGTGCCGAGTTCATCCACTGTAAGGAGATTGTGGACGAGTACCTACACAGCCTGGAGTTCGCCCTGCCGACCAACTCCGTCTACATTCTCGATGGTTCTCAGATTCAGGAGCAACAGCAGCAGCAAGTCTGGAGCCCCTCGCTGCGCCGCAGGCTGGCCAGAAGGGGGCGCAGCAGCAATGAGCAAGGAGACTTGGATGATTATTACGACGGGTTTAGACGTCTGTATAGTGAGGAAAATGACATCGAGTGTTTGTTAGAAATGGAGCGGAAAGGTGTCTCCCCGTGCCCACCACTGCACCCCGCTGTCAACTAGCAAGATGTCTTCGTCCACCTCTGGTCAACAAATGCACAGCTGGATCATTTTAACTACTCCGATGTTACTGACTCAAAAGGAGTTTACGGCCTTGTTTTAGTCATTTTCACCCACCTGAAACGGTTCAGTTTAAAGCTTTTCTATGTTTGCTGTGACATATCTTGGTGCTCAGGTTTCTCCTCAGAGCCACAAAGCACTTTAAGAGTGACTGGGTTTTTGCAAAAAAAAATCAAATTCTGTGTAAGTTTTACTAAACATTTTGGTTAAGTGTTTTTATTTACCACTTATTTACAAAAGCTACATTTTGTAAAGAAACAAAAAAGCTTTACTAAATGATGCAAATGTTTTTTATTATATACTTAAGCATGTTTTTTTTAATGCAACTGTGGTTACATATCAGATGAGAGCACCTTTGGGAGATTAGTTCAACACTAGAGCAGAATAGCTAAATGTTTCTTAAAATCATGAGATTATTCTTTTCGTGATCTAATTTCATTTTCAGTATTTCTTAGTGAAACCTGTATGGGAGCACAAATAATGTGACTGGAAGTTTGAGCTACAAGTATCCTGTTTTCATTTCATAATATTGTCTCGGGCTAATAATAGCTTGTTGTTATAGTCAGTGCTGCCAGTTTATTACTGAACTGAGTGAAAGGTAAAAATGGGGCCATTTAATAGCAGCATTTGATGTTGGCTGATAGATGAGCACACAGCATGTCCAGAAGGGCTGAAGCCCCAAAGGATGCTGATGAGCCTTAGCAATAACTGTGAATTGGTTACTATCAGCTTTTTAAACCCTTAAGATAAGCTGGATCACACTGCTCAGTGACTGAAATAAGGTATTGTATCATATTTTTGTTTTCATTTTCCTTCATATACCGAGGCAGCTATTTCATATGTTTTGGACCCCAGAAATAAAGCTACAGCTTACAAAGTCTTAAAGTCTTCTTTGCTGATTTGTGAATTTTGGAGAAATCTTCAGCTCTGATGTTGCAAGTAATTCTAACAAACTAAACCAAGGGACATTAAACTTGTTTCTGGAACATTGACTTCTTATGTGAGTTTTCTCAGTTTCAAGTGTGTCCAGGATGACTGAGAATCGACACCAGCTTATACACCCTGCAGACAGAACATTTGCTATGTTGCACCACCAAAAAAGATATGAAAAAGAAACTGAGATACAAAGTTCTTCCGTTCTTATTAGGTTTTGGCAATTCATGTTGTAAAAACAGGCTCCTGATTCTGTGAGATTTTTTAAGATGTCTTGCATGCAGTGCTGAGGTTTTAAATGTTTTACTGAATTTAGTCATAAGGAATGTGATAAAACATGTTTCAGTATTTTTGCGCAAAAACAGCATACTTTGATTTCAGCGTTTGCTAGATTTTAATTTCTCTGCACAAAGGGGCTTCTGAAATAATTTTGAATGCAACATTAGAAACCTTTTCAAAAACATTGCAGTTTCTCAAATAATTCAAAGTGAGTTTGTTGGCACATGAGTTTAACTTTAAACAACCTAACTTTTTAAATACTTTTAATCAACTTTGTTTGGCTAATGACAATTATGTGCAACCTGCTTCTCCATCAAGCTGAGTTCAGAAACATTTGCAAGAAAAAATGAATTTAAATACAAGTTGCCCAAACTGTTGCTTGACTTATTTCAGCTGTATTTTTTCTTTCTTTTTTTAAGGCTGTGAAGCTCTTAAACCCATTACAGCATTTAGAAATGAGGAGCAGCTTCTGCAGCAGCCCGTCAGAAAGTGATCATCATTCAGCTCTGTTGGCACGGTGTGTTTGTGTGTTAAAGGACAGAACACAGAGCCCTGAACATATTGTGCTGCTGGATGAGATCCAGTGAGCCCCGCAGGTGGTGGACAGAATGATAATAGCGTTGGCCGAGTCTTCGCAGTAAACAGAAAACCGCTTAAGAAGGAAAGATGTACATCTGACTTCTGCTGTCCGTCTCTGAAGAATCATAGATGCACTCTGGGTGCTGAAACAAATGTAGCTAATAAAAGAAAAAAAAAGTGGTGGTACAATAGTTTCTAAATGGTGTTCTTACTAAAATAAATTAAAATGCCAAAGGATGTCAGTGTGGTTTGCAGGGTATTTAGAAGATTTTAAAATTTGTTTTCTAGGGCAAGCACCTGATCATTAATCACAATAATTTAATTAAATGAGGGGGGAAAAAAAGCCGTTTATTTTCTAAGTAAAAATAACTGATTAAAGGCCTCAAATTCCTTGAAGGAATGCAGATTGCCCTAAAAATCAACTAATGTTGAGAAGGTATGGCGATACGGCTGCTTTGGTCAGACTTTGTAAATGAAGTTAGGCAGAGTGTCAGAATATTGTAAGATCTCGCAGGATGTGTTAGTGCTCAGAGTATGTGTTGAGGATGACTCTCACAAACAACTACATCAAATTGACTTAGTTATAGCCATTATAGCCATTTCTGTGTTTCCCCAAGTTCAGTTGGCTGTGGTGGCCATCTTGAATTGGGTTGACTCCAAAAGTTAGTCAGTTGTACATTGATTAAAATCCATCCAGTGGTTCACAAGATATTTTGCTAATGTTAGACACAATGAAACAAGGCCGAAAGCTTTGGTGATGGGCGATAACTACTGTTGCTTTAAGAAGTCAGTGTAAAAATACATATAAGTACAGACTTGTCTTCTTCACATTAATTACACTCAGAACAGGATGTGTCTAAAGTATAACAAATAGCTTCTCCATGAGTGGAAGATCTCAAACAGTTAATGTAGCTCACACAGGAATACAAACATGTCAAACACACTTTCTCCACCAACATACAAAGTTAATTGTTGCATATTTCTCTCTTCACTCACACACTCCACCTTTGGCAAACACCAGGTGAATGTGCTGACCCACACACACACACACACGCACACACACACACACGCACACACACACCTCAGAGAGATCAGCAGCAGCACTGTGTTGAGAGCAGAAGTAGTTTTATTCTGAGCAAACACCCCACAGCTCCTCAGTTAGGACTAGTTAAACAGGAAACCCTGAGTCTCCAGCTGACAGCTGTTTTGGACTGCGTCGTCTCTGAGTGCGTCTTTACCTGCCTGTGTTTCACCATCATCTCCCTCCGGAGTAAACACAGACAAACAAATCACGGCAGAGAGGCTTCAAAGTCGGGAGAGGGGAGGGGAGGTTTTATTTGCAACAACAGACCGTAAATACAGCTGCTCTCTTCTCCATGTCTGAGTGTAAACTCGTCTACAGCGAGCTGAGGCTTGAATGTTTTCCTGAATCCTGTGTTTTACTGGCGTCATAGTTGTGATTCCACAGTCATAACATTGTTTACAATAACGTTAAATCACTTACAAAACAATTACAGCATCTTATGGGCTTCTCATATTTATGTTCCATAATATTTAAAACTAGTACATTTTGCATATTACTGTAAGCTTGGTAAGCTCCAGAAAATATTCACATACTTTTAATGAGTTACATCACAAGATTATTGCATAGATTTAAGACTCAATACTACATTTTTAGGTTGTCAGTACCTTTGTAAATGCAAATTATATAGCATACAGGTACTCAGTTATTGCTTGACATGACACTATTTAATCATTATTTAGACTCAATCTAAGCAGGGACTGGTAATAAACTAGATCCCTAAGTTAGAAAGAACTTGAACAGGGATATAAATTCTGAACAATATTTTGAAAGGGCCTAATATTTAAGCTAAAGTTAAAGACAACTTTTATTTCAGATATCTTGCATTCAAAATTCAGTTCTTTAAAATCAAGCACCCCTTACATTTTAAATACATATTTTAACCAGGTGTGTTGGGTTTAGTACCAAGAAGTCAAAATGAAAAGATTTAATGTCTCATCACTGTAGCTGATGATGAAACACTCAAAGAATTTAAAACATACACAAATTATTTAAATCATTCAACAGAAAACAAAATGTATATAAAAGTGCCCAAAACTGCACAGAATAAAAACAACAAAAAAAATAAAGATCCTGAGTTAATGAGATGGCCACTGATGGAATGTGAACATTTCTCCTCATTATCTCTCACCATCTTTCACTCTTTTCTCCCCTGTGGCTTCACCATCATCATCCTCAGTGTGTTTGGTCCATGTGCACAATGTCAAGATGGAATGTCAAAACAAAGACAAAAAACAAACAAACAAAAATAACCAGATGTTGTCGCTGCTATGGATGATGGAGGACAAATCCATGGTCGTGTGTGGATGGGTGTACTGCGGCCACAAATTAACTGAAAAACAATGAAACAATAAACAAAAAGAAAGTGAATCAATGAACAACTAGTTTATTGGAAGAAAATGTTGAAGATTTAAATTAATAGGGGAACGTTGAAGCAAAGAGGAACTGCAGTGAATGAAACGCCAGTGAAACTGTTAAGAACCAAATAAATAGACAAATGTAATTTAAAATGTAAAGAATTGTCTTGTTTATCATCTTTACTATTAAATACAGCATTTGGTCCACAATAGATTTGAGAATCTATCACATTATCTGCAAACTCACAAAATGGAAGCTTAATTATTTCTGACAGCAGAAACCACAACAATGTGCCCGAGCAGCCACAAGATGGAGCCAGATGTCTGCTTTTCAACTTTCAAGCCTTTCAATGTTTAAAGTTACCATGATGAGTAACTTAAACAAGTCAAATGCAATTCACACAACAAACTGCTGCTTAAAGCTCTCAGCCATTAACTTCACCTCACTTCACATTCTAAATTTACCCTCAAGGCTAACTTCCAAGACCTAAAATGCATGCATTCGTTAATGGCTGCAAAGAAAAATGTTTTCGTAATCTTTTCCAAATTAATTGATATATTCTTCCAGAATCCTTAAAGAACAAATATTAAGGAGAGGACTGCAACTATCATAGACAGCAGAAAGGTCTGGATGAAAAATGACATGCATGAGTTTCTCTACAGTCAAAGGAATCTGAAGGAGAGCCTGAAGACACTGCAGCTCATGTTCCGTTTGCTCTGACAGAAACTTGAACTGTAAACCTCAGTTCCTCACAGCCTTGCCAGTCACCAGCTCTTTGTTATGATGAGACTTTCTTATACGGCTTACAGTCATAACCAACCTGCTGATTAAGGCTCTGCAGGGCTTTTGTAATTTTATTGCCCTGATTGGTTGCAAGCCTTTCTGATTGGCTCTATGACTACTACAACTTTAAACTTGTGCATTTAAAATAAGTCCATTTATATTAAGTCCATCATGGTGTTGCAGCAGGTCCCTGCACAAAACTTATATCATAATAAAAAACCTAATGCCAATAGTTGTTTTGAAAGCAAAAAATAAGTGATAAGGAGCTTAAAAAAAACTTTTAAAGTATGCCACAACTGTACTGAGAACAATATCAGCACATTCCTGTTTTAGATGTTGTTCTAAGCTCAAACCTGTATCTATTCAAGAGCTTTTTGTTGCTAAAGAAAGAAAGGACATTTACTGCCTCCTCCCTGACTTTTCTAAAAAATTAGAGCAGAGCAAAGGGAAGGAGAGAAAGCACAGGAAATGTTAAAGCTTGGGCAGGAAAAATAGGGAGGAAGTTTCTTTAACACATGCCAGACTCTTATAAAAGCTGAAATGCTGGTGTTTCGGAGATAAGTTGACATCAGCGCAGCACACTCCTTTAAAGGCCCGTTAATGAGCTTTGCAGCAAGACATAGCAGAATGCACATTTCCTGCCTAGAAGAAATGGGGTTAAATAGCCAAAACAAGAAAGGAAGAGAGAAAGAAATCTACAAAAAGACAGTGTTTTTAAGGCAGAAGGCAGACAATGGAAGGAAGCGGAGCTACTTAAAGAAAATCAAAAAGCTTTGAAAAAGCGGCGTCCTGTTATTGAAAGTAAAATGAAGGGAGTGAGTGATTGAGAGGAGAGACTGTCTTACTTTTTCTTGTCTTTCTTGAGGGGCTGAGATAAGGACAGAGTCTCGCTTGCCATTTTCTTCCTGTTGAAGGCGTTCATCTCGTCCTCCAGGTCTCTCCGCTTCTCCTCCACCTTCCTCTTCTCGTCCTGGTGCATTCGCTTCAGCTGCTCGAACTTTTCATGCAGCTGAGGAGGCAATGGAGAAAAACACAGATAAGAAAGCTGAAATTTTAAATATGATAACTAGAATTCATAAGAGAGAGACAAATTTTGGATTTTATTTCTAATCATTCAGATTACATTTAGATGCCAACAATAGGTTTGCTCAAAATTAAACTTTTATTCTCTTTTGTACGTTTCACCTCTTAGAATAACATCATTGCATCAACAAGCACCTCATGAGCCATATCTGAAACTTATCTGTGTTGATGCAAAGAGCTACACTGACACACTTTATTTTGGTATTTGATTGCACACTATAAGCTCTTTTTGCACAAATATCACACCACAAAGTTACTAAAAAAATTCTGTATTGGCTTGTTTTACTCCTTTGCATCCAAGTTTCAGAATTAGAATCGTGAGAACAGCTCGTTTGTCTAATGGCGTGTTCTGCCAGTCCGGCTCCGATTCTTATTCTTCAGCTCAAGATTTTTAATCTCTAATTTGTCCTGAACACAGAAAGAGTCGAGCTCAGCAACTGCTCAGAAATCTGGTCTTGAACAGACTTTTAAAGTGACTATGACCTACAAGTGGACAAACAAAAGCAAACAGTAAATACAGAACCATATAAGGAAAAAGTTTTAATTTTGAATATTTCATGAGAACTTTGTTCATGAATAACTGTGGTTTCTGTGACACCATATGTGATATTTAAGTACTTTGAGTACTAAAAAGAATAGTAAATGGATTGTACTTGTATAGTGCTCTTTTTTTAATAACACAATCTGCCCTCCTCTACCCATCCACACAGATTCAAACAACACTACTATTTTCTTTGTTACCTTTTGAGTGTACACTACAACCACACCAGAAACCTACAGCAGTAAAGTGGCCAATAAAAGCAATAACATTTTCAAAACAGTAATTGTTGAGCAATGTGAGCCTAAATGCACTGGGTACATGAAGGGTTCTATTGAAAAGAAATTCCTCTAAAAGTAACATGTTAGCATCAGCAGCCATTTAAAGTCAAAGATATTTCCTGATTTACTTATCCAAACTGACCTCTTTCTCCTTTTCTTTCAGTTCTGCTTCAGTTTCTTTTACTTTGTTAACAAACATTTGTCGCATTTCCTCCTCTTTTCGTTGCAGGTCCCCTAAAAACTCTTTCCTTTTGGTCTCGTATGTCTCTTGAAGACTGCAGGAAAAAAAAGTGAAGACAAAAAAAGAGCGAGTGAAAACAGACTGAAATAGATGCTGTATTGTTTGAAAACAATAGAGGTTGTTTTCTACTTTTGACAGCTGAGCAACGTTGTGGTTTGAGGTTTAGGGTTTCAGCGCCTTTTGGCTCGACACGCACTCAGCCAACGTGTTATTCTTCATGTCCACTCTTTACCTGAAAGGCTGGCTGTCGGGGTCTGTATCTTTGAAGCCCATCTCCTCCAGCTTACAGCGCCGGTACAGCTCGTAGTGGCGTGCGTGCGTCTGCTCCCTAAGATCTTCCATGTTGACTCTGATCAGCATCTCTCTGAGTTTTACAAAGTCACAGTGGCTCTCGTTCTCAACTGAGAAGAGAAACAAACACCACAGTTAGGACAGAGGTTCAGATTCAGTGCAGTAACAACTCCCTGATCTTTCACTAAAAAAATATAATAGAATGAATAAGCCAGAGTAAGAAATATGTATTCACGGCTCCTTTTTTTTTCTTAAAGTTCATATTCTTTTAAAAACAGTCTGCACAGTAGAATTATCTTTTGAATTGCATGCATACATCATCCACTATTTTTCATACTGTTCTCTTCTCAGCTTCAGCTTTCAACATTAGGGAGACTAAAAACGGCTTAATTTTCATGTCTGAGTGAGTCTCACAGTTAAATGATTTTAAAGAAGAGAGAGGGCACAAAGTGTATCCAGTCCGTCAGACTAACCAGCAGAACAGGAGCTCTAGTGTTGCTCTGGGCCTCATTTCCATTCTGTTCTTTAGTCATGGGTCACCTCAGACTAACAACAATATGGACTGTTCTGGAAAAATTACATTAAAAAAAGTCATTGTTTACCAGTTTTACTGGATCTAAAATAGTAATATTGCAGTAAGCAAAGGGGTTGACTCAGCATTTAGCAAGTGAGATTTTAGACATTCTGAAACCTTTTTATTAATTCATATAAGCTGCAAAATCAATTTCATCATGATACTGTCTGGAACTACATCCTGGTGAAGGAATTGGCCAGAGAAAAATGATTTATTCTTTTTTTTTTAAGTATATATTTATGAAGTTGTGCAATGCTGAAATTTGCTCATGATAAAATAATCAAAGCAACTGCAGTACAAAGTAGAAATACTTTTGTGTAAAACGCCACAATAAAGCTCAACAATCCTACTTCAGAGCAACTTTCCTGCAACCCTCATTAAATACAAAACTATTTTAGAATCATCCTCACTGCCTTTGGCAGGCAAGGGAAAAATATTTAATAATTTCTGAAGCCTTTGTGGATTAAAAGCTGAATCCATGGCTTTTTAGGAATGTGAGACAAGCAGCTACCCTGAAGCCAAAATCTTTACTGGTGGCTCCAACCCTACAGTCAGTTCATACTGAAATATTATTCCCCTGTTTGAAAGTAAAGTCTTACTACCATTTTTACTTCTTTTCCAACTCACTGGTCTTTGTGTCAGGTTGTTTCACTGAATGACACCTACAAAAGTTTAAGATTTATCTGCAAAGTTTTGCACAACTACCAAATAAGAAGAACCCGACTACAATCTGGATTCGGAGGGCACATCGGACTAGCCTTTAAGGGTACTGTCAAAAAATGCCAATATGACAGAATGGAAATAGGATGCATGTTAAAGCTAAATACCATCCTAAAGAAGACTTTTGAATGTCACTTTGGTTGGCTTTACAGTTTTAGCCCTTGCAGGTTCAAGTGGTGAAAAATGAGAGGAAAAGAAGCCTGTAGAGCATGACCCCAAACCACACAAGTAAAATATGCAACAGAACAGTTAGTGTTTAATAAACCCAAACTTCTCAGCAAAAAAGGTCTTATTAGACAGACACAAGAGCAAGTAAAATAACCACCCTCACACTCCTGTCTACTCCAATGCTTAAAAAACAAACATTAGTTAAAGAGCACAAGTTAAAAAAAAGTAAGAGGCCGCTCTCTGATGATGCACCCAGGCCTAAAGCTGCCTGCTTATTTGCCTTTTGATAATCTCTCTGTACTGACCTCCCACTGAGGGCTAAATGAAGGCCAATTTTCTGACTGACTGCAGTGTTGAACTCTCAAAACACCTGAGCATAGAAATCATCAGCTCACACAGAGGGGCTATTCATGCTGGCTGATCTGGGGTCTCATTTATAAAACATTGCATAGGATTCATACTAAAAGTGTGCGTACCCTCCACATGCCCCCATTCAACCATATCGATGAAAAGCACCTCATGAATGTGAAGGTGTATTTAAATGAGCCAGCTGATCAATGTTATTTCATGGTTACCAATGGCAACCACGGAGAAAAGCGCGAAGAAACAAAATTTCACCGAGGCAGAAATTGATGTGCTGCTGAGTGAGGTGGAGAACAGAAAAAATATCAATTTTGGGAGCCACAATAGTGGCGTTACAAATAAAAGGAAGCGTTGTGAGCGGCAACACGTCGTTACTTCAGTGAGTGGGACAGAGAGGACCACGGCCGAGGTGTGTTAATCTGTGGTACACATCACCCTGGTGATCATCCATATGATGGGGAGAAAACTTTGAAATGTTGCATGAACTTTTATTTAAGATTAAAGTTGGCTTAAAGGCCTTTTTTATTTGAAAGGTGCTTACGGCTCACCAGCAGAAGCATAAATAATACTGATGTTTTGAAAGCTTATGATAAAGTCAATCTAAAATTAAAGTTTGATTATGGAGCGAAATTAAATATCTGAGAGGAATCATGATGCAGTGTGGCTTCAATTCCCCACTTCACCATCTGTGTCGCCAGTTCCCCCCGTCTCCAAAACAAGCGTATATGGTACGCATGGCTCAGGGTTTGCGTGAGGGACCGCAAATTTTCCCATCAAGTTTGTGTTTTATAGATCACAAACTTTGCGTGGAAAGTGACGTACGCAAGTTTCAAGCCCTGTTTTGTGCATATGCCAGTTTTATAAATGAGACCCCTGGTCACAAGAGGAAAGTACAAAATACATATAAGACCAGAGAACGCGTTCAGAGCTGATCACTCAGGCTGCATTCAAAGATGCTCGCAGACACTTGTGTTTTGACTGACAGGGCAGAAACACACGGAAGAACCACTTATTAATACGTTCACAATTTAGCAAAACTGACAGCTGATTTACAATAATGCATATGTAATTTTTTGGGGGAAAGGGGGTACTGAAATGAAATATTCTACCAATTTGAACTACAATGATCTTTGTAATTAAAAACAAAGACAGTAAATTATTTAAATCAATCAGTGAATTACCAGAAGGCTCTATACCTGCTGTGCTCATGGTGCCATAGAATACATTTTATTGATCAAATCATAAAAAGCTGAGCTTTCCCAAAGTATGTCCCATGTGCAGCCATTTTTATATACAGCACCTGCATATACAGTCCAGCTTCACATTAAACAGCCAACAGTCTAATGCTGAGCCATCAGAAGTTTAGCAGCTGAAAGATTCAATATATGTCTTTATCAACAGAGTCGTGCTGACACTGAACTCTGAAAGACTGTGAATCATTTATTTTACTCATCTTTATTCTCTCATATTGCATATCTGTGAGCTTACTGGAGTATTTGTAAAAAAAAACAAAAAAACATTTGCAATAAGCAGGATTCGGGTGACTATCTGAATACTGACATGGTTCAGGTCACAAAATTTATTTGTGATTTGACAAAAGTCTGTTAAAGTTCAGTTTTTATGCTCCACAGACATGACTGTGATGTACATTTATCTGCATACAGAGCAGTTCACTGAGATCCAATCACATACAAGCAGACTTGACGGCAAAACCAATTTGTTCGCAATTTGTCCGCAATTTGTCCTCTAATTATCTGCTCCTGATTCTGGTAGTATAGTTACCATTTCACAAACCCCATTATCAACTTACTTACACAGGAAGTGTGTTTATGTGCCAATTATGTACCAAAATAACTTCCCAAATTATTGATTAAATGCAAAGCCTTTGATGAGCAACATCTATTTTCATACAAAAACACATGTTAACACGCTTTTACATCTAAACAAAGGAGAGAATAAATACCAGGAGTCTGTTTTATGTCACAGATGTCAGGAAGTTCAGAGATAACAGGGCCATGAGATCCGGGAGGGAAGATAAGCACACTCTGTAAACTCCCCTACAATTACTCTTATTATTGTCACTGCACAGTCCTTCCTCTGTCTTCCTTCAAGTAGATGGAAACTTCTCATGGCTTTTAGAGAGGCTACCATAACCCATCTAAATGATATCTGGCATGTACAAACTGTTTCCACTGACCGAGATCCTCATTTCAGTCAAATGAAAGCTGGAAAACAGAGACACTGCTGTCCTCCTCCTCTGGTCCTCAGACTTTCTGAAAAAGTGTGTTGAATGAATAATAAGCTGTCCTTTCTTTCCTTACTAAAAGGAAGGAAAAAATGCATTACATCTAGAGTGTTGTTGCCAAACAAAGATGGATAATGTTGAGTAGATATTTAGATGCAGGACAAGAAAAAAAAAAATCTAAGTTCTTCAAAAACAGATCTAATTGTGGGAACATTACTTTCCACAGTGGGGAATTTCTTGTTGTTACCTTCTCTGAAAAGCTTGAACAGAAAAAAAACTAATAAGATGAGGTTACAGTTCTGCTGAAATTTGACAGAATAAGCTACAAGCTTCACAATTCACAAACAAAGCATACTGTAAATAAATTGTATATTAAAATAAACGGTAAAGGATCTAAACCACAACATATAGTTGTAGACACTGAAGACTTAAGCAAAATTTCAGAATGCATCACTGCCAACATTTTACCAACAACTTTAATGTCTTCT
>JAOXNZ010000030.1:7925434-7937006 GCA_028566095.1 Kryptolebias brasiliensis
CCCATACATCCCTCTCCATCCGGTCGTCGCTGCATGCCAGGAGGGCAGATGCACATGAAGGTTCCTATCAGGTTCTTCATATTGCCAATTTTCTGTTGTTTTTTTAGTCCTTATTAACCTCGTAATAACTGCTGTTAAGGGGTAATAAAACATTTTTCCAGGACAATAAATGTTACATAAACCTAAAGCTACAAAAACCTTTGATAGAGACATTTATCTGTTACTACACTGCTGCCTCACAGTAATTCCATAAGAATCTGTCCCCTCAGGAGACACAACAAGGATCATAAGTAACCACAGAGAGTCCTCTGAGGGTTGGGGAATGAAAGTGGTCAGTGGTCATAATAGGAAGAGGAGGTCAGCCAGGGAGACAGCAGTAAATGAAGGAGGAAGGAAAACAGGGAGGGAGAGATAGAGGGAGGGATGATAACTCCCACATGAGCAGTAATATTCTCACAGCACATCTCTGTCTCACATTATTGAATTAAACTGTTTACCACCACTAACAAACACAGAGGAATGAGCAGTGGGAAACAAAGCTCCCAAGAAAGCTGACATGAGAGGTGACATCTCCAAAGAAAACATCAGTGTAAAGAGATTTATCCAATATTGTGGATACATGGAAACACACACACACACACACAAATAAATCATCAGTACACACAGACAGCCTCTCATACTGTCAAATCTACAAAAAGTCTTTATCCACTTGCCCTTCATTATAGTGTCATTCTGCAGGAAATCACACTTGCAGCCCTAACCAGGGTGTGTATAAATAAACTGGCAAACAGCGAGGGTGCAGTTGCCACATTGACACAGTCAGAGTTTATCAGAGGCAAGAGAAATACAATATGATAGGAAAACAGTGACTTGGAGAGGTATAAATGTTGGTATAAATGGAACAGCACCATCTCTATATGCAAAATCTTTTGTTCATATTTAGGACTCTGACTTTAGAAAACAACGCTATAAAGAGTAAACACATTTTCTTTCGGACTAATAATGATTTGTCACTCCCTCTGTGTGTTCTGTCGCAGCCTAGTTAAAGAGGTGAAATAACTCACCCCTTAATGTACACACGGTTGTGTTTGCTTGTGAAAAACACACACACACATCATGGTTGACTTTCTTGTGAACCATTCTTACCTTGCACAACTCCCCAGGGGTACTGCCTGGCCCTCACTGATTTGTTCCCGACTTTGACCTCTTCCACGCTTCCAACTACAGCAAATGGCAGATGGGCCTGCACAGGAAAAAAAAAAAAAAGGTTATGACTGTTTTAAAAAAAAAAAAATCAAAAAGGTCAAGACTTTTAACTTGAGATATAACCAGGGGCTCATTCCTGATTTTCTACACCTTCCATGTCACGAGTTCTTAAGTGTTATTTTTCCTGCTTTCTTCATTCTTACAACAGTAAACAAGTCTCAAATTAAACTCCTTTATACTACGCTTCCCTGTTCTCTTATTTTCCACAAACAGACAATACCAGAGAGAAGTGTAACCATGTTTACATGAGCTTTACTGGAACTGTTAAGTGGCTCAGATGTGGCTATGAAGACTATTTTAATGAATAATAAACACAAACACTTCGTTCCTTTGATAGTTACCGCACCCCTTTAGGGCTCACATCATGTAGAAAACATGTCTGATATGCTACCTTAAGAATTACATAGTGAGTTGCTGGATAAAGTTGAGAGGAACAAGCTGGTGAGTGTAGACACTGATGGAACAGGCTATGAATAGATCAGAATACTGTACACGGAAAATGCCAGAGTAAATTAAGTGCTGCCTCATTTGGCATTTGTGTATTTAAACATGAGGGGGCGTGTGTCTGAACACTGATTAAACAGCATTAAAAAAAGAAAACAGTACTAAAAAAGGCTAAATATTCTAAGGTAAATGGTTTTGTGCTTCCTGCTTGAGCAAATCAGCTCGCATTTGCAAAAAATCTTAGCTTTCTCTTTTTCTAGCACCAGATGTTTTTGGAGTGTTGCAAAATCTAACTTACGTTCATTGAGGCGTTGATCTCACTGACAGCTTCATCGTCTGTTGGGAACTGATATATCTGGACTCCATTGCTCACAAGCTCACTCATTATCTTTATTTTGAATTTATGCAGCTCACTCTTGGAGATTGTGTCTGCCTTGGCAATGATAGGAATAATGTTGACCTGAGGAAATGAAGAAAACAAGAAGAGTTAGAAGGTGAAATATGTGTGTGTGTGGGGGGGGGGGTTCTGTTGGTTTGGCATTTTGAAAGCTGCTCCGTTTTTAAAATAATGAAAAAAATGTTTAAGAGATCTAGTTCTGCTAGATGTGGTGTGCATCGCTACATCTCGATAATCACTGCTGACAGGACAAACTTGTCTGTGAGGCTGTTTTAAAATGAGAGAAGATGTGCTCTTAATTAACCAAATGTTCTCACAGATTACAGCAATCATTTTTGTCACTAAATCATTAAAGCCATTGTCACATTACCAGCCACATTGACAATTGGAGTCAGTACACATCACATTTGACAGTTCACATGAGTACAATTCTAAAGAACTGCCATAAGCAGAATGTCTTACTTTAATTTAAACAGCCACAGTAAAAGTCATATTTCGGAAAAAAAGCAGGATTGAATCAAATTTGTGCGTTCCCACTCAAGTGTCACATATTGAGATACATAGTCAATTAGGACCCACACAATGAACTGACACAAATCAGATTGAAAAATTAGTCATTTCATTCTGGTACTGTAAAAACACAAAGTAAAACAAGGTCTCAAGTTGAAACAAAGTTAAATGACGTGTACTAAAGTTATATATGGCTGTGAAAGCATATCAAAGCATAAGCAGCAAACTTAAATAGTCAGAACTCAAGAATGCTCATAAAACAAACTGATTATAAAAACAAACTAGGCTCCATCTACAATGAGCAATAGATGTGCAGAAATAAACCACATAGTTTGTTTGCTCTTCACCATACAGCTGCTTTACCAAAATCACCAAACAGAATGATGGGGAAGACACCCACAGATCTGCTCATCAAATTCACAGTGTGCCTGAGAGCAAAAGCCAGCACTCATTAGGAGTCAAATTACTACCTCATCATACTTTACTGGATCATTAATCTGCAGCTGAGCAGCTGGTGTCATGTTTTAACCCTTATTTAACAAGCCATATTCACTAATCAAGACTGACTACTGACAACAGCCTTGTAAGGCCACTGAGGCAGATGGAGAGTGTGTTGTTGAACATGGTCATTTGGGCAGCTGTGGACTTTGATATTTGTATATTTCCCACAGCAGAATTTTCCCAAAGGGCACCCCAAAATAGTCCTGTTTACTGTGAACAACTAAGACCACCAGCTGTAAACACTTTAAAGTCGTTCAGATGTGAATTATTCACCGAAAAATAAATGAATTCATTAATTAACCAATCTACAGTTAGTGACACTTTATGCTCTAATCTCACACAGGAGTAGTATCAATAGTGTACAGAGAACAGAGGATATATAATGTTGGTACATTCATACAAGTCTCAGTGATGTCAAAACTATTAATAGAGCAACATGAGAAAACCTAAACTCAGTGGATCTCTCTATAATCGTTTGTGTTACTAATAAGCAACTATTTGCATGAGACTTTTTTCTAAACTTTAATGTCATTGAAGGTTTTCTTCTTTATATGGTCTATTTGTATTATTAATGATTACATTTATTATCAATGTCATTAAAATAGCAGTATTAAATGGGCATAAGAGGAGAATCAAATTATAATTGCAGGTATTTGTGTAACACTCAACACTTTTGTCCAAATGACCTCGACAAAGTTAATCATCTACATTCTACAAATCATTATCTATACAATTTTAATTTACACTTTTTGTGCACACTCCGTTCAGTCCATCCACTTTAAACCAGACTCACTCTGCTTTGCCCCCCATCTGTTGAGAGTTGTAATTTGTACCCCATTCATAAAAAAATAAAAGAAAATTAGACTGTAATGGTTTTAACATTACTTTCTTTTTTACATTTTTTAGTCAGGTTTTGGCTGACTAATTTATTTTGTGACTAAAGGACACAAAATAAATACTTAGTCCATAAATGTTTTATGTTTTTGTTCAGTTTTATAGTTTTGATTTAGGCAAATAATAAACTTTAGAATTATCAATCACAGCTTCATATTTCCAACTCATGAACTGGTTACACTTTATAGATTTAGCACCATATTTGTACAATATAACTGTCTGTTTATGGTCTTGTATTTTTGTTCTCCATGTACTGACTTACGGGAGAAACACTTTTTTACTGTAGTTTAAATAAAACTTAAGTACAATAACATTTGTGAACTTCAGCTATTCATAGCTCACACCAACTAAATATGAAACAGCAGTTTTTGTTGGCTTGCATCTTGATTAAATAATGAGGTTAACAGCTCAAACTAAATGTTGCTTATAGCTACAAAGAATGCATTCAGATTTCCTCTTATTAGCAAAGGGCAATGCTGGTTATATGCTGCTTTTAACAAAATGTGTCATGTATATAATGCGTCATACATATAAAAATAAACCCTCTAACTCAGGTATCTCAGATTACTGATTTGGCTGGATGTGCTGAGGTTGTTTGGACTGTGCCAAGAGAGCTGGCAAACATCTTGTGCCAGGCTTTTATTGTTTTATTTGCTGTTGAAGACAGCAATGACACTTTGTGGCAAGTGCCACAGATTCACAATAAGTCCCAAATTTGAATCTCTGCTTTCCTCTCAGCTCAGAACAGTATTCTGGCTTCTCCTTTAGAGTCAGTAACAATAACTCATTTGTTAAGTATGTTTGGTTAAATTATATGAAGTTAAATAAGCAACAAGAAATCTCTAACTCTGGTTAAGCCATTGTGCACCAACTTCTTTAGGTCTTCACAATACTGTATTTGCTCCCTGAAAGTGAAATTTGGCTCAGGTATGAAACACTGCTATTATTAGTATCAGAAGGCATTTGGCAGACATGCGCAGTCCTGTGTTAATAGTTGGCAGATAAGGCTGCAGGTTCTAGACACAAGATCACCATCTGTTCTGTTCTAGATTTATTATCATTGCATCAACAGAACCAAACAGCACACAGGCTGCCCCTGCCACTTCAGCAGCAGTGCTAGATGTAGTCATAACAATGAAACACTGCGGAGGCGTTAAATAAAATGTCTGGGAGCAGGTCGCTGTGGATCAGTCTAATCATGTAACAAAATTCAATTACTGAACCACACACTGCATGGCTTGATGTTAAATTTAAAAAGTTCCATGTGTTATTTCCCTTCAAATCAGCTCTCATTTTTAGGACAAATTCAAATTTGGGTTTTTTGGATCTTTCTGAGCTTTGTGAGCATGAAATTTAATACTCTGTATGATCTCTGCCTCGTGAAACTCCTACATAATCAAAGGTTTATAATTAGAATTAAAACGTTATATACAAAACCTTAACTTATTGCTCTGACACTACTTTTCCAGTTTCACTTTCTTTTATGGTCCAGTTGTTGTCGTTATGAGATTTTTTTTTTAACTTGTCCAACTGGAGCAACACTTGTAACTGCATGTCTAGAGAGCTACACTGAGTAGAAATATTGGAAATCATCCACCAGCCAATAATAAGTGTAGTAGCACTCACAGGCGACCGATAAAAAAAGCCACAGATCAATGAGTTCCTGAGAGAGAGACTATTGACTGATGCAGCTGTGTACTGACCTGTAAACATGTAAACTGAAACTATGACAAACTGGAACTGAAAATTTCTCAGACGGGTGTGACACAGGTAAATCCGGAGATAAAATGACTATTTTTATTCTATTTCTTTAAACACAAATGAAAATGTTTTTTGTTTACATTTGTAATACAACAAATTCATTTTTTTCTGCAGAATGAGGCTTTTAAAGTCTAAAAATCATATTTGGACAAAAACAGTCTAATAAGCTGCCTAAAAGAAAACTCTTCCTGAAATTCTACAGAGTGAAAGTGACATTTTATAAGAGTCAATATTCCTTTTGGTTGAGTTGTTTGGAACAAAGAATACACACCCTGAAGGAAGGGTTTTTCTGAAGTTCCCTCTCCTCACAAAGAAGGTTGGATTTCAGCAACACCAATATTAATCACCCAACAGGCAACCAGGTGTGAATGCTTTTGCCAGAGGTGAAGTGTGTGATTAACTTGTGTGTACCTTGCTGTCCAGTTTTTTCATTGTGACAAGGTCCAGGGACTTGAGAGAGTGTCCAGTCGGGGCGATGAAATAAAGGCAGATGTGGATCCTGGTATCATGATAGTTAAACAGAGAACGTTTGATCTTCAGCTCTTCCTGGAGATAGTTTTCAAACTGAGTGTCAATGTAGTCAACAATGGGCTTGTAACTGTGGAGAAAGAGCCAAAAGGAAACAGGATTTATACATCGGTGTCAAAGGAAAATATTGTTCTTCCCATTCCTGCATCAGTGATAAATATTAAAGGAAATATGGACTTGTCGCAGGGGAAATAAACTGAGGCAGTTATGTTTTCAGTTACTGTGTGTTCTTATTTGTTGCCTAGATCTCTGCTTAGAGTTGAACAGCTTAGTTCTGCGTGAAGTTAGTGTTCATCTAATTAACGTCTGATTGAAACTGATCACAGACACTACAAAACACTCTGTCCTCTCAGGAATTAAAATAATGAAAACTTTCATTTACAAAAGAAAATTTTTTGTGTGCTGAATGACATTCATAAATAAAGGAGACCAGTTCAAAAATGAATAAAACAAGCATTGAAAAAACTTATTACTGCTGACTTTAAAAGATCAGTTTCCTGAATACAATCTTTTAAAAATGTTACTCATCCCTATAGACTTGAAGGATATAATGATTTGCCTAATTCTAACAGGCATTACTCCTTGTAGAAGTTGTGCTTCAGTATTTTAATAAAATACTCTCCAGCAGTGCTGTAGTTCTTCAGAAAAACGCACTTCACACAACCTCTCAATTAAAAAAAGGTCACAAAACTGAAATCACCCTCATTAAAAGTATGCATTATTTGTAAATGCAGCAGGTCTGTTCTCTCCAGGTTGTTTGAAATAAAACTAACCATTCAATATATTAAAATTCAGCCAAATGTAACTCAATTCTGATTTATTATTCAGCGCAAATTCATGTCAGAGTGAAATTTTATTTCTCAAATAGCAAGCTAACTTTTTCAGACTTCACAGTAGCACTGCTACCTTGTGGCAAGCTACACATTAAAAATACATTAAAAGTCACGTATATACTTGACACTTTAGTGAAGAAAACATTTCCTCGAATGTATCAAGACATTTCACATATTTAGGCGCAGCACAGTCTCCTTAAACTTAACAAGTATTACTCTCATTTCTTTCTCAAGCGCCGATGCAAAGCTTTACCATAAAGCACATGAATCTTTGCTGTATGTGTCAATTAACTGTGAAAATTAGACTTCCTTGTCTACCTTTCAACACTAGAATGTCCCACATCTGTGACAATTTACTGCTACAAGTTAAACATGGGTCAAAAATCTATTCTGTTCAGCTAGCACTATGTTTACAGTCATTTGTCTTCTACCTCACATCTATCTTCAATCTTCTCTGTGGAATGCACAGGCGCTGACCTTTTGAAGCGCTCTCAGTGTGCTTTTACAGCCCGCTGCAGGGTCTGTCCTTCAGCATGCTGGTTTAGATGGCCTACAGAAAAAGCTGCTTTCAAAGAGCGTGAAAGTGCAGCTTGCTGGCTGAGCCACAGCAAGTACGCTTCATTCCACAGCTGAATGTTTTTAAAAAAATAAACAACTTCCTCTTCAATTTTCTCCCACCTCCTCCCATTCAAATCCTACAGAGACAAGAAAAATGTGCAGAAATCTGGAGTGATAGTCTGCTTCTTCCATTTGTATCCATGGCCACATCTGGGCAATGTACTCAGAAAACACTGACTGGATGAGGATTGACTGGACAAATGCACTACTCATGATTTAAATAAGAAGCAATCATGTTTTTATGTATGTACATTGAGTGACACATGAAAATAATTTGACTCAGAGGACAGACCAAGATATTTTCCACCCCTCTTTCTAAAAATGTGACTTTCAAACAAACCTTTGTCAAATTTTACTCTATAAAGTTTTAGTAACCAGCACCAGACTAAAAGCCATATTTAATAGAAAGAGTCAATCACACAATCACTGGTATCATTTCACCAAGCTCACCTTTCGTCTTTGTTGATCTGATCACCAAAGCCAACAGTGTCGACAATCGTTAACTTGAGATGGACGTTGCTTTCTTGCAGATCATATGTTCGCGGCCGCAGATACACGCCGTTCTGGTAATGGCTTGCCTCCTCATTCTCAAACGTAGTATTAAAGAGTGTGTTCATTAATGTTGATTTACCAATACCAGTCTCTCCTGTGAGTGACAGAAAGGAACGAGACACAGATAAAGAGAAAGGGTTATTTATTTTCAAACACAGATTTTAATTGTAGCAATGCAATCGGAAGGCATGCGTATGTCTTTCATGCCAATTAAAACATATTCCAAGTTTTGTAGGAAGACCTGCTGTTTGAAAGAAACCTTGAACAGCATAGTAAAACAGTAATGATATTTCTGTCATTTGAAGGACATGACATATATTCTCACTGCACAGACAGTTTGTTACTCACCTACACAAAGAATGTTGAAGCAAAAACCCTGTGTGACCGATTTACTGACCAGCTGGTCAGGGAGGCTGTCAAATCCAACATGGCCGCCCAAGCTGAGGTTACGTTTCTCTTCATTCTGAGACACGAGACAAAAAAAAACATTAGAAGCCTGGTGGATGTGAGCAGGAAAACACATGGCAAAGACATTAGTCAGAGGTAGGAAGAATAAATTCACATTCTTATGCACATAAACATCAACGGCCCTCTGTTCAATCTGCAGATGGAATACCCATCAGCTGTGTATGTTATGCGTTAGATATTCAGAGCGTGCAGTGAGGATGAGCTTAAACAATAATCCAGCACAAACATAAGAAACAAGAGACATTTGTACAAAGAAAGATTTACTCTGTTGGATGGAAACCACCCAAACCAATAAACTTTTTAAATGATTTATTACTTGCAGAATGCAGAAAGTTTCACATCATCAGCTGGGAGTAAATTTTAAAACTGTAGGATGCAGGTTTAGCTGAGCTTTATCACCAAAGCCAAAGTAGTTCAAACAATCTGAAGGAATCTTGTTAAAGCAAGTATATCTTTTATTTATCCCTTCTATACAATGCAAAAGACCCTTTAATCTCAATTTAAAAGAGGGCTGTGGAACTTGAAGCAGAAAGATTACACACACACAACAAATCTACAGCTGGCAGACAAAACTATTGTAAGCGTCATCCCCCTTGATCTTTATCTCAACTGAAGTAGAGTTATGGCGGCCAAGGAGAGAGCAGACAGCACCTTGAGATGAATGGAGTCACACAATCTCATCTGGCTCAGCCACGAAGGACTGCATACTTGGAGGCTGATGTCACCAAGCAGCCTGAGAGCAGAGCTCAGCTGAATGCAACCCAACCGTACTGAGCTGAGACGTGGAAACTGCAGACCACTTATTAACCTGAATCCAGTTGAGTGATGTGAGAGAGTGTGAGCCTGGACATTTTAGAGGTAAAAGGGGAATGTTTTTTGTTTTTTTTGTATCTAGCATAAAGTGAGACAAATCTGGGGTGGGCAAAGCTAAAAGGTGCTGAGATGTAGCATGTTGAGAGTTTTACTGTACAATATTCACATGCAGATCCTCTACACAATAAAATATTAATAAAATGTTGTGATGTTTGTAGTAGATGATCAACGCAACAATTGTATTTAATGGCACCTCAGGTTGCAACACAACCAACAACTCCACCTTTGTGGTTTATATAACAAATACTGCACACATCAGTCATACACGAGGTGAGGTTGTGAATAATGATCGACTACATTCATTCATGAGTAGATAGTCTTTTAAAATAATATGCAAGTCACTGCCAACTAAATGGAAAAGTTTGTCACACTTCTATGTCAGACTAAACACTTCCGAACCTCCATTTTAAACTGCACCCAACTTCAAAATCCCATTGCATTCAGAGTGCCTGGGTGTTGCCAAGTCAAAAACTCTTTTCACAACTCTTCTCATTAGTTATACAGAGCACTGAACTTCATTACAAAATGATCTAATGAGGCCTCTACCAGTACCTTAAAAATTAATAAGACCAAGTGGATGTTTTTGCTTTTCCATCTGTCATTGAATAGTATTCTCAAGAGTAAATGTGGCAAATGGTTTACAGATAAGAAGGGAAAAAAAACAATCATTCTTAGTTATTTACTGTAAACTCAGAAGTTGTTCACCAGCATTTATGTTTCCCTTTGGTTGTTAGCTTGTTGATTGAAGCTTGTTGTAGAGATACTCAGATTCCTGGCTGAGGAGGGTGTGTGTCCTGGTATTGTGCTTGCAAGGAAGTTGGGGTAATGACTGTCTTCTTGAGGGGAGGGTTCAAGTAAAGGAAGTTAGAAAAAAATAAATAAATAATTATCCAGAAAGGTATTATAAAACTGGCATGAAAATGCAAAGTGTACGCGTGAAATTGAATAAAACTTAGTTCACAATTAGTCCTGTCTCTTTGTTCCACTGACTTTTTTGGTTTTAGATGTTTAAAAAGATGTGCACTGAAGGTTGTTAAAGCTCCATGTAGTTGGTCTGTATATCTCTGAGCACTGAGAGAATCATGGCCAAAGTCAGACAAGTTTACATCTTTAAATGTCTCAAGGAGCTCACTGAAAAATCTTGTTTCTGTGGAAATTGTCCCAAACTCCAAACACAGGAGTGAAACGCTTCAATTCAGTAGAACAACAATGATTCTGACTCATGAGATAATTTTGGGTTGACCTCCTACACTGAACCAGATCGAGCCGTCTGTGGTGCATAATCTTTGTGTATGAATGGATGACACATTGCAGGCCAAAAACGGAGTATGCTGACCTAAACCAAAAGGGTTATCTGTCAGGATCAGACTGAACAGAACTGCAGACATGGACACCAACTCCCCAAGCTGCGACTTGACTGACTGAATAGAGGGTAAGTATTGAACTGAAGGTTCTTTAGTCATTTAAAAAAACTGAAAACTCAGTCAACATTGATTATCTTTGAAATTCTGTTTGTTTTTTTTAAACTAGCGTTAGATGATGTAAATTACATTTTGTAAATAAACTTAATCAGGTGAAATAGATCTTATTTAGCCCAGATAGTCATGTATATGCAGTACAGATTCAATCTCATATCGGCTGAAATAAGCTGAACTTTATCAATTTTGCATGCCTAAGTTAAGAGAATTAATAAACCTGTCTTAGTTTTTCCTGAAAACATTTACATTTCATGACAAACATCCAACAGCAACAAGCAACCAGGATGTTTACCAGTCAGATAAGATCACTGGGGAACTGCAATACACAACAAATGCGACAGAAACTGAGGTTGAACTGATCTCTGTTCAAACACCCATCCATCCATTTTCTTTAACCGCTTCTCCATTCCGGGTCGCGGGCAGCCGGTGCCTATCTCCAGCAGTCACTG
>JAOXNZ010000030.1:7937106-7965435 GCA_028566095.1 Kryptolebias brasiliensis
GTCTGTGGGAGGAAACCGGAGTACCCGGAGTAAACCCACGTGTGCACAGGGAGAACATGCAAACTCCACCCAGAAAGTACCCAGGCCGGGATTCGAACCTGCAACCTTCTTGCTGGGAGGCGACAGCTCTAACTACTACGCCGCTGTGCCACCCTGTTCCAACACAACAGATTCAAATTTTTAAGCTTTGCCCTGATGTGACCTAAAATTCCCCAATCAAGGTTTTTCAGCTGTCATCTCACCTTTTGGCCTCCAGCCACACTTGACTTGTCTCTGCCACGTTTCTGCAGACTCTCTGCCTCACTGAGCCATGTGACAGACTGAGACACAAACACTGCTGAGGCTCAAGTTCGCATGGATGTTAAAGAAAACACACCTGAGTGAGGAGTCAAATATTAAGAGTAACTGAAACTCCACTTTATGTGGCATTATTTTGCCTTCAACGTCATATTCTCGTGTCAAATCTTGGAGTCTCGATCAACTGTTAAACATAATTTCATGTTATAAATGCCATTTTGCATTTGCATTTTCTGCAAAAGCAGCATCTAAAAACATCATCTGCATTCTTTTGAACTACCTGTATTTACTGATCAGTAAATTAAGATAAATATCTGCTGTATATTTCTCAAAACAAGGAGCATTCCTGCATTTTCTGTTTTGCTACCTATTATATACAATCTCTGCCAAAGAGGACAAAATTACGAGAATCTTAATGGCCTGTGACAGTACTGATGATGCAGGACAAACTGAAAAGACGAACGGTTGACGTTCACTGATGCCCTAAACAATGCATCGCTAACTTGGTTTGTCATAGCCTTTAGAAAGTTTTCATTCCATTTCTAATTTGCTTTGGCAACAGCTCAGCTGACCATACTAGCTAGCAGAACATCAATCTGACGGTTTGAAGTGATGGTTTTGAACAATGATTGTAAACGAGACTTCGTTTTTGACAAAGGAAACTGAAAACCCTGAAATTATTGAAATGAATGAGTCATCTCAGTCTGTCACAAGTTAAAAATGGCCAGATGTCAGTTTGTGGGTTTCCTGACAAAGTATGTGTTTGAATCAACTTAGTATTTGTGAAAGACAAAGACCACATGACAGCCTCATGTTTCGACATGTTTCAGATGACGTAACCATTGATTGGTGCTTCCTGTCCGATGACTACTGTGTAGATTCATAAAACTCAAACTTGATGCTCTTTCAGCTGTGCCCATGTGTGCCATAAGGTTTCATTTAGACTTTTTGAAGTCTGTAAGGAGGATTTGGACATTATCAGTTTCAGAACAAAGAACTGAACATGTGTAAATTCTTCTGCAATACGGTCAGCTCTAAACATACCCACAAATGACATTCTTGTGCAGCTACTTGTAATGTGTAATGGTAAAAATGTTGACAGTTGAGATTTGAGCGTCAGTTGGGCCATCAGGAATTCACAAGCACAAAAGACTATTATTATTTCCTGTTAATTGTTTCATCAAATGCGTTCACCCCCCTCATCACTGATCTTACACCCAACAGGAAAGGAAAAAAAAAAAAAAAGGAAGAAGGGAGATGGAAGAGAAGAGACAGGAACCATTTTATGAGGCAGATGTACCATAGACTGAGCTTTTGGAAAATATGTGGTGTTCTTTCTATCACTGATCCAAAGTAACACTGGCTGGGTCATGCTGGTTATATTCTCTCATGTGCGTATACTATTCTCAGATATTCTTAAAGCAGTCACTAAATGCAATGAGTTCAAAAATGAATAAATAAAAGACAAGTTTGATTTAATAAGTCTACTGCAGACTTGAAAAAAATGTGGATCTCACTGGAGATTATATTTATTAAAAAGAAAAAAACTCATTCTCTTCCTCTCTGGTATGATTTGGCTTATTTAAACTCATTGTTTTGGCTGCAGCAAATTCTCATTCAATTTATTTTTAGCTCTGACTATTTAGTCAGACATTATTGGAAGAGGCTGAAAGTATGATCCAGATATAATTTTGACTTGAATGTACAGCAAAATAATCCATATGTTTTCTTATTATTAAACGGGTATTTAGTTTACCTTCTGTTTTATTCCACCTTGCCATTGCAAAATAACTGAGGTCAAGTCTGGGTGAACATGTTGAAGACTAAATTTGGTTTGAGCATTCGAATATGCATCTTTAGGAAGTTGCATTAGGCAGATTCAGAACAGCCATGTGTTAAGTTTATAAATGAGAGAATAAAAGAAACTACTGTAACAGTTTCCTATACAATAAAACAATAATGCATGTGGAGCAGGTTACATAATTGAATGAGGGCACTATGAGTTGCAGGGCCAGCTTTAAATAAGGTACATCCTGAATCTGCTGGGTGTAACTCTTGTGAGGTTGGGAAAACATCTCGAGCCTCTAAGCTATGTTGTCCAACTACAGGTCAGCTTTCTGTCTTTGATTTTACCAGAAAAAGCAAAATGATTAAACTGCATGAAGAGAAAAAAAAAAGCCTTTTGGTTTAGCCAATATTAGGAGGAATTCTAGCTTTAGTGCATAAAAAAAAACAAATATATATATATATATTTCAAAACTTAGATGAGTACTGACTCATCACCACAGAAGCTGCATCTTGACTGTCATTATCCATCTGTGTTACTGGAGTTGACAAATTTGTCTTTAGGCAGCTCTGGATTGTATGTTTTCTATGCAGCCTACAAAACATGACACACAAAAGCTGGTAACATAATCTAAAATCTGACAGGCTCTACAAGAGAAAAGAGACCTTCCTGCTTGTACTATAAAAATGAACAAGTTCCAATTGAGTTAAAAAAAAAACGATCTTAAATTAGAATACATACAAAACTTCCTCAATCCTTGTCTTTTGGCTTTAAGCGCTTATAAAGCTAATTTCATTTTATGCATGCAGGACTCAAAGGAGAGGCAATACACTTAAGGGTCAGTAAGCACTGCACATAATTAAATACGTAACAGGCCATTTTATTACATAACTATTTAAATAAACACCACTGTTTCATGCTACACAATCAGATGCATTCACAGAGTGAAATACAATAAAAAAATAAAATTAGTGTACAGTTGGTTTTATTGATTCCCTCATCTGTATTTGGCCTAAAAAGTCATCCCAAAGTTACAGTTTCCAAACAGGGTCGATGAGGGCCAACAGTCAAATCAACCACACATCTCTATCGATAGCTGCGCATAATTAACAGCGGTCCCTTTCCACAAACCTCCAGGGGGGTAGGACAGTTTGCTCAATGTGGCCTCACTTAGTTCAGAAAGTTAAAACAAGAAGTCAGGCAGCTGTGCAGTTGCAAACACTGGCCTGTTTCACTGCATCTTCAGCATTTTTTTCTCATGAGTCAATCGTCTCATTTTGTATTCAAAAAGAGTCATTTAAAAAAAATAAATAAATAAATAAAAATCACCAGTCTGCAGAACCCCCGTGCTCGATATTGGACACATTCCTAAATGAAGAATGCCAAGAGTACAGTATCAGCTGCATCCTCGTTTTTGGATCCTTTCCTTTCTTTGAAGACGTGTTGCACCACTAAGTAGCAGGAGTGGCCCGGAGCATGTACTTAATCTCTTTATCCCTGGATCTCAGTGCTGCCTACTGTCCAATTCAGAGACCCTTTTCAAGTGTCTGCCAAAAAGTTAATCCTCCTCTTTTAATCCCCTCCTACCTACTGGCCACAGCACTACAAAATTGTTTCACATATTCTTATTATTAAGCGTTTGTTTTCAAAAACTGATATTCTCCCACCCGACTGCTCAAACAAGGTCAAACCTGATTGGCGACATGGTTTGTTACTAGGAAAATGATACCAGAAGAGTTCCACTTTAATCTGAAACTTTGCCAAACTCTTATCTTTTATAAAGAAAGTCTACACCTACTGAGCATCTAGCCGTAAAAACAAACTACTAATAGGTGGAAATATGATATTTTGAGTAAATAAAGTGAACCATATGTCTAGATTTATGTCTATAAAAAATGTAAATAAAACAAATCATAACCGTAATACATCATAATGTGCAGAGTTTGGTTGAAACTAATTAAATTAAATCTAAACTACAAACTTTAATCAAAAACAAGCGACCGTAATTAGGCAGAATTAGCATTCTGATGTGCAATTACAGTTTAATTGTCTGATTTCGTCACACTAAATCCTAACCATAAAGCCCACATGCAGGCATTTAAATCAGCATATTTTTTGGAAGTATTACTAATTTAACTATCAGTACAACTGCATATCAACGTATATTACTCTGCTAAAAGCTCAAACTCACAGTGTTGCATTACTGCTTTTGATTTATTTGGAAAAAGAAGTGCTCCTATTGAGCAACAAACACAAAATATGTGTGGCATTTAACTGAAAAGTGCAACAGTGTACCCAGTACATATTACTTTGGTGTCAGAATTGCTTAATTAAAGTGCCTAATTAACGTTTTTAAATTAAATTAGGGGCAACTACATATTAGAAAAAATACGAAATGATTCAGGTCAGATTGCGATTGTTATCTCGCGATACTTCAAAGCAAATCAAACATAATTGAATTGTACAGCACTTTCTGCCAAATAGATACAACCAAACTTTTGTAATTTTTTTGCAGTATTGCAATATAGGAAATCAAAACTCATTGTGTTAACTTCAAGTAAATCTAAAGTGGAAAACGGTGAGTCAGCTAACAAATACATCCCTCTCTCTAAACTAAATAAATACAGCTTTAGTAACTATGAATGTGCTGTGATTAGACGGACTCGAGCTACGAAAATGACCAGCCACGCTTGCAGGGATTAGAGACGCATTTTTATAAAAAGAAACCTCACAAGACACGAAATTAAAACAACAACAATGGCAGTCACAACTGATTCGTCTAAACGTGGATAAATTCAGTCACAGGAATTACTTCCACCATCTCGTCAGAACCCGCATAACAAGCTTCGGGAGCGGAGGGGGAGGCTTAGCTACACACACGACAGCTAACACCGTTTTCATTACAACCAAGGCTGTAGTTTTTTTTTATTATTGCTTCCAGTTCCGAAAAGAAGCGGACCAAGAAAGAGGACGCCGTGCCATTTTTGTCGTTGCTTACCGAAAATATGTCAACGTCCGTGGCAGCCATGGTGCGGAATGTATGGTTTCGGCGTGCTGAGCGGAGGCGAAAAGGGAACAGCCCTCGTCTCTCCGTACAAACCTGCTAAACAAACTGAGACAGGAAGGCAGGAAGGCAGGGGCACAAGGCGGAGAGCTGCTCGTAGCTGGGAAAAGAGGACTCCGGCTAGGCGACAAGAGAACTCCCTGCAACTTCGCTTGTTTTTCGCTCGGCGTGGACTCTGCTGTTCCTTTACTTCAGTTCACCTTTGGCTGAAAGGCGACACAAATGTTTAAAAAAACCTCCTATTTGGCTCCTTTAACCCAATAGTCAACTGAGAGTAAAACACATTAACTGAACAAAACGGGCACTTAGGCGGTAACGGTAAAGAGTTCTTTGACACATTTGAAATTAGCTTGATTTTTTTTAATTATTATTGTTGTTGTTTTTTATTTTTTTATTTTTTTCTGAGTAGCGCGAGGGATAGCCAAAAGAATACACACATATTTTCTTTTCGCTCTAAAACGATTACAACTACTTTTGTCCAAGTTAAAGTAGTGCGGGAACTATCTTGAGTCTATATTTCATCTTTGCCATTCCAATATGGCCAGTTTATCTTCAGAGCCTCTCATTCAGTTCAGGAATGCCAGACAGCTCCAGGGAGCGACACTGGACGAGCTGAAATATCAATGTTTGAGTTAATCAAAGGCACAATTGTTTTTATAAGGCAAAAAATATGATATTTAAAAGCATGCGTTATGTAAAATGTAAATATATTTATAGACATACAGCATAAGGGCCTATCTCCTGCAGCCTTTGCCTGTGTCCATGTGTGCATTTGTCTGTTGTGTTAGCAAAATATCTCATGAACCATAAAACAGATTTTAATGAAAATCTCAGAAAGTAATCATTGGATGGACATCTATAACTGGTTAACTTTTGGAGTTAACCCCATTCAAGATGGTCACCACAGCTAAGCAAGCTTAGAAAACACAAAAACTAACTATAAATCAGGCAGACATACAGATATTGAGCTAAAATTTGGTGTGCTGGTAGCTGAGAGTCATCCACACCACATACTCCAAGCCCTAATAGATTGTGCATATCTATTTTTAAAACTTTGCCGTTAACTGTTGGAGTCAACTCTGTCTGTTGTTAGCGAAATAGCTCACAAACCACTGCACAGATTTTAATGAAACTTGCCAACAGTAATGACTGGGTGTACATTTACAACTCATTAATGTCTAGAGTCAGCCCCAATCAAGATGGATGCCTCAGTCTACTGACCTTTGGAAATACAAAATGGCTATAATTCAGCCAATTTACAGATACTGAGTGAAAGATGTGGTGTGATATTAGCTGAGAGTCATCCCCATCATATACTGTGATGTGCTACACATTGTCCGACATCTTTGCTTAAAACTTTGGCATTAACAGTAAAAGGTCTGCACTGTCTGTTAGCAAAATATCTCATGAAGCACCAAACAGATTTTTTATGAAACTTTTGGAAAGTAATAATTGGATGTTTATCTACACCTGAATGGCTTTGGGAGAACACCCGATTCAAGATGGCCGCCACAGCTAATCAACTCTAGGAAGTACACAAAACTCTGTAACTTGGTCAGTTTTGCAGACATTGCGTTAAAATTTAGCGAGGTAGTAGCTGAGAGTTATCCTCAACACATACTTCATCTCGCGAGATTTTGCATGAAACTTGTGATGATCTTAGTCTAAAACTGACATGAGAGCCGGCGGGCGATATGCATTCCTTTAAAAACTGCAAAGTTACAATTTTTTGCAGTAACACTTTTTTTTAAGCTTGTTTCTGGGCCAAAATTAATGTACATTCACAAATAATGAAAGCTGTTTTAATGAGAACATTCATCTTTTTCTTTTTATTTTTTCATTAGACTATTATTGATTTTAAGTCCCAGCCACTTTGGCTTGTAGGAAATCACCTGCATATATTATTCAAATTAGAGCCTTTCCACGTCCGCACATTCCCCGGAAAAAGCCTCCCTCAGGTAAAGGGCGGAGAGCAGAGCGGCCAGGTATCTGAGCTGTCATCGGCAAAACAAAAGGTGTAGGAGCCTACACGACGCGGCTGAGGAGCTGGGGACTTTTCACGTCGCGGCGAACAGTTTTAGTCATGGATCTGACGCAGGAGTCCATCATTTCCGTCCTGGTCGCGGAGGGAGGCCAAGTGAAGAAGTCCGACTTGGTGGCGAAGTTCAAGGCTTCCGTAGACTGCGTCGATCCCGCGGAAAAACAACGCAACAGGGAGCTGTTCAAGACTTTCGTCAACAATGTCTCCTTCGTCAAAGAAATCGACGGTGCCCGGTGGGTTGTCCTCAAGAAAGCCTTCAAGCATTTGCTTCAAACCGAGGACAGCCACGAGGGAAAGGGTGAGGATGAAGAGATCAGGCTGTCAGGTGAGCAGCAGCAGAAGACTGAAGACCCAGGAGGGGCAGAGCAGGGAGTTCCAGCTGCTTCTCATGGTGAAGACGAGGCAAGGGAAAGTGGTGGGGATCCTGAGGAATCCTTATCTGTGGTCCAGCTGGCTCTGCGGAGGAGCAAATCTGATCATCTCGGAGTGAAAAGGATCTTGAATTTTGACATCAGCAAGGAGGAAGCACATAAAGAGAAGCACTCGAGAGGGGCGGCAGCGCCTTCCAACGAGAGCAGACCCTACGGCTTGCCTCTGAGAATCCCACCCAGTGCTACAAAAGTCGAGCATCACAAGCTGAAGGAGGATGAGCCTCCCGAGACTTCAAAAGTGGACACCTTCAGGAACAAGAAGAGGCCGTCTCATGTGGAATTGGGTAGGGCAGTGAACAAGGCGTCCGAGGAGTCCAGGATGGACTCCAGGATGTCCTCCCTGTTTCCCCTGGAGCAGGTAGAGCACGACTTGCTTGTAAAGTCCGCCGCAGGTCACTGGAGTCATGTTTACGGCCTGCTGCTGAGCAACTGCCACCTGATCAAGAAGAAGGACTTCATGTCTGGGTTCACTGTTCTTCACTGGGCTGCCAAGACCGGGAACAGCAAAATGCTGGTGAAGTTCATCGACATGTCCAAGCAGGGGGGAGTAGATGTGGACATCAATGTAAAATCCCACGGAGGATACACTCCTTTACACATCGCTGCCCTGCACGACCAGGAGTACATCATGGCCATGCTGGTGGGGGAGTACAGGGCCAACATAGGCATACGGGACAACTGCGGGAAGAGGGCCCACCACTACCTGCACAAAGGCATCTCTCCGACTCTGAGGGAGATGCTGGGAGGACCTAAGGTCCAACAACAAGCTCACGATAAGGTTCTTCAGAAGGAGGAGGACCTCTCAAAGGGCCTGCATTCAATAAGCCGACTCTTTCCGCCGACTATCGCGGGCCAAAAGAAGAAGCAGAATCAGAGGTCAGGCCTTTACTCTGTGACCGAGGACGGCGAGGAGCGAGATGAGGGCGCCTACAGACAGAGAACCTGGTCCAACGCTTCAGCGTGTTGACTGAACTTACTTCCTGACATTTATCCCACATTCTTCTCATTTTACTCCGAAATCATTTTTTTCTGCTCTATCTTATGTTAATATTTGAGAACAAATAACACCAAAGATGTTTTATTGGAAAGGTTGCAGACCGACATATGGGGATGGTCCTTCTGGTTTGCTATGGAAAAATGAAGCAGCAGAACTCAAATCATTCTGGCAACATCTGGAAAAAAAACAGATGTTTCCCACAAACTGAAGCTGAATCATTCAGACTTAAAACCTTTAGGATATACATGATCACTGACTGGGAACAATCTTTGATTTCATATGGACGTCCACTGTGGTAATCAGTGATTAGTGTTAGTTTGTGAGACCTGTTCTTATTGGGGTTTTTTAATTTGATGTAAAAAAAAATCAATCCTCACAAGAATTTAAAACAAATAAATTCTTTCACAGGTTTACTGAGATCAAGACTCGACTTGCACAGACTGAAGTCTGGGGACTTATGTGTGAATCCGGCTCTTTAGTGGCAACTAAATTAAATAATAAATCAAAATATCTGGGATTTATTTTGCTCCTTTAGGAAAAGTCTAGAGCACTAGTCTCTTCACTGCTATAAAATGCAGTGAAACATGTGATTTCACTCTTGGTATGAGGTGTGTCATTAACTAAGACTTGTGCAGGTGCTCTATAAATCATTTAAATGTGTCTTCGTGCCAAGACTTTTGCTGAAATATGGTCTAGACTCATCCTTTGGCTTGTTGAGACAGCTGCGATTCAATCTGATGAGCAGCTGACTGGGATTAGCTGTGTTCATGTGTGTGAGTGTGTTACTGACGTCATCGCATGAAGCCAAAACACAGAAGAAAGTCGATGTGCTCAGAAATGTTGTGCTCTGTGTGGTGAGCGTCATTCGTCCTCTGTGCCTTCATTTTTTTTTTTTGTGCCTCGTGATGTCACTTCCCTAGCAGCCTTCTTTGTTTCCAAGTCAAGACAATGTTTCATCTCCCAGCCCGAAGGTTTTATTACGCAAACGTTCTTTTCTGCCGCTGCTGTGAGGGTGAGAAAGGGGCCTGGCACAAGGTCAGGAACAAGAAGCGGAGCGCAGGAAAGAAGTGCAGCAGCACGTTCATTCTCTGTAGTTCACGCTCAGTTATTTTGGGTCATTTGGAGGGTTTTCTGTATTCTTTGTCAGAAACATCAACTTTAAAGGGGCACCGAAGCCTGCTGATATGCAGCTTTTTTTTTAGCCACGTGGCTTGACGAGTCGTGGTTAATCTTCCCGATGGGGTGAAGTAATGAACAGCAGGGGTTGAATGCTGACTGAAGGTGTGCTGACATTCCTGTGGGTGGAGAGGTCAGAGTTCATTCTGAAAGCTGCACTGTGTAGTCACCAATTCGAGTCATCTGTCAGGATAAACAACACTCCTGGAACTCCTGTATATTCCAGTTGTTTCAACTCACGACGCAATAAAGCAGCACTCTGAATGCTTCATCTATTTTCTGTCACAAAGCTCCTTATTTCCTGACTCTGTGACAGAATCGCTGCTGCAGCTTGAAGCATATCCACTCTTTGTTGTGTGTTCTTTACACATTTTTCTTACTCACTAATCTAATCGTTTAAGGCCTAGCATTCCATGTATGAATGCATATCACTTAACACTTTTCAATGTCAGATTTTTAGACTAAGTTCATTTCATGTTGAGATGTCATACTCAAAGTATGTATTGTGAACAACTCTCTGCTACTACCACCCTAAACTGTAGCTCAATGTTTGTAAAACTGACAGTTATGGTCATTTTTGTGTTAGCTAATGTTCATTAGCTGTGGGAGCCATCTTGAATTGGGTTAACTCCAAAAGCTAATCACTTATAAATGTACATCCAATGATTACTTTATGAAAGTTTCATTAAAATCCATCCTGTGGTTCATGAGATATTTTGCTAACAAACAGGATTGACTCTAACAGTTAATGCTAAACCTTTAAGCAAATATCTTGCACAACGAGTAGCACTTGGAGTATGTGTTGTGGATGACTCTCAGCTACTACCACACCAAATATTAGCACAATATCTGTAAAATTGACTGAGTTATAGCCAATTTAGTGTTTTTTAAGGTCAGCTGGTTGTGACAGCCATCTTGAATGGGGGTGGCTCCAAAAGTTAATCACTTCTAGATGTACATCCAATAAATATTTCCTGAAAATTTCATTAAAATTTGTCTTATGGTTCATGGGATATTTTGCTAACAAACAGAGTTGACTCCAAATAGTTAATGGCAAAATTTTAAACAAATATCTGTGCAATCAGTTAGCACTCAGAATATGTGTTTGGGATCAGTCTCACCTCCAACCAAACTGATTGATGGAGTTATAGCTATGTTTGTCCTTTTTAAGCTCAGTTGACTGTGGCAACCATCTTGAATCAAGTTGACTTCAAAAGATAATCCTAAAAGTCCTGCAGAGCCTGTTATCAGCCCACATGCCGTACCGTGTACACCTTTAAATTCCTTTAGGTTTTGCTTCCAAGGAGCCTGACTTTCTTGAAATCTTTTTAAGGGTTCTTGATTGATAGTTCTTTCACCGTTTCTTTCTTTGGACCTTGGCAGCTTTTTCACTTATTTTCAGCCCAGTTCCTGTACTTGATCATAATAGTTGAATGTGCAGTGTGTGCTTTAAAACAAAATTAGGTAAGAGAAGGGTCTAAAACAAAAGGTGTCTACAGCAAATGAACGGTATCTGAACATTGTGTCTTTAGGAAACAGGAACAGAAAACCCAGCAAAGACATGGCTGCTGCAATGACAGGCTTGTTCAGTTCCACTGCAAATAGAACTGGTACAAAGGCCCTGCCCACTGCCATAACCTCCTATTTATTGCCACAACAGGGCACTCCTTCAGAATGAAACACATGACCTAACTGCTTCTTTATTTGTCAAGTGGACTAACCTTAAATATCACCTTGTAAAACCTTAAAACAAGGTTAAAAATACTTTACAATGGGTTTATCAGTTACCTTTTAACACACAGACATACAGCACTTATTTACACACTCTTCTTACTTTTCTACACAAGACAACAATAACATACTGAGGATGTGGGGGTTCAGATATTTATTTTTGCATTTTTTTTAGGTTAATAAATTGCAACATGTTTATTAGCCTCTGAAATTATTAAAGTATTGACTAAGTTTAAACCGAATTCTTTACTGCATGAAAAAACTGACATTTTCTATCCATTAAACTATTTCCCAGCCAACTGGAACAAACCATTTTAAAGCACAATTTATTTTCTTTTTTTAATTTTCATCTTTAAACTCTCCTAAAAGTAAGCAAATATTTAAAAGCCTATAATGGTTTGTGTGTGTGTAACCAAAATATCACGACACTTGCAGAAAGTGATCGTTTTATGTACACCTACAACTTATTAACTTTTGGATTTAATCAAATTCAAGATGGCTGCCACAGCCAACTGACCTACAAAAGCACTCAGAGGGCTATAACTCAGTCAACTTTACAGATACTGACCTGACATTTGGTGTGGTAGTAGCTGAGACTGATCCCCAACACATACAGTGAGCGCAGATTGCAAATATTTGCTTAAATTTTGCAATTAACTATTTGGAGTCATCTCTGTCTGTCTGTTAGCAAAACATCCCATGAATCCCTGGACAGATTTCAATGAAACTTTTAGGAAGCAATCCCTAAACATATAGTTTTTGGAGCCAAGCCAATATGGCCGCCACAACAAACTGGCCTTAGAAAACACAAAAATGGCTATAACTCAGCCTATTTTACAGTAGCTGGGAGTCATCCACAACACATACTTTTAGCATGACATCTTGTGATGTCGTAACGCACAAGACTGTGAATAATGCTTTTTTTTTTTTTTTTCCAAGGTTTAATCAAAACAGCTACAACTCAATTCTCAACATAAGACGATTTTAATTTAAAACATGTAAGGTGCCAAAGAATGCTAGGCTTTTAATTAATGCCTGCTCTTCACACATGATGACGCTATAATATAGAACTATAGACCTCGATGAGAAAAATTGTTCCCCAGACACCAGTGATAGTGGAAATGTATTGATTTTGCCTGCAGAGGGCAGAGGAGAGCTCTGACTGACACCTGAAAAGTCTTCTGAGGAAACCAAAATATGAGACGTTTATGAAGTAAATTTACAACACGAATACAGAAAGGACTAAAAATAAATAACTGAAAAGTTATTTTTTACAGTCCTCTGTGTCGCTTTTTGCGCTGTGGTGCCCTTACTGCACCTGCCAAGTACAAATAGGACATTTTGATTTCAATTAGTTCACTGTGGGGCATAAAGGAGAAATAAAGTCCAGCAGATTTACAGTGAGAGCTTAATTTATTCACAATATTACAAACATTGCGGAATTTTAAACCCCAAACAGGCACAAACTAGAAACATTTAAGAGGAAAATGAGTGTGAAACGTAGCAAAGTGAAATGTTCATCAACTTCTTCCTTATTGGCTGTAATTCAACTTCTGCTCATTTAATCCCTACTTTTTGGGGGATTTCAACAAAACCCTCCGTTGAGTAAATCAAAGGAGGAAGAAAGTTGTTAAATAGGAACTAAAATGAATGTTCATCCACGTGCTGCTCCTTTTTCCACAAGTCTTCCTTTTGTCCACAATATGGGTCTTTTGCATAATTTATAATTCCAGCCTGCTGCAGGAAACGTACGAGTCTTTCCAGCCCTTCAGCCCTGCGTCAGCACACAGGCCAAAACAAGCACACATTTGTTTAACAAACTGAGACGGGCGGAGTCCCCGCAGAAATGTTTTAATGCTGGTGAAAGAGGAGCCGAAAAAACACAAAAATATCTCTCAAGGTGGGCAGAGCATCTGATTTCTGACCAAAATGTGCCGTTTCAGTTTTTGCTCGACCCAGCCTTTGATGCTCTGATGTCTGGGTGGAGGCTGCAAACAGTACTTTTAGTGAACATCATACACAGCACAGCCAATCAGGTATCATCTCCTGAGGGATGATCACATTTTGATCATTTTCTGAAAATAATAATAAAAAAAAAGCATCAACTTTGACTAAACACACAAAAGTAAAAACACTCATGACTCCATGCACACACGCTTGCCGCTAGTCAAAGATGCATTGTTAAAACTATAGAAACTGATTACAAATATTATTGAAACGAATTAGATGTTTTTGCATTTAAAAAGGTACTCATTGCAAAGTCATGAAGACTGGTCAAACACTCGGATTTCTTGATCACAGTATGCAGACTAAAACAAAAAACAAACAGGTTAGGCTAAAACTGTAAACTTACAGGTCTAGCAGCTGTTCTGCAAAAGCCACGCGTGTTTGAACGCCGAGCTCCGTCTCTGTGGCACTCCACCAACATGCTTGATATTTACAGTTCGTTCTCTTTTCTTTCGCATTTAGCAGTGGATTCCCCTCTATGCCTAATGTAGGCCGATCACGTGATTCAAGCTTCCAGATGGTTTTCAGCAGAGTGCTTTATTTACACTGGGTGCATACCTGCATTTCAGAATTGTACATTAATTAAATCCGGAGTAAACCCTTTTTAACTGCACCATTTCATATAGTACAGGATAACCTTTCTTATGTTTGATTTCACAGTTTGCAATGAGTACCTTTAAGTGTATTTTTAAGAGGTCCTGTTTGAAAACAAGAGGACTGTGTAAATGAAAGTAAACCTTTCACTGAGGAAGTAAAGAACTTTAAATTAGTTTAAGACACCTGAAGTGAAGATCTTAGACTTACTCTAATAAACAAAAGTGTTTCAAGTATTACACACCACTTCTGCAACAAAAGAAGCAGAGAGGGGAGGGAGTTCTCAGTAATAGAATTGTTCCTTACCAATAATCTGCTTGAGAGAGATTTACGCCTCCATGTGCAGAAGAGTCTCAGCAAGAAATCATTAGGACTTAAAGTATGAAAGCAGCTGGGAAAACTAAGTGCACTCAGTTCTTCGTCTTCTTGTGTGTTTTATTGTACCTGTAAAAACATTTCTGTAAAAATGAAAGCCCATAAAAAGTAAAAGTTTAAATGGATGGAGTAAGGCTCTAACTTCAAATGCTTTCGAATCGGTTTTGAAGAAGTGTGCATTCTTGTATTTTTACAAAGTGCTTTGTTCCATTCACCTTTTTTGGTTTTTTAGTGCCATAATTTGAAATACGTTTGAAAATAAGACCATTTAAAAAAAAAAAAAAAAAAAAATCCACTAACATCTACAGTACATTTTACTGACAAGATACAGTACACCAACCTCAGTCAGGCCACTGAAGCCTCCTCGCTGCTCAGATACAATCTTAAAGCTTATAGTAGGTTTCCACAGGTGCGGGGACAGGGCTGGAGGGCTATCGTCTCAGAGAAAAATGAAAGAAAAGTCTAGTTTCTTAAAAGTTTCTGCACAGCAGCTCTAAGACAAAATGTTCAACAGCTACAATATATAAAAGGCACACAGAAACAGTTCAGTTATGTTCAAAGTGAAAGTACAAAATCAAAGTTTTAATGCACGTTGCTGATTGTGCGGACGGTGCTGGGCGGAAATGTTCTCAGAACTTCAGTCCTAGCAGACATTCCTGCTATATTCACGAATGGAGAGAAGGATCTGTCAAGTTTGTTTTAAAAGGGCCAAAACAAAAAACAAAAAGGTTGTCATGATTGGGTCCTACAGGTTGAAGTGATTCACCTGATCTCTATCAGGCAAACTAAGAGTGAAACATTTATCCAAAACTGTTTCTTTTTTTTTGTTTTTTTTTTTAAACAAGTCATCTTTGTTCCAGGCGAGTTAAAGAAAAAATATATTTTCTTTTGTCATCCTTTCACAGATTGAGGCTGTTGGAAAGAGCCTCGAGCTGCTCCTCTCCCAACTTCTGCTTTTCTTCCAGGTCCTTCTGCCGGATGAGAAGTGAGGCCTTGGACTGGACGAAGCGCCGGTAGTCCTGCAGCTGCTCGGCAGACAGCTGGCGCGTCAGGAAGGTGGAGACCAGGTTCTCCCTGCGGTCCAGGTTATCCTTCAGATCTTTAGCGTCTTCCCTCTGTTTACACAGCAGACGGTGGCGACTGTCCAGAGATTCCTGTGTGGAGACAAGAGGGTACAAAACTTTACTTTGTGAGAGATGTGTTTTGATACTTTTAGCTTCTAGCTAGCATTTTGCAGCTTTTGGCTAAAATGTTGTTGCTTTTAGCTAGTTTTTGGCTTATTTTATCTTTTAAACTAGTGATTAGCTTTAACAATTAAATACAACAAATCAATTTAGCACTGCATTTCTGCAGAAAATGCTATTGTTCTAATTATATCTAATACGGTTAAAATATTACTTTCCTAATTGAAGTCTATCCTATTGATTCCTGTTTTAAAAAGAAAAGCCTGATTTGACTTATTTGACTTCCTTGTTTAAATTGAAAAGTGAGATCACAGTTGATAACAGAGTCGCACCAGTTCCATGATCATATTTCAGGTACAGGACAGTAGTTGCAGTGTGTCCTTAAGTCAATAGAGGGCAGGGTAGATACAAATGTAATCGAAACTGGGCTGGAGTTTCGGTGACTCAGTGTAAACACCAGTGTTGCTGATAACAGCAAGAACACAAATGAGCTTCTAATAAGCCCTCTGCATGCAGCACGCTCAGCCATCATGTTTAACCGATGGTTCAAAACAAAGAGCTCTTTCAGGGATAAATGTATTGCTGCAATCAATGAGACAATCAGAAATACAAAGCAAAGCAAATGTTCTATCAGGAGAAATTCATAAATAATAAAGACTGAGTAATAATATTGTATTAGAGTAAACACTACCTAATGAACCAGCTCAGATGCACCCTAATGAAACATGGATAATTACTCCTCAATAAATCACACTATTTTGAAAACTACTTATTTGCTACAATCACTCAGAAAACTGAAAAGTTCCACAAAGATTTAAAATGTATTCTTTAAAATAGTTTTGGTTGAAATAAAAGTAAAAGTACGATACCAATCAGATAAAGATGACCATAAAAAATATTAATAGTAGTAGATCTAGTACTAGCACGTGTAAGAAAATAAAAAAAACATGCAATTGACACAAAGTGTAATGCTACAATATATCATGTAAAACTATAAGACTACATTTTTATCTTCAGATGTCTAATAAAGTACAACACAGATAAGCTCAAAATTGGCAATTAAATGCAGATAAATCCAGCGGCATTTCTGACATTCCTTACAGTTAAAAACCTTGACTCCATTAAAGCTGCTGTTCAACTTTCTAAGTGGTGTGTTTGCTGTACTAGAGTAAACAGAAGCAGAGCCCTGCTGACATGTGCTTCTACGCTCGTGATCTTCTTTATCCAGAAGCTCTGAATGAGCTGCTGTGAATCAACACATCTGTACGGTTATACAACATAACGTGTCCCCAGGAGCACTTGCTGACAGTTTGCTTTCACTCACATGCTTCAGTGTATGTGTGTAAATAGTATTAGAGGAGAAAGGCACAGGGGTGAAAGTGAAATCATAATTTCCTAAGCACATGGTGGTGCGTCAAAGGGCATTAGATTTTTATTAAAACTGGTTTATTTGATTTTTAAAGCTCATTATCAGTAAGAAACAGAAGACATTATATCCTCTTGTTTTTTTCTTGATTTATAATCTTTTTGTACAAAGTTTAATAATTGGTTACAAATCAGAAAATCAAGTATTTGCAGACTGATACACAGTCTGGCCCAAACACTCTTGAACCCACGCCTTTTCAGTAGCTATAAATAGAAAAAAAATCAAAGAATTTGGTTCCTCACCTTCTCCTCAGCATCCGTGTGCTGGTCCACAATGCTCAGGGCGTTCTGAACCCTGGCCAGCCGTGCAGAGAGGCACAGCAGCAGGTTGACCACCCTCTCCAAGTCTCCTATGAACAGGTTGTACCTTTCCAGCTCCACTGGCTGACAGAGGTCACGCACCAGCAGCTTCAGCGCCTCCCCATAGGCCGCGTTCTCCTTAACCTCCATCTGCAGGGCTCCACGAGACTCCTCCAGCGAACTCAGATGCTCTTTAATATAAGACACTAATAAATGCTGCAAACACAGTGGAGAAATGTTACAGAATATGATTAAATCAGGGCAAAAAGGATGTTAGTACTGCATATCAAACTGCAGGTTAACTAGTTCTGATACTTTTGACATTTTTACAGGAATATGGCTAAAGATATGGTGTTACAGGAGAAGCTCTGCAGGGCATTTAGGAAGCAAAAGGAGAGTTACTTTCTAAGCCAAACGTTAGACAAGTTGGAGACACTGATAAGAGGCAGACAGTACATCATGTGATAAGAGACACAAGTATCTGTGCTTGAAATGGGTCCTCTTAAGGCCAAATAGCTTACAGATGGTATCAATATAAAACCTGTTCTAGAAGGGAAAACAAAGAAAGTTTAAACTGCAGCTGAAAGTACTGTTCTTATATCGTTATACCCATCTTTTACTGCAAATGCAACAACGTAGACATTATCTTGATTGATTTGTAAAGTGGTTTTATTAAACAACAAAACAAATGACAAAATATCTAAACAGCATTTTTTAGATTTGGGAGTACGTTTGTCACAGTCCTGAGTGTCAAGAAAAAAAAAATAGATACTTAGTTTGAAATAACATTTTTGATAAAAAGAGCTCCACCTTAAAATAATTGAAAGTCACTTATTTTTACTAGTTTAGACAGATATAACCCACTGGTATGATTCAACTAATAATTACCTTTTTCTTAGTGATGTCAGCCTTGTTTTGCTGGTCTGTACGCTCAGATTTCTGGCTGTCAGAAGCAGGAGGACAAGAAGATGGTTCAGATCCTTCAGTTGGTTCAGTGCTACAGAGAAAAAGATGTTTCTGTCAATACAACTTAGTTGAATCATGCAAAACATGCACTAGAGTAAATCTTCATACAGTACACTGCTTCAATTGAAAATACAATGCATGACTCATCTAAAGCAAGATGGCCCCAAGGGTGTTTAAATATTAGAAAACAATAAAAAGCAAGCACACACTGTCTTTGTATCTGCTTACCAAACAGACATCCCAGTACATGTGCAGCAGTAAGCAAATAAGCAGGTGTGTCTGTGCATGTGCTGTAATGAAATGTAATGTAACACCAGTGGAGATCAATTCTGGAGCCATCAGAAACCAAGGTAAGGTTTCTTGGAAACATATTATACCAACAATCCTCATTAACTTGTCCATGTCTACATTTTCAACTTCATACTGCCTACAATGGTTAGAAAAATGAATTTAATTATCTCCTTTCAAACTACAGAGTTGTGTGTAAAGTATAACTACCACCCGAAATGATGTAATATCAAAAATGTGGAAAAACAAATAAAGTAAGTCTCCTTGCTGATTCTAATAGTAGAGATATCATCTGTGACTACTTCTGTGGGCTTTAACATTTTGCCATCTGTTTGAGAATGTTTAAATTCACCTTTCCGTAGCGACTTTCTGCTCCTGCTTCTTCTTGTAGTGCTCCTCCATCAGCAGAGTGTCTTCTGACAGCAGCTGCTCCATCAGCATCAGCGCCGTCTTACGATTGGCCAGTGGGCAGAGCACCCTGGCCAATGACTGGTCAGCTTTGACTACTGCCTCCACAAGCTCCTCCCACTTAGGTTCCTTGACAGGCCTGTCCAGGCTTTCAGTCTCTCCTTCTGGTGCTCCCCTCTCCATCTCCTCCCTTTTTCTCACAATCTCACCCTCCATTTCTGGATTGTTCTGCTTCTTCACCTGCTGACTGATGTCTGCATCCGAGGCGGACATGCAGGGAGACACAGCGGTTTCACTTGTCTGTTTCAGAAGGATTGAGCTGATGGACTCATCAAAGACATTTGTTGGAAGTGAAGTCTGGACTTCGTCCTTGTTGCCTTCTTCTGGTGGGAGAAGCCAGAGCGATGGATCAGTGGTGACACCGCAGCTCAGAGAGACTTCATGATTGGAAGGAGGTGGTTGAGCATCGCTGTTTGGCTCATCCACTGACTGCTCCCTTTCTGAGCCAGACTTAGAAGTACCAGATCTGATGGAAATTAAACAATTTTATTTAGGAAGCCAGGAAACACTTTGGTTGATCTTTATTAGTTCAGCAGAATCATAAATAACTCTTACAATGATTTAACATTTTGAAGGACGGCACATAAAATGATGACATGAAGAAGACACTTGTCTGATAAATTCAATTAGCCCCACAGAGACACAACAGCTGAATTCACATAGTGTCTACTCTTACCTGGAGCAAGATGTGTTTTCACAAGTAAGCTTTGTCTGGATGGGTGTGGATGAGGTTTTCTCACTTTCACTGATGTTTTGCCCTCTGGGTGAAGGTGGGTTAGAAAATACCTCATTGGGAGCTCTGTTGGACCTGAATTCATCGATAATGGGTGTTTGAAACCCAGGAGAAACAGAGTGGATTCTGCCACAAAAGGAGGAGCTGAAGTTTGGGGAGCTGGATCTACTGAAACTCCTTTCTCCTACTGATGCATCTTCCCCAGACTCAGAGCTCTGCTTCAACAGGGGTTTTCTCTGGGTTTGGTTTTGGATCTGTCCCTGAGTGTTCTTCTGAGCAACAACCTTGGGTTCTTTTCCCATTTGTTTCTCTTGCCCATCAGCTTCTCTCTCTTCGGCAAAGTATGAAGCACCCCTCTCGTGTCTTTCTGCTTCTTCAGATCGAGTTGAATGTCTCCTCAGCTTATCTAGCTGCTCAGAGCTCTTACTGAGGGCTGGTAGTTTAGTTAACTTTGATACACCGAGCTCCTCCATGGACTTTCCTCTCTCTGCTACCTTGCGAGCACGCTGCTGCCCCTCAGGAACTTGCTTTACCAAGGATTCTTCTGCTTCGCTCTTCTGAGAACTGAAATTAACATTCAGAGTTAAAATATAAACTAGTAGCAGGGATGTCATTCATGCAAACTATTTCAGAAAAAATTGTGTTGAACTTAAATGAAAAACGTCTGCAAGCGCTTACAATATATTATTCATAAAAGGAAAAGAGTGAATTTAAGCACTTAGAAATAAAAAATTAGAAATAGGCCACTTTGTTGGAAAAGTCTCATTCTATTATTCATCTTTTATAGTCCCTAAGTAAATCTTTAGAAAAGAATGTTGTTAGCTGGAGCAGGTGGGTGTTGACTTTTCAGTGCCACAGTGAATCAAGTTGAGATTTATGGTCTATGCCATGGTGCTCACATCACTGACCTAATACTCTCCTGACCTAAAAACCAATAAAAATGTCCCTACTTGTCTAAAGCACTGGTACATACCTCTGGGTTTCCATAGTGTTAGGTAGCAGAGGATCCTCCTCGTGGTTATGTGCCTGCAGACCCAAAATAAGCAATGATAAACTATGAGACACATCTGAATCCAAAGACCTAGTTTTGTTCGTTTATATTTTTTTTCCAGAAATTTGATTTACATGAGAAAAATGTTTATCAGAGCTTGACTTTAAAGCTTGAGATAAAACCATTTCAGGATTAAAGAAAAGACCTAGGCTAATGATTTGTACCTGAAATGCATGTGGTGTGGAGATGGATCGGTTCCTGAAGAAACCAGCTGGTTCTCGTTGATCCAACAAACTCTCTGCTGAGGCAGACTTTCCCTGAGATGGACCTTGACTCTTCCTCATTTTGGATGAACTTTGCTGGCCAGCATAATGACCTGAGCAGGACTGTGCTGAGAAGAATTGGGCATACCTGTTTTGGGAAAATTAAGATATATTTTAAAATGTGTGACTGAATCCGGTGTAGTATTAGGAAAGAAACAGATAACATTCTCCAGTGTTTGGTAATCTGTTGTACCTGATGGAGCTGCTGGGGGAGTCCAAGATCCGGCCAGCAGAGTGAGGTCTGTTGTGCTTCTTCATATTTTTACCTTCTTGATTCCCTGATAGCGGGCGAGGACCCCAGTCAAACGGTTTCTCCCCAAGAGAGTGTCTCTGTCTGTATGGAGGTGGTAACTGAGGCCCTGGCTGCTGGGGCTCAGCCATTTTCTGGCCTGTCTTACGCTCCATGTACTCCACCAGAGCCTTTTGTTGCATATGCTTTATGTTTGTCTTTGAGGTGCTCGAGGCTGACAGAGCTCGACCTCTCATCTCAAACATCTTCCTTCGTGCTGCAACCAGTCCCTGCTCTCCTTGCTCCTCAGGCTCCTCTCCCTCGTACTCAAACAAATGTTTGCTTTCATCACCAAAGGAATGGCAAGCTGAGTGGATGGGTGCACTGCCAATCTGGTTGAGTTTCTCAGGCTCAGAGAAGCACATCTTCTTCTGCTCTGCAGTCAATCTCTTCCTGCCTCCGATGCGACCCACCTGGGGCTGGGCCACATTCGATGGGCTCCCATTTTCCTTCTTCATCTCTTTTTGATTCTCCCAAACTTCTTCTTTTATGCTTCCCTTCTCTGTCTCCTCAGATGTCATTGAGAAAGTGAGGGTGGCTGTGGAAGTTTCAGAGTCCTGTGATGAGCAGAATGAGTGAATAACTGTAGAAAACTCTGCTTTTTGCTTTATACAGTGCGGCCAGGAGAGCTGCAGGTCCCTCCTTTTAAATGACGTCTCTCTTAGAACTTTACACTGAGCATCCTTCAGCTTCTCCTTGTAGTACTTTTGAAATGAATCATCTAGAGTGTTACAGGCCAAGGATGTAACAGCTCCTCTATCATTCTTGCTAATGTCATCTTTTATGGGTTTCTCATCATCATTTATTGCTACATCTTCTTGATCTGTCTTGTTAAGGACCACTTCATTACTTTTCAAAGGGAAACCAGAATCCGGTTTAGGCTGTAACACTCTCCTGCTGGCTCCAGTGAGGTGGTACAAAAGTGGGGTTGTTTCTTTGTTTATCCTCTCACTGGCAACATCCCCCAAGGGCTGCCGCTTCCCTCTTTTTGCATTATCCTCGCTCTTGTTGTAGTTGGATTGTTTGTTGCCAACCTCCTTTTTGTGGATTGCTGAATATGGTGGGCAATTTCTGTCAGGTCCACAGAAAAAAATAGGGTTGCTGGAAGTGTGACGGCCAATCTCACGACTCTGCGTCATGTCAATTTCTTCTAACTTGTCAAAGCTTTGACAGGATTGGGTCAAATATAGGGGTGGTTTGTAATTCTCCTGGTCCTGGCTCTTGAAGGTCAAATCCTTTCCCTTATTAACCTCCTCATCATCTTGAACTGTACTGCTAGAAGAGTGTGATCTCACTTGTCTGAACAAATTATCCATTGTGCTGTGACATCTCTCTCTATTTCGTAACTGATGGGTCTCTAACAAAATGGAGGCCTCACTTTCAGCTTCAAAGCCACTGACAGTTGCAGAGTGCGTCCTGAAACCAGATTCAGATGGCTTACACACTCCTGTGACAAAGTAGAACTGACCCTTATGTTGAATGCTGCTGCTGACAAAACTCTGACCAGAATTCCAGGTACTGGCAGCTCGAGTTGGTTCTAAACCACACTGGTCTTGAGTCAAATGCGCCCTTTTGCGCTCACTTTCAAAATGGTGACTAGACTTGTTGTGATGGTCTCCGTTACACCCAGCACTGCCAAGAGGCTGTTTGGGCATCAGCTGCTCAGGTTGGTTTGTGCCTCGAGGAGGTGATCGGCTCAAGATGCTTGCTGACCTCTGCTGCTCAGAGGCAGCTTTGTTATCAGCGATAGAAGGCTGTTCTGGTTTCACCTTGGTCTGATCGTTAAGCTGGAGGTGTGGTCGGTAAACTGGTGGATGCTGGGTTTGTGGCTGCTCCTGTTGAGAGCTTCTCCATACTGAGTACAATGGGTCAGAATTGAATCTGTCTTTCTCTGGGTTAGATGCATCCAATTTTGAAGAAGTCACATTCTGGGAATGAAGTCGATGGTTGGGTTTGAGCTGCTGTTGAGATTGTAGTTGCAGGGGTTGGAATTCAGTACCATGGGGGTGAACCCTGCTGTTCTCCAAGTTTTTAGTGGCAATGAAGCTATCAAGGCGTGCTGGAACTGGAGGGGGATGGGGAGGCGTCTGAGCACTTTGGGATTGAGTTCTCAAATGCACCTCTTGTTTAGAGCGTGCTTTATTGTTAGTGTGGAGACTCTCATTGCCATTATGGCTATGATGATTAACATTTGTGTTGTTGCAATATTGCTGTGAAATAGCTTCAACTGAGCGACAGAGCTGATCCATGGTCTTTGAGTCGGACTGCAGAACCTGGGCAGGATGGTAAAAGGACTTTACATATTTAAGGTCAGCATAATGGCTGAATGAGCTGGACTGTAGGTCGTCTGGCAGGAAGAGAGAGGGGTAATCTGGAGCAGTGGACCCACCAGAGAAGGAGCTGTAGGCAGAGTCTCCCTTGCCGTGCTGATGGTGGGCAAGATGTTCAACAATGCTGTTGTTGGACTTGGCTGGTGAAAGCCGGCTGACAGGCAGGCTCAGAGGATGCAGGTCCAAGTTGCTCATTCTTTCAAAGTGGAAGCTGTAGGATTCCATGAAGGACTGAGGCAAATGGCAGGAAGAGAAGGGCAGGGTTCGTAAAAAATGTGTATGTGTTTATGCAGTGATGCATGTGACCTCCTTGTTGGTAAAACTTGAGAAACTATGGTCAATACATTTGCATCAAGTTGTCTGTTACACTTGTTCCAAATCAAGTCATTTTTCTTGACTCTTTTAAAGCCTCTTGAAACTGTTGACTCCTGATGAAGAAAACACAAAAGAAAAGTTATTAGTTTAAAATCTTACTAAGGTTCCGTCATACATCTGAGGAAAATAACAGCTCCAAAGTAAAATGGCCAGATAAAACATGGGTTCTCCAAGTGCAAATGGAAAAAAAATGCTGTCATGCTAGACTGATAATTTAACACAAACATGAGTGTTTGTATTAAATTATCAGCTTGGCACTCACACTAGTGTAATGGCCCTCACTTTAACATCAAAGAAAAATACTATTTTTTCATCTACACTACATGCCTGGCAGAATTTCTTAATCAGTAACAGTTATATTTCTGTATAATTATCTGGAAAAATGGTTACTGCATTTCTAAAGTGCATTTTACTCAGACACAGTTTGATACAAGAACATGATAAGTCTCTGGTGTATAAAAAATGGTGACATTTTTAGGTCAAAAACCTCTTGAGAGATTTTGCTCAACCTATTACATGTTATAAAGATAAATCTGACAGCACTAAATAAATGTTGCATTTTTCCATCTAAGAGCTTAAAACAGAATATAAGAAAATGTTTCTGCCAACCCAGATGAGTTTGTGGTATATGAAATTATCTGTTTACCTTTTACACATATTTGATATTTTGGTGGAAAAAGACCAAACAATCTTGCAGTTTTAGAGTTAATAGATAATATATCCTATAACATTTTAGAATATTAATTTGATGGCAAACCATTATACTATGAATGTTACTTTGCAAGTCCTACATTTTAAGCCATTTTTGTACTTTTTTTCACTAATAACACATTTTACAGCTGCTTTGTTTTATAGGTCAGCTCCATTAACCAACTGTTCAAGAGGATTGTGTGCAGTTTTGCATCAATAGGCTTTCTTATTAGGGGTTTAAGTTTGGTGGGTGATGCAGCACACTCATGAAATGGCAAAGATATTAGAAAAATGTGGGGATTAGTCATGTGACGTGCATAAGGCATTGCAATACAGTTTTCTGGCATGTAAAAACTTTGCTTTTTTATGTTTAACAGTAGCCTAAATGTATTTGATAAGTGTCTGTCACTAAGCACTTATTATAATAACTTTCAGTGTAGATACAATTCATTTCAGGCTATGACAATGAAGTACCTATAAAAATAACTGCAAATACCACATACATATTTCAGAAGAATATTTCAAGCATAATGTAGTTATGTTTATGACATCTGTTCTTCTACAAACTATTTGAAAACCAAAGTTGTCCAACCTGCTGTTTGAGCAGCAATGTGAAATAAACTATGAGTACTAAATCATTTAGAATAGGACAAATGTTTTCATAATCAAAAACTAATTAGGTTATATCATATTTTTTATGTGTATGACATGTTTAATAAGTTCTGTTCATGTGAAAACAATAAAATTTAATACACTGCGGTCAATGCATTCCAACAACTTTCTAACATATGAAAACCCTTTGTCATTATCAGCTATAACAAAAAAATCAAACCATTGTTGGTAATGAAACAAGCTCCCGTGAGTTAATGATAGGTTTAAGACTCTAATGACAGGACTCTCCCATGGCCCACATGCCTTCCCTTGACTTTGCAATAAGGACTGAAGCTGCATACTTGTCATGATTTCATAAAAGTAAATGTTGCTAGTAAAACAAAAAACAAGCCAACCATTTAATAAAACAGTGACGGTGCAGTATCAATATTAGGCCTCACTGGTGATGGGAACAGCAAGAAACCTTGCTCACATCCTGAATCTGTTTATTTAGTTTCTTTTGAATTCTGTCAAACAAATATTATTCTAGTTATGCTAAAATCAAACCAACTTAAAATTCTTTCTACCTATTCCAAGTTTGCTGGCTGAGCTGAAAAACTTGCATCAAACCTAAAGTTAAAGGTGCACTTTTTGCATACGTACAAAACCCACCTTGCAAGAGTTTTAAAGAGGATTTATGAAGGGCCTTCTGATATATAGTGTGTTATGTGTGTGCATGTGTGGTTGTAGTTTTCAGCCTTAGTTTCTCCTCCGAGAACAGAAAGAGGCTCCCAAACAGGGGTGCGCTCAAGTGGAAGTGATGGAGGGGACAGGCAGTGACAAAATGTACAGAGAGGAGCCAAACGAGAAGGGAGGGTGAGAATGAGGGTGACTGGCCCAGACAAATACTCTCACACGCAAACCACAACAAGAGACAGGAGAAGTGAACAATGACAGCCGGAAGGCTGAGCACAGGTTAGAAGATTGGATCAACAACTGCGACTGCGAGGCATACAGGGAATCACTCAGACAACAGATATGCAAGCTGGGTTGAAACAACAGGCAGCAGCATAAGCTGGGAAAAAAAAAAGAAAACACTCACCCAAACTTTGAGTCTAAGTCACTCACTTTCCTGATTCCCATCTGAAAAGGAAATTTGTCTCCAAAGACTAATCTTAAAAGCAGATTAGCCAAATGATTTCTGTCCTCGTTTCTGTTTCAGAACATTGTTCTTCTTCTAAAGAATGACCAGGCCAAGTTACCAGGAGAGCCAGATATTAGAGGGAAGACTTCTAGTGGGTCTAGTTCTCCCCCCACTGAGACCCGAGGCTGCCTAGTGAGAGCCACTGATTGGCCAGCCGATGACGTCCAGCTCTCCGATGCACAATGAGCGCAGTGGAGGGAATATTTCACTGCTGCAGATAGCTGCTAGAGCTGCCGGCTGCCTGAACAACAGAAAGAGAGGGGAAAAAAAAAAAAAAAAAAAAAGAGGCCTCGCATTCCTGGCTGGCTTCAAAGACGGAGCAGAGCCGGGGCGCCATTCATTCCCAAGGCCCTGAGCCTGGCACATGGAGACTAGCCAAAGCAGGAGGGAGGACAGAGAAGGGGAGGAGGGGGATATTGGTGGTGGGGCGAGTGGGTGTATGAGTGACCTCCCAGCCTCCACCCAAAAAACGGGGGAAAAAAAAAAAGTCATGAGACCAACTTTCCCCCACAGTCACCCCATTTTTTCCCCCCTTTTATTCACCTTTAGTTTCTATCAGTTTAATAATTGTAGTATTATCCCTGTATTCTCCGGCTTTTGCAAACTGAAACGAGAGTAAAAATGAGAACAAAACTTTTACCTTTTTTGAAAACTCAACTCTTACAAAAAGCTTATGCCTGTTATAAACTAAAAATCTTTAAGCAGGAAACAGATCCAGCTACTTCATTGGTTAAACCCATTCGCAGTAACAATGTCAGTTTTCAGAACTCTTCTGCGATTGTTCAATGTCCAATAAAGACCCTTGTTGCTTCCTTTATTGTTTCCTATTGAAGCTGCCAACACAAGTGCTCAGCTATGCAGAGTTTTTGTTACTGTTAGCATGGTGTCAGACAAACTAAAGAAAACAACTGCATCCATCTTCTGCTGGTGGTCTGTAGGTTACTCTACCTGGTGATATTGTGTGTTTCTGATGGGTAAACCCATAACCACTTTCTGTCTGGGAAAGTACTGCATCATGTAATTAAGCCTAATGACCCAAAAGAATCTGAAGACCGTATTTTTTAATAATACACAACATAAAGGAAAGAGGTTAGGCTAGGACAAAATTATTTTTTTTCTAATAGAAGACTGGACTCATAAAACTAACCAAAAACAAGGGGAGAAAATTAGGCAAAGCTGTTCTATGAAGGGGGGAATTAAGGATAGGAGGGGGTGTTAAATTCTTTCCGATTGTTTTCCCTTTATTATTGTGTGTTCCTGTGTGACCTTCACCATGCAGCCACACTGGACCACCAAGCCTCAGAGTATAAGAAATGGCTGAGAAAAAACAGAATTAGAGCAATTTTGTTGACACAAGTCTTGTTTATAAGATCAAAACTATAACCTCTGTTAGTCCTAATAAACCCACTGGTTTGAAGAACGGGTTGAAGGACCTTCTAACCTATTGATGAAGTAAGCTTTTTATCAAATCTGGGGTAAAACAAGATTATTTTCTAATATAATGTCCAAGTTGCAGTTAATTGTTTTTATAAGGTAGATTTGAAATAACTGACCCTTCAGCTTTGTTTCTATGAGTGAAAAGAGATTCAAGTCCACCCCCATTAAAATCCTCCCTTGCCTTTTAGTCCTGTATAAGACAAGAACCAGCATTGTAAATCTTAATTTTCTAATAA
>JAOXNZ010000030.1:7983409-8001244 GCA_028566095.1 Kryptolebias brasiliensis
TAAATGATTCTATAAATGATCACAAGAAAAATAAAGTTGTTCCAGATATTATTGGTGATGGTTTTCCTGTAGCTCACATACAAGGCACAAAAATGATAAAGAGAAATGTTCATTTTAAAGCACCTTTGGTGTTCCTGGGAGGTACTTTGGTGAAACAAAGTCAAACAAAAAGGTAAAAAGCCAAAGTAGCCTAAAAATAAAAATCCCAGTTTTAGTGTACTCAGAATAAATTATGCACCCAGTGCTTTTATGCCAAGAAGAAAAAAAAACCAGGCCTTCAAAATTTTCCTAAGAATGCTGATATATGAAGCCAGGCGATATAAGCTCTTTTGATTCCCGTTGCAGCTTTTGATGTGTGTCACTGTGTGGTGCTGCCGAAAGGTGTGAGATGTCCTAAGTTACTCAGAGTTTTTGGCAAGCTGGTGCAGAAAATGAACACAGTGTTGGAGAGAAGTCTGAGAGGTTAACCACATGTAAGCATACTTGGAGGACTAGAGGTGAACAAAAGGTCTGAGGTCTCTGAGGGTGTGTGTAGGTGAGTGTGTGAGGAAGCAGCTTGCAGGGAACGAGTCCTCGCTAGGGACTTAGATTAGCGTCCAGGCGCAGCCAGTGAAGACCCTGCCGAGTGTAGCGCACCAATTCTGTCATGGTGCTGGTGTTGAAGATCAGAGGACCCATCACTTTGTCCAACTCCAGGAAAAAATCTGAGAAAGGGACAAAAAAAAGGAGCTCATGAGGTAGTAAATAACTGTTCGATCTGTAAAAAGTGTGGGGGGGGACAATCAGCCTAAGGTAAAAAATTCAAGCCGTTAATAACCCTTTTACCAGGAAATATTGATCAGTTTGAAAACACTAGCAATATATTGAAATGCATATATAACCTCAAAAAATAGAAAACTCTACTCACATTTATTTAATATTCTGCTGTTTTTTGACCTCCATTCTAGGTTTTATTTGTGTACAGTGTATTTTAATGGTCAACAATATTTACCCCAAGACAGTAGTTTTAAAAATAAAAATGCTAGATTTGAATGGAACATAGTTCTGCTTAATACACTGAATCCTGCACATTTTAAGTGCCATTTGCCTCACATTTCTGCAAAAAGAAATGTGAGGCTTTCAGTCCCATAACAGTGGATTAGAAGTTTTGATAATAATTATGATAAGAGAGAAGACTAGGACAAGAATGACATCACTGCTTCCCATTTTGACATAAGCTGTGAATTTGTCCACAAAACTGCTTTGACAGTTAATGTGTGACTTCATATTGTATTAACCTTAAGAAAAAATGGTGCAACAGTAGCAGGCTGGTTGAGACGTTCCTAAAAGGACATCATGATACACAAGAGGTATAACTCCTGAATGCTACCTGTATTTGTTTTGTAACAGAGTTTCTTAGACAGGTAGATCTAAAAGCAAGTAAAACATTGAGTCGTAAACATTTGAAGCTCGTCACTGGTACACCTGACCCCAGCCGTGGTTGCGATGACTGAAATATAAAACCTCATTTCAAACGGGCCTTACCTTTCTGCTCCTTGGACAGTTGCTCAGCCTGGTCCCAGATCTCGGTGGCATACAGGAAGTTGGAGGTGACCTGGACGTAGCTGGCAGCCATCTGGTGGATACGCTGAGGTATGGTCACAGACGAGCTGGCACTGCTGCTGCTGCTGCTGCTGACGGATGAGTAGCTACCTGCTGTGCCTGGTGATAGTTTAGGCGACACTGGAGAGGGCATACCGGCTGCCTTACTGCGTTTAAAAACAGGGACAAGTAAACAAAAACAAATTAGTGCTAAAATGCTAATAATACAACAACAAACACAGGCTGGGTCTAAAATTTTTAAACCTTGGGAAAACGGATTTTAAGATTTTTCTTTTTTTAATCTAAATCATAAAAAAGGGGCCTCCTATACACTCTAGCTTAACTCTCCAAACATCAAATGAGCACATGACTTACTTTCCCATTCCAGGAGAGGGAGCCTGGGTGTTACTCAGAGAATTCTGTCAAATGAAATCAAGGAAAGAACATTATGTCCACAGGAAGTTGCACGTTTACAGATCATATCCGCGTTCATGGAATCCTACTGCGTTTGAAATTTGTCCAAGAAACAAGTGATTTTATGAAACAGACAAACCTTCAGGTGTTCTGTGAGTGTTTTGGAGTATTTCAGAGCACTGTCTTTTCTAAGCTTGAACAACCGCAAGTAGAGGAGAGACTGGCATCGGAGGCTGAGAGACAGAAAGGCACAATTAATAACCCTAAAAGGAAGGCACCCATGACTAGATATGTGAAGGAGACTTATTTACACGCATTTTAAAAACAAATGATCTAAAACAGCAACAACCATACACAAATATTTTTGTGGGTCAAGGACAAAACAACACTTTTACCACATGAATCACGTGATGTCAGTCATACTCACCAAAGCACAGCTAGCCTCTTGTCTGCTGTAGTAGCATCTGGGGCCATGTAGCTTTTTAACTTCATAGTGTATCTGAATGAGGAAACAGAGCAAAGTTTAGTTTACATGTTTTTATTTTAATTAAAGTTCATTAACTGCCTTTCTGTAAGGACCCCCACTAAGTTTGGATTGCACACTTCTAACAGTGCTTCAACTCCAGTGCAGCAGAACCACATAAACACCTTATTTTAACTCTGTCAAAAGCTGGTTTTCACTTTACCCAGAATACACCTCAACCACAGACAGCTTGTTCTGCATATGGATGAGGAGGTGTTTTGCAATGATGTAGTCAGCTCATTTGTTTGCAGACTTTTTTTGCTTTTTAAAGTTTTCAAACATAAAACTTTAGAACTACGAGAAATAACACTCATTACTGTGTAAAATCAGTGAAGTCAATGCATGAATTTGTCCTTACTTGATGAGCTCCACTGTTTCAGCATACATTGGGAAGGGTGATTTGGCTTCCTGGGCACTCTTCTCCAGAGCATTGCCACACTCAATGAAGGAAACCACAGCGTCAAGGTAGAAAACTGCCTTCACAAAACGGTTTACCTGGAAAACAAAGTTTGATCAACAAAAAGGAATCTGTTGCATTCAAAGTTAGTGACCATATACTGGTCAAATGCTTCATGTCTTTCCTAAAATGCAGCTCTAAATGCTGTTCACATGACAATATTTTGGTAAGGTGGGACATTAGATAACGGGAACCGACTGTACTAAACTTGCTGTAAATTACATAAATGCTATGAAGCATTTAAAGCAACTCTTTAACTCTTGATGGCAACAACACCTCAACTAAAAGCTATTATTAGAAATCTTACTTGAAGCCATGTTAATGTTAACTGTTAATCAATTTGAAAAGAATTCAGGTAAACGTAACTTTATGCATCAATTAGGATTTTTAGTATTAAAAATTTAAAAATCACAACTGCACCAACAATTTGATTTTACTTAAATCTGAATGAGAACAACTTGCTTCAGAGAAATAGTTCATAACACAGATTTCAGTCATTTATGCAAGGCGTTCAGGTAAATATAGCCATCTAACAGTGCCTTGGTAACAAAATATCTCTACTTTCATTTTTTTGTCATGCTCAAAAACTGCAAAAGCTCAGAATAGGGGATCTAATTATTAGCTAATTTCCACCACAAATCCTTAAAATAATGTAGAACAAAGCAATAGCAACATAGACTGGTTAAAACACCAGAAATGTTGTCTTAAATTCAATTTAAAATGTCCCTTTAATTTGGTCCACCTTGTTTAGTAGCAATTTACATCAAAACTTCTCAGCTGCACCCACACTTAGCTGCACTTACCAGTGCATCTGCATTGTGCTTCAGTTTCTTGGCCTCTTGTAAGTAGTGATCAGCTGAGTAAACCCTGAAATAAAATTATCAGCAGGTCAAATCAATTTACTGCCTTCTCCGCATCAAAGTAAAAAGCATAACCAATTACCAAGAGCGTCGCACATTCCAACACTGTTTGACATCTCAGTTTGTACATGGAAATGTACAATTATTCATATCTCTTTCATTTTTCTGAACTCGTTAAAAGATCTTCTCAACCGTTAAATCGAAACTTGAAACAAAAGATGCAAAATTCTTAAGCAGCTTCGTGTTGTTTCTTTATAACAGAATAAAAAAGGACACAGAGTCCTGGCAGCGAGTCTTTTAAAATGGAAATTTACATAATCTTTCTGGCATGCAGCCACTTCTATTCATGACCTCCCCAACCTCCCGCAGCTTCATGCATCAAAGGCAACACTAGAGCCCCACAGCAGCTCTTTTTGAGTCCCGCTGAGGGGTTATCCACAGTGGAAACAGCTCCTCTTACCTGTCCTCAAAAACCAGCTTGGATCTCTGAGACTTGGAGTCGTCCGTTGAGAGAGGAGGCACAGTCAACTGGTTATTTGATAATTTTTCCTGCAGAGACAGCAAGGGAGACAGTTAAAGTTAATGGCGGGGGGGAACTCCAGTTTTGACGTGAACAATAAAATAGACGAAAGGTGAAAATGAAGTCAGGAGAGCGTATTGTATTCCCCGAGTACTGGGCCTATAAACTGTATAAGACCTGTAAATTCAGCTGCTTGTTATAAAAGAGCATCATTTTTGATTTGTGACTATAATAGTGCTAGAAATAAATATGTATGCCCTGAACTACACACAAACATACACAAACTTCTTGTTCTTTGACCATTCTTCTTATCTCAAAGCATTAACTTTTGTTTCTTCTCCATACTTGTATTATCATTTTAGCTCCTCGAGGTAACATAATGCATAGATGGAGAGGTGACTAAGCTCACACTTTTCAGTAGTGTTTGAAAGGTGTTCACAAACACAGAAAACACCTTACAATATAGTTACTCACATCAACCTTCCCATCACGTGTGCTGCGTCCCTTGTCGTCTCCTTTTCTGTGTTTGGTGGTGGAGCTGCTTTTTGTGCTGTGACTCCCCTCTTTTCTACTAACACTTGCACTTGACAGCAAGCTGGAGGACTGGTTGACTGTCCCCTTTCGACTTGGATGGTCTCCCTTAGGTGTCCGTTGAGGACCTGACATAGAAGGAGAGGGTACTGGCTCCTCTTTCTTCTCCAAAGGCCTCTTTGACCTGGTTAAAAATGAATCACTGCTGTGTTAAATACATGGCCCTGTTAAGCTGCAGTGCAGCTACTGAGATAAAAAAAACAAAAATGACATTCAAAAGATTAAATATTAACATTACAGAAAATTTACAACAAAGAGCAAACCAGAGACTACAGACTAAAGGTTAACAGGTGTAGCTTTAAGAGGCTGAGTTGTAATAAAAAGGCCACACCAATCAGCTTGTAGGCTGGGATTTTACCAAGGACAGTAAAGGTTAATTGTTCAAAATTGTAAAAAGAAAAAAAGGACAAACTTGTGTTTTTCCATTACAAAATAAAGTGCTACAAAAGGCACCATGAGGGCCAGTGTTGGGTGAAACATTAGGACAAAAATATAAAAAATAATCATAAAAATACTCACTCTTTACTGCTGTTTTTATGATGAGATAGAGACTTGTTTTCTGGCTTGAATCGCTTACTCTCTGGCTTTGTGCCTTCCTCCTCATTCAAAGGATGGGGGGGCGGGGGTGCAGAATATAGAAAAACTTTGATTTACTGGTGGGTTATAGGGCTTTAACTTATGTTATCCAAAGACAAACACGTAAGTATTATATAATACAATTATAATACAGTTTCTGTAACAGCTAAAGAATTTTACTCTGGGTAAAAAAAATAAAATAAAATGAAAAAGGACAGAAAAAAAAAACCCTGAAACTGACTCTACCTTGTGTTTCCTCTTGGACTTGCTCTGCTTACTGAAGTCCTTGCTGTCTCGGTCTTGAGAGTCTTCCCTCTCCACTTTTATCTCTGTAGGCTCCTTGTAAGGCCGCCCTGGGATCCTCGACAGCAAGGTGAGATCTATGGGAAAAGGGAAGGAAAGGAAAGGGTTTAATTTGGTCCAAAATAAAGAAAACTTCAGCAACATAAACACAACACAAGCATACATAATAAAATGAGACTTTTATGTTGTTATTTTAGGATGTATGAGCAGTTTCGACGAACCTATCTTAACGAGTAAAGCCTGCTGATGAGGCTGCCTTATGGGGTAGCGCTCCTCAGGATCACTGAGAGGCGACAGCAGCTCTTTCTCTTCCACGGGAGAAAACACACACTTGGGGGTCCTGATACTCTCTGTGTACTTGGGTGTCTGTGACGAGGAGGGGATGCTGTCATTCCCCTCAGAATCTGATGATGAGGAGTCTGTACTAACAATTTCACGAGACTGGGGAGTCTTGGTGGGTGCCTTGGTCTTGCGTTTGTCTGTAGTGGTGGTAACAGAGGCCGCAGAAGGCCTGGGCGAGGATTTGGGTTCTTTTTTGATGCTTGGCTTGCGGGAACCTTTAGTGGCAGCTTTGGGTTGGTGGGGAGGTATCTCTGGAGCAGGCTCACTCTCCACTTTTAGACCTCCCTTTGGTTCTTCCACCACCGGAGGCTTCTCTGATTTTTTAGGCTGCTTTTTACCCACTCGGATCCGAGGATTTGTGCTGCCGTTACTCTGGGCGGGGGATTTCTGACGGCCACGGCCGCCCTCTGCACCTTTTTGCGGTGCCCGCAAGTCCCTGCTTGGGGGTGGTGCTGCAGAGTCTTTTGACCCCCCTCCTTGGCTTCCATAACCACGCCCTGAGCTGTTATCTCGGCTCTCTTTTTTACACTTTGATGGGACATTATTGTCTATGGGGGAAGCGGGAGAGAACTGTTTGGTCTTCTTGAACCAGTTGTCCAGCTGCCACTTGCTGGCCATTTGCTGGTCCTGCTGAAGGGTACAGAAGAAAAAAAAAAAACAATTAAGAAACTGTCTTAGTGAGCAAAATATACACACCACTAAAAAGAAGAACAGTGAACATTTTAAACAATTCCACATTCTTCAATGCAACTGTAACAACTGGGCGTTACAGTCCTAAAGTAGTGTTTTAGCAGTGCACAAAATTATTAATATAGGATTACTTCAGGAGAAGCAGGTCGCGGGTGCTCATTGGCTTCACTGTCAGTCGTGCTGCTTTCACTCTCGCTGTCAGAGCCTGAGCTGCTCTCTGAGCCGCTGTGGCTGCTGGAGTCATCCCTGGATGGTTCAGCTGCTTCACTGTTATTGCTGTTGTTGGACAGATAGAGACAAACGGTGCTCGAGTCAAACTAACAGTATAATTGACTGCGTTTTAACTGCTGAACACAATTACAGGTACGTGTCATTGAAAGTTAGAAGCACATCTTTCAACGTTGCATTCAAGTAGGTCTGAAGTTTTCAATACAGTCATCTTTTAATAATTTTATATATTTTCATTTTATAAAGAAAATAAAAATGTCTGCCAGCAATACTGCAAAGGTACAGTGAGTTCATTTTAAAGACCTTACAACACTTTAATGCAAGTTTCTCCAAAGTGAGGATTACTAAATCTGCTGACATTTCAAACCATGACTGAGTCAAAAATCCACTGACATTTGAGGACAAACCATCTTTATCAAATACATTTTTACGCAAAAAAAACTACATTTTACTCTTTATGTCACCTTGCTGATGGGTTCCTTGAGTTATTCTTGGCATCTTGTTCTCCATCACTCTCTTCACTGCTGCTTACGTTCAAATCTTCTTTCAGCATACTGAAATACAACGTTTAAACATACTTAAATCTTTCTATTTCATTTACAATTGCAGTTACCACTGCAGTTTTATGTAGTTAGATTGGTTTTTTTTTTGTTTACTTTCTAAACTTTAATGTAAAGCAATGCAAGGAAAACATCAACCATGCATGTTACAAGTAAAGAGGTGAAAGTTGAGGCGCTTACGTGGGAGGGTCATTGCAGTCTTTAGGCTGGTGGCTGCTGGAGCTCTTAGATGAGCTGCCTCTCTCTGAGACACAGACAAAAAAGGTGCACATATATAAATATACAAGTAAATGCAAACACAAATAAGAGATTAACAAAAAGTAATTTATTCTTTTACATGCAGGATGGAATATGAATTATGATACTCACTGTTTCCACTTGGAAAAGCATGTGTATCCTGAAGTAAAAACACACAAAAAACTCCATTATTTTTAGAAATTAGTATTTTTTTTCACTTCAGCTAAACAATCTGTCAAGCATATTAACAAATAAATAGGATTTTACTTTTCAAGCATGTTGACATCTATGTGTCATTTCAGTAAAATGTGTTATGTCAGTAAAATGTGTTATGTCAGTACCTAATTCACTGACAAGATCAAATAAGTCATAAGGGCAGTCTCTTTATAGGTCAAAACAAAGTTTGGTGGCTGCATAGGTTTTTCAAGAATGCTTTGCTCCACATGAAAATAAATAATTATTATTTACTTTTATTAATTTATAACAAAACCATTCCAATCACTTAAAAACTGCTGGCTTAATGCTGACCTTGGTGGGGAATGGAAACTTGGAAGGCTCCGTTTTGCAGGGAGTGTGGATGGCTGTGAGTGGAGGAGGCCATGACTGAGTCATTTCCTGTATTAAAAAAGAAAAAGAAAAAAAAAAGGGGGGGTGAATGTAGAGATTAGCTTTATGATGTTGAGCAAACATGAAATACCCCTCCTTCACTTCTTTCTTTACACTCATAGTGAACTGCTGGTCTGACAGTAGAACTAGTATTTGAAAAAAATAAAAAAAATACAACTATGTACATACCTTCAGAATTTCATCCACACAGTTTGGATCACCGGAGCCCTACAGAAAGAAACACCACGTTTAGCAGACATGTTCATAAACATAATCTCAGTACAACAAGTGAGAGGTGGCTTCCATTTTGAGGACCATGTGTCATTCTAAAGGTATGAGACCTAAGAGTTCATTCAGATCATGTATAACAAGCTGCTGAGATTTAAAAAAAATGATATGTGCATTTAAATGAAAAACATTGTTCATTTTAGCTGCAATTTACACACACAATCTATATGTGGTTTTGTAATCTGCTTGTCTGTAGTAGTCAGGCTACTGAACTTTGAGACTTGTGCAATCGTTGCTGTAATCATAGCTCTAGTTGATGGCCATCAGTGATTCTTTTCAGATGTGTGTTCAGTAAAAATTATGCACAATAAAATACATCTAACACCTAACCAAATACAGCAAAACCTAATGCAGAAATTCAATGGGCTGCTGATTTTTTTCAGACAAATTTTTAACAAACTTTGTCAGAAAAACTTTCAGTGCCAACCAAACTCACCAAGTCACTGAATAGTGATTTGTTTTGAACCTTGAAATTTAAGACACAAGAAGACTGAAGCCCTTTAGATTAAGGCTTACCTCAACGGGCTGTGAGGGGATCTTCAGTTTGGTTAGTGAAGCCTTGCCGTTAGGCTTCACATCTCCTATGGTGCTGCTGTGTGACTGTCCACTGTAGCTTTCTGCTTGAGAACTCTTGGCTTCTGCAGTTTCTTGTCCATCCATAGGCCTCACATAAGCTGTGGGCTTTTGCAGCATGGAACTGGGCTTGGTCATGAGAGCAGGAGGAAAGGCCTGACTCGAGTGCTGTCCGCTGGGGAAGGAGGTGTGAACTCGTGAGGGGGAGTCCCAGTTGGCCTCTCTGTCTCTTGGAGATCTGGAACGGTAGCGCTCCTTGCTGTGATGCTGCTCAGCAGACAAGGAGCTCCGCGAATGGCTGCTGGAGGAACTCAAAGAACCCTTGGCCGGACTTGATGTGTGCGACTTCGAGTGATCCGATCCTCCACTGTGTTTACTTGACTTCTTTTCTCGCACTTCTCCTCTTTGGCTACTGTTGCTGCCGCTACTGCCGCCGTTGCTCCTCTGGCCACTGTGTCCACCAGGGAGTCCAGAGCGTTTCTGGGATTGGGATGAAGACCCACCCGCTGCCGGGCCAACAGGAGTCCACTTACTGCTCTGGCTCCCACCACCGCTACCAACACCACGCTGATCCCCACCAAATAGAGGTGGGCCGGATTTATCTTCAGAGGAAGACGAGCTGTTAGAAGGTTTACCTCCGAGCTTTGGAAGTGTGTCACCAATTGGTTCTTTCATTTCGTCGTAATTGCCCAGCATGCTCTGGATACGATTGGACAGTTTATCTTCTTTGCTGACCTGAAAAGAGAACCCACAGAAAGAAAAAAATAAAATAAAATTAACTCACAAAATGTAAAAGCAAAGAAAAAAAGGGAATGAAAACAACTAATAAGAACAAAGTTTTTACTTTTGGGCTCCCATCAGAAAAACCTGCCAAAAAGAACAAGTTTTATTATGTATTTAACCACCAATTTCAGATTTAGAATAATTTACTGAAAAAAGAAAATGTCAAAAATTACTGAGAAGCCCCATCAGCCACTCACAAAGTTGTGTAAACTGAGCCCAGAATAGTTCAAACTCATCTGATCTCAGTTAAGGGTCAACCCACAGTTTCAACACTGAGGTTAATCAATCACTTTGAGGTGCGAGTCGACCTGTTTGAGTCTCCAGTTTCACACCCAGTTTGACACCTCTGTTTTGTTTGACAAGAGTCACACTGAGGGTGTGGAAACACAGGCAGTTATCTGCAGCAGGAAATGTAAGCGACTTGGTCATAACGTGCACTCCACCACCTCCTGCTAGCGTGGCCTGGCTCTCATTTGTGCAGCTAGTGGAGAGTAAAATCACTCATTTCTCTTCTGGCTTGCTGGTTTCAGTTTGTAGTGTGAGCAAAAATGACATGCTTTATTTGAGCACATCTAAACCAAATGGCAAAGAAACACTAGATGTTTTACAATATGTTCATTCAAGTTTTTCACTAAAGGGATACAATTAGTAAAACTAAGCAAAGTGATGATGGAAATATTTCAGCTAGAAACACTGTAAACAGCAGTTTGTTTAGCTAAGTATGTGTTTAAGGAGAAACAAACTACAAAACTTTGTTTGCAGAATAAAGGCATGTTAAAAATAAATATTGTATGCACATTTTAGATACAGAGTATAGTGTTGTGCTCATTTTACAGCCCTTTTATAACAACAAAGTTAAAAATAACAGTGTATTAAAAAGTTTCGGAAACAACATAGTGTGTGTGTTTAATGCAGAAACTTTAACCAAATGGGTGTTTATTTACTTGATCTTTGTGTTTCAGATGCAGCCTACATGAAAACATAATGGTTCAAATCACTCTTCTCCCAGTCTCCTTAAATTTAGGTTTATTTTGTTTCAGAGGGCCACCTTCATGTTAGTTATTCTTCACTTTGATTCCATATAGTTTGTATTTGTGGTAAAATATTCAATTACATTATTATAATAGAAATAATACTCCTTACAAAAACAACATACCACATTTATGACTCTCCCTATTCTGAGTAGATGAATAAGCAAGTCAACTTTGCAGCATAAATGTGTTACTGCTGTGCTGGTCTACATTTGAGAGGCCACAGCTGCAGCTGTGTGCACGCATGGTCTTCAATGCAGAACACTGTAAACTTCCACTTAGTGGAGCATGACAGTCAGAAAGTCAAACTAAAGCTTACATAAGAATCACACAAGCAGTATGGAAAAAATAAAATGTACGTACGTAAAACTTGTGACTTTAATGGTTTGGTTTTTCTAGCTGCAATATGCACATTGTATGCCTTAAACACAGATACACATTTCTAAGAAATAATAAACAAAATGCAGAATACAACTGTTTGCAGCAACGGTCTCTTTCATTGGTAAAGGTCAAGGACATTTCTGTCTTTAATGTCAGCTTTTATCATTCACTTTGTTGTTGTCCAAATACACGCGCGAACACACACACACACACTCATCACTCACCTTTGGTGGCTTTTCTATTCCCAACCTGTCAGGACACATTCCTCACTGCCTCTTTGATGGCTAGGCCTAGCTAAGGAGAGGAGCCACTTACATCTGCTCAAATATGGATAGTGGCAAAGATTAGACTGGTTCAGAGAACCTAAATCCTCTTTACAATTATATTGGCTGGCAGGAGCTGGCTGGCCTATATCTGCGTCTGTGAGCACAAGCGGAAGACACAGGAGGAAGTGCAGCAACGACACTCCGTCTTGTTTTGTTTACTATTAACAGCTGTGCGACAAAACAGCAAATCAAGAACTGGAATCGTCAGCAGACTGTTTTGGATTTTGTGAAGTTAGCCAATTACTGAAAACTGGTCAATATTATATTTCAAACCACACAAGTATCTAGCATTTATTTTAATATCTGATTATGATTAAGATAACCACGTTTTGTAAGTTACCCTTTCTAAATTTGTGAGATTATCTTGATCAAAACAAGATAAAACATCACAGTCAGTAAACTTTCAAACATGTTGAAACAAAACATCCTATCTTGACCTTTTTATGTTTCATAACTTGAACAGTAAACAAGAGCATGAACAATGCTGCACATCTATGAAGCGTTCTGACGACGCAGCTTTCACTTCCTGTCAGCGCTGTGAATACCTCCAAACAGATCAATTACATGTCAAACTGTGACTTAGACTTTAAACAAACTTACAACTTTATAGGGCTCAGGGAAGAGAGGGGAATTTGCTGGAAAGGCCTCTCCTCCTCCTCCCTGCTGGATTTCTTGATTTCTCCTTTCTCTTTCTTTCATTCGGAGCACATTCCGGTCCTCACAGCTCATGTTGCTTAAAAAGAAAAAACAAAAAAAAAAAAACAATAAGCAGACTGTGTGTATATCAAGACGAAGCTGCATTATTTAAGTAACACATTTATGACGTAAACCCCAGGTTTACAAGAATACAATTCTGCAGAAATTTATCCAAAAATCTTTCAGCTACAGAAAGATGAGAGTTAGACTCTTATCATACATTGGTTGCTGAGCACTTGATTTTTGTAAACTTTTCTTTTTGGTATACTGCAAAAAGAAACCCTATACATCATAACCGGAGATAATCATACAGATGACCTGTGGGGAAAGTAGCCTCTTTTAAGCTTAGACTTGTCAGGACACAATACAGTTGCTTCCTTCTACTTCTAATAACCTTCTTCTACAGATTTTCAATGTAATTTTTCACCACAACTAAAAGTAACAACAATAATTAATATGGAATACACCAAGAGGCAATTTTACTAAAATAAAAATCTAGCAATCAATTAGAAAACTGTATATTTTATTAGCGTTTGGTCTTTAGGGCGGTCTATTGTTTACATGCTAGAATGTGAATTTTTTTTTCCGAGGTTCTGTACAAAAAAGACAAAACAAACCAATAAGATCTGTTCAGCTACACATCACCACCTCATAACACACACACACATATATTAACAGGCCTTGCCCTTATTATTATTTTCCATCTGAGTATTATCTGCATTGCAAACACAAAATCAGAAAAAAGTAAATTTTAGGGTAATGCCCCCCTAAGTGAATATGTTTAAACCAATCTAATATGTTAGAAGCTACCATAACATGTTATAAAACTTCGTGAATCAGTTTTGGATCACATAAAAGGCACTTCTAATTCATTAAAAAAAGTTGCATAAAGAGCAGTCCTGAATTCCACTAAAACACGTGAAACCAAAGAGCCTTCAGAAAGAGTTTCAAAACAACACATTTTCACTTAGGCATGTCACCTACCATGTTTAACTTTTACCTCTAACGGTGACAACAATGATTTCAAGAACATTGGTGAAGAGTGACTGTGCAGGAACTACCAGATTCTCTCCACAATTACACATAACAAACTGGTGGTTTTTGATCTTTGCAAAGTGTAACTAAAACGATTAAAGTGACTACATAATGAAAAGATTTGACACAGGAAAGTCGTGCCAAAGATGGGAAAGGCAGACAAACAGAAATGCACAGTTAAAACAAAGAGTTTATTGTAATAAGCTGATCTTAAAGTCATTTATCAGGGCAAGAAACTTTGCTGTAGTTGGAGACAAAATCGTACCAGTGTTTACGCAATGGAATTTTTTTTTTAATAACTTTTGACTACTTGTCTGTAAAACTCATCCATGAGCCTAAAGTGTAATTTCCCCCCCCAAAAAAAAACTTTTGACTGTTTCAAATCATCCATGCCAACCATATATGAGTCATTACCTGTGTCAAAGAACGTGATTTACACACAGCTAGAATACACTTACTCAAAGCTTTAAAGTCATCAAAGCCATAATTAAAAGCCAAGCATTCCTTGAAGGAATGCATATTGCCCACTGCCTTTTACGCCAGAGATTTCAACTAAGATCACCCTAAGATGAGAAGTGACAGAGTTGTAGCAGTTTTGATCAAACTTGGTGAATGACGTTATGCACAATCTCATAAAACATTGTCAGAACTTGCTAAATGTGACTGCACTCAAGGAATGTGATGAGGATGACTCAGCTACGACCAACTCAATATCTGTAAAACTGACTGAGTTCAATTCATTTTTATGTGGTAATGTCAATCATCTGTGGTAGCCATCTCAAACTTGGGTGAGTTCAAAAGGTAATCAGTTGTAGATGTACATCCAGTGATTACTTTCTGAGAGTTTCATTAAAATCTGTCAACTGGTTCATGAGATATTTAGTTAATCCTACATATGAACACACATCCACAGGCAAAAAACATTATTGCTTCTTGCCTTCAGTGACGAGCGAGAACTAGTGGATACTCAGTGAAACTGACCCACAAACACAGATTTGTTGAATTTCTAATGCCGAGTGAATGGAAGTTGTTATTAACAGTTTGGTCAGTGGAAAAGTAAAGAATTCATAATTTTAATGTACAGCACAGCTAAAAAGTAAGACTATAACAAAACCAAATGCACAACAAAACACTTCTCTCAATAACAAACTTACAATTGAACTGACCACTGATTTCCTTGTGCAGACATCTTGTGTCTGTGACAGCTAACAGTGGAGATGATTTACTAAAACCACATTTCAGTAAACTCTGCCTAATGATAGTCATTCTGTCTACTTTACCACACAGCTGACGAGCACAAGCTTTCATTTGGGGGTCTTTCATGTTATAAGTGTTGTGTGTTAAAGCAAAAGTCCTCTAAATAAGACGATACTTTTTACTGGTCAGCCAAGCAGTGAAATTAAACAATGTACCAATACTGTCATTATTATGCCATAATGGTAGTACATTAAAATGTAAATAGGCCTGTTGATGTTGGTTGGGAAGTGGGACTGCTTGTCTAAATGATCACTGTTAGCACAACTTTATTCAAACAACGCAGCAGCAGGATCCTTTGTAAACGCCGCTCGCATCCATTTCATCCACAAACTGACCCGATCTGTTGATTCTTATGGTTTGAGTCGGGGGTGAAACTCTGTCACACTGTGGTACAGCTCTAGAGGAAACTACTGCATGCAAAACTCAACTGTCTGTTGCTGGTTTCAACCAGCTAGAGCAGAAATGTGATGGCTAATAATGTTTGCAACTAAGAACCAGGAGTCTGCGTTTGTACTTTTCAAGAATCAGACTGGCAGCTAAAGTGTGAGAAAAAAGGAGTAAGTTCAACTGGGAAAGGGAATTTCAAGCTTACGCTGACCTTTGTTTGAAGAGAAAACAAATCAACAAAGTACACTTTTGGTTTGAATAAACAAAGTACTTTATATATATTCAAACTAAAGAGAACAACAAAGCTGGTGACATGGTCACAACAGAGTCACTTTCTGATTTCAGTCTGTTTTTTATGCATATAAAGTGCCATTAAACATGTTAAACCTACTAAATTTAAAGAATGTTTGTACCAACATGCCCTACTCACTACTATCATAAAATGAAAGGGGTCTTGCCAGTCTTAGCCATGAATATCTTAAACTAACTTGAAAATTGAAGCTTTAATTTTTTAAATTAAGTGGATGATTGTAATGTTCTAGCTAAAAAAAAGTGTTTTTATTAGAATGAAGTAGCCTAAACTGTACAAGTTTAGCCAATATTTCCATGTACTCTTCAAAAAAAACCACACAAAGACCTTTATAATAATGTAAGATTTGTTTGTAGATACCTAGACCAAGGAAATGGGAATTTCTGTTTCATAATTTTTGTTTCAAGTTAGACAGTCAGATCAGGTGAACTTTGACTTGAAATTTGGCCAAGCCTACATGCAAGGCACAAGTTCTTCTATGCATATCTAATGACTAAACAACAAGGCAAAATTTTTACTTTGTTACAAGCACACATAGAAGCTTGCAAATCCCTTCTCACGTAAGTTTAAACAAGATTATTATTAGCGTGTAAAGTTTTGTGGTGATTCAACAGCATGCTAAACAGAAAAGGTCAAAGTCTTCAGAGTTGAGAAAACAGTTCAGTTGTATCTAAATTAAATAAGTTGTCTGTCTCTTTCTAACTTACAACGACCACAACTAGTGTGAAATAGAAGTAAATAGGAGCTGATGGTTATCTGATTATTATGAATACAAGATCGGGCCTCTGTAACGTAACCATTATGAAATGTCATCCAAAAATAGATGAAAGACAAAAGTTTCACTTGGCTATATAGAAAATGTAGTGTTTTAGTCATAACATACACCAAGAAATTAAGTAAAACAACCAACTAGTTGAACATTTCTTACCCTGACTGAGAGGCCATGGCCCCAACCACTGAAACATTGGAAGGAGGAGGGTTCCAAAGATCTTCCAAGGACTCACAAGTATTCTTGTCATGGACTGTTAGCCTAAACTTGTCCACCAACTTCCTCCTGTGAAGCCAACCTAGTCCCTTTTTACTAGATGTATGTACAAGTGTCCAGCTGGAATAGTGCAACTACAGTTTCTTTACTCGACTCAGTGTATTTCCTTGGAGTGGAGACAAATCTGACTTAGGGAGGGGAGGTGACTGCTTGTTCTCGGGAGATACCAAGCCGGCAAACGGCAGGGGTAAGTCACATGCTAAGTAAAGTCTACAGGCAGACGCAGCTTTTGTTTCTGTTTTGTTGTTCTGAGATTAAAGCGTGACAGAGAACAAGCGAACCAAAAGACGCTGGGGGTGAAAATGTAGGTGGACAAAAGTGAGGAAATGTGAAGAGTGAACATAACAGAGAAAGTCAGCGACAAAAGAGAGATTCTTAATATTTAAATTTTAAAATAATGTTATTCTTTGGTATATCGTAAGGAATCCTCAAGAGGTAAGCTTAGCATAAACACATTTATAAATCTTTATGTGTTTAACCTAAACATGACTGACTATACCTATAAATTAGAGATTATTGTGGAGTAAATCACACCTTCAAGTTAAATAAAAGCTACAGAGAGTAAAGTAACAAATATTAAACATATAATAAGGTTCAAGTTAAATAAATAACACCAAAGAAATCAATTAGATTGGTCCTAAGGTAGCCTTACAGGTCAACTAGAGATTAAATACATAAAAAAAAAGAGAGCAAACGGGATCCCTGAGGGAAACAAATCTCACCTCTCTCTGCAATGGCACTGTCCACCTCCTCCCATATAAGGACATGTTATTTTACACCACAGGCCCTCTCCTTTACCCGACGTCACAGACTTCCCCCCAATCAGAGCTCGTCTTTTCATCAACAACGTCCCTCCTTCCCCCACTATGCCCCAAGCACAAGGCAGAGCACCAGTGAAGCCTGTTAAAGGAACAGTGCACAGGTTCCCAGCCTGCTGCTCGTAACAAACATGACACATTTTCATCAGCTACGCAAGATGATGACACATACCGGGAAATGTGGCATCACCACATGTCGCAGGAGTATTCATCTACTACAAAGATGGACAGTTTCAGAACTTCATTTTTAGTATATTTCTGTAGATTTCTTATGTCAGAGGTTGATTAAAAGATCGGCTCCTTGTAAAAAGAGTCTGGCATTAAATTATGAATTTTGATCTTTGACTGTTTACGACAGATACAGCTGCTTACAACAGATCCTAATCACTTCCTTAACACTGTTTATTTTCAGTTTTT
>JAOXNZ010000030.1:8023048-8034306 GCA_028566095.1 Kryptolebias brasiliensis
GAAATTATTTCTAGCAATCCAACTAAATATAAAATGATTCAGAGTTGCATATTTTAGATGGAACTGGCATCTTTATCTTTAAACTTTTTATTTAATCTGATCAATAAGGCAGATATAAAGTTTTAGTTTTTCTTAAACATTGTTTTGTTTTTCCCCTCAGTGTGCCATCTTGTCACCAGCTTTCAAAGTGAGAGAGTTCTCCATCACAGACGTCGTCCCCTACTCCATTTCTCTAAAATGGAATTCGGCTGCAGAGGACGGACTGAGGTATGATTGCTGCCACTGTCACCTCAGGACAGCTGAAAAGTATCCAGTCTTATAACTTCTTATAACTTCTTTTATTCCTGCAGACATAAGACTCGTAGCTGTTAATGTAATCATTAAGGCATTACAAGGTGTTTTACTGTAGGTAGAGCTAGCTCAAACAGAATTATTACATTTAAATACTGACTCTTCCCTCAGATGTTCCTGTTGTTGTGTTTTACACTAAAACTTGCTTATCTTAAAAAAAAAATCTTCTGTTTGGTTCCAGATGCAACTACCTGCGTTGCTTTTCTGCCAAACACAGTGTGTTCACACTGAATTTTAATATGTACCATGGCAAACCCACAAGTTGAAGTCTTGTTTTTTTTTTTTTAACCAAACATTTTAAAAAATATATGTAAGTTGTAGGTTCTCTAAAATTATTCCACTTTGAAGAAGAGTTTAAGTGTGTGGTATAAACTGTTTCCAAACAGCAGATTGGTGTGTAGGCTGATAGTTGAGTGGGTTGCAGTCTGCTGTAGCTGCAAGAGGCAATATTACCTTTTGGTCTGTTCTTGTTCTTTGAAGGTAAAGTCGATAAAACTTTACGTCATTCCCAAATGCTTTAGGTAAACATAGCTCATGTAATCCCTATTTGTATAATTTTACATGTCTTATTGGTCTCTCCTTGTTGTGTTTTAGTGATTGTGATGTTTTCCCAAAGAACCATGCAGCTCCCTTTTCAAAACTGCTGACCTTTTACCGGAAGGAGCCCTTCACCCTTGAAGCCTACTACAATAATCCCAAGGAGCTACCCTACCCCAATGCCACTATAGGTACTTATTTTGCAGTTTGAAGTCCAAAAGAGATCAGAAATGCTGTTCTGTCTTCTGATTTCACAGAATTTTGTGTGTAACTATGATAGAACTGCAGGTTTTGCCCTACTGCCACGCTTTGACACCTCCCTTCTACTTTGCAGGTCAGTTCTTGGTTCAGAATGTGGTCCCTCAAGCATCAGGCGAGAGTACCAAGGTTAAGGTGAAAGTGCGCGTCAACGTCCATGGTGTGTTCAGTGTGTCGAGCGCATCGCTGGTCGAACTTGTGAAACTGGCTGAAGGGGAGGAGCCAATGGAGACAGACCAGATTGTGAAGGAGGAGGAGGTATGCATGGGCACAGGTTGTAAGGCACGAGTGTCATTGGTTGGTTAGGTGGAGGTATGTGTGTGGGTGGGAAAGAGAAGATGTTTGCTTCATGTTTTGTTTTTGACATCATTTTCAGCTTGTCAGTCTGGTCTCACACTGTTGGTTAAATCATCATCTGCAGCGTTCTGTCTTAGCAAGCATTAGACAGCTTGAAGGTGTTAAATGTTTTTGCCTCTTTAAGATTTGCTTTGGTGTTTTCTTTTTAAATCTTTGACACCATCTGCACAAAATATTGGCAATCATTTATCCCCATAATGATATTTAACTTGAATTTTATGCCTCTAAAAGCTGCTAAAAAACAAAAGGTTTGTCCAGAATTTATAAGAAATGCGTTTAGAGGATTGACAGAATATCATGGTTACAAATTATTTACCAGCATCTGAAAATAAATGCTGTCCAACTCTTCCTCCAATAACTTGGGACAATATGATATATTTAGTGTAGCGAAGCCAAAACAAACACATATCTCCAGGTGTTTATTTTAAAAAACATTATGCTCCTATTAAAGTCCTACATGAATAAATAAAACCAGCCACAATGTAGCTTTTGTCACCTTTAATATGATTTCTGTATATGCTTTCTTTTGTTATCGTATGTCAGACCAAAATGCAGGTGGACCAGGACGATCAGAAACCCCAGGCTGAGGACAACGGAGACAAGAAAACAGAGGCAGAGGAAATGGAGGTAGCCTTGTGCTGGGCGATTAGACAATATCCATTCACCTCAGCTACACTGTTCAGAGCCAAAATAAAATGAATTTCTGCAGGTGTTAAATGTTAAGAAGTCTTCTGATTCTTTTAGTGTTAAAACACACAACAAAGCAGAGGAAAGAAAGCAAAATAAGTCAAAGTTTGGGGAGAGAGCAGCTCATTGTCAATAAGACAGCAACAGTTCAAAGCTGAATGTGTTCAGCAGTTTGGGGGGAAAAAGTTCTAGTATTCCAGCATTTAGTCTTAAATATCAATAATGAAATGGAATAAAATAGAAACACACTCGGACAATATAAAAATGGTTAATAATGCAGTTAGAATTAGAGTAAGTGCATCTGAAGAACTATCAGTAAAAGAATGTGAGAACAATTGGTAAATTCAAGCAGCAAAAGGGAGCGTGTTTTGTTTGTCAGTTAATTTCACCATAAGTGGCGAGGTGGAGCAGGTCAGTGTAATGTAGACACAGCCACTTTATGCTTGAGTGGTGGGCTAAGATCACGATTTTTAATACGTGCAACACCATTTCCGTTTGTTTTGCTCTTTACTTTAGCTCATTTGTAATAGTTATATCTTAGCCATAACACTGTTGCACTTAATATCAACTATGGATGAAATCACATTACCAAATCCTTAAATAAATGGGATCTTTAGACAATCATTTGTGGCACATCAGAAACAGTTTTTGACACTCAGCTGAGTGAATTTAATAGTTCCTACAATTATATCCTCAGTTTGTAAACCTGACTTGTATAGAAAACAATGTAATCGGATATGTAATTTATAACCATATCGCCCAGCACTAGGTGACCAATGAATGAACAGTACTGACTTTATTTCTCTTCTAATTTTGTAGCTGTGCTTTTGCAATGGGTGATAGCATATGGCAATATTTTTACAATTAAATTTACAAAATTTATGAAAGGGTGCTTCCTTGTCAAAGAACATGAAGTAATTTTAAATTATCCTTAACTCTAAAACTTTCAAACTGCACGTAAAGTATTTCAGAAAGTGAGGACTGAATCTAAGAGGTCAAAAACTCTGATTGTTCCCTATAAAGATAGATGTCTAAGCACAAACACGTCCTGTTGTTTGTCTGATGTTTCACATTAATCCAACCAACTTTTTCCTGGTAATTTATTGATAAGCTGAAATATAAAAGTAGGTTGATAATAAAGTGTTTTTAAAAAGATCTGCCTTTAAATTAATTCACTTAGAAAAGCTTAAGGCAGTAAACTTAATGAGATAGAACAAATCAATTGACTGTATTATCACAGTTTAAAGCTCTAAAGCTAGTTAAACTTGAGGTCAGAGCTTAATCTTTTTTGTTACAGGACACAAAAGACTATTTAAACCGACTAAAAGCAGGTGGAACTAAAGTTAGGATTATTCCCTTAATTAGTTTTACACACAGAGTTCACACACGGCTGTCTATCTCACCTAAAAGTACGCAAACGTATTAAAAAGAAAGCTCTGTGTTTTTTCCACCAGATGTCAACAGAAGATGCCAAAGAGAAGAAGAACGACCAGCCTCCTCAGGCAAAGAAGGCCAAAGTAAAAACGAAGATGGTGGATCTGCCCATAGAGAGCAAACTGCAGTGGCAGCTGTCCAGTGATGAACTCAATATGTTTGTGGAGAATGAGGTAATGCTCTAAAAATCACCAGGAATGTTCTGCACGCACAGACAATGTTAGTCCAAACAGTCTGCTAGTTAGAGTCCCTGGTGGCCTTTTTCTACTGTTTCTTTAACCAAGAAAGAACTGAAGTGAAACATATATTGTCTTACTTTCTCCTAAATCAATGTTTTGGATAAATTGTGTTGTATAAATTAAAAAGGAACTTCACATTCAAATGGTTTAGCTATTAAACTGACTGACCTGATTTTATCTGACTCCTAAAGGGGAAGATGATCATGCAGGATAAGCTTGAGAAGGAGAGAAATGACGCAAAGAACAACGTAGAAGAGTACGTCTACGACATGAGAGACAAACTGCATGGCGTGCTGGAAAAGTTTGTGAATGAAGCTGTGAGTACAAATAAGACATATAATCAGACTGTTAAATACAGCATCATCGCACAGTTTCACCTTTAACCTTTTCTTTCTTTATTTATTTATTTCTGTTCTGCCCTGATGATTTTGACTTTCTGTTCCAATTTCAGGATCGTAACTTGTTTTCATTAAAACTAGAAGACACAGAGAATTGGTTGTATGAAGATGGAGAGGACCAACAGAAACAAGTTTACATTGACAAATTGGTTGAACTGAAGGTAAGCATCGTGTGGCATGAAACTGATGTTAAAAAAAGAAAGTCTGGTTTACTGAACAGTTTTGCAGCTTGTATTCAGGGCAAAAGGAGGCAGTGGCTCTAACAAGTGTTTTCTGTAAATGCAGCGTGAAAACATTTGAGCTGCTTCACGTGAAAAAAAACAATCATTTTGTCTGTCAGCAGATTACTTTATTTTTTTCTGACACTTCATTAGTTCTACACTTGGCTATATCGGGTATATTTTAAATCTTTGCAGTTGATGCAGAAATAATTGAAAATTACAGAATAAAAATGCACATTTGTGTGGTCCAGCTGTTATTTTGCTTCATTTGGATCAATAAGACTTAATGTTCTTTTCTACAGAAAATTGGTCAGCCTATTCAGGATCGGTACATGGAGGCTGAGGAGAGACCAAAAGCATTTGAGGAACTTGGCAGACAGATCCAGAAGTACATGAAGATCATAGAAGCTTACAAAGCAAAGGTAACCTGGTAAAATATAAATATGACAGCTCTCATTAATTGATTATTTGTTGTACATCAGTAAGAGCATCTGAAGGTTCGATTTGAACAGTCATATTTAATTCTCATTTCAACATCAGGATGAGGATTTTGATCACCTTGAAGAGCTGGAGGTGCTTCGGATTGAGAAGCAGGTCAATGAAGCCATGGCCTGGATGAACTCGAAGATGAACCAGCAGAACAGTCATGATCTCACCTTGGACCCAGTGGTCAAAGTTGGAGAGATTAAGGCCAAGATTAAGGTACTTTAAAGACACATACTCACATTATAAATATATGCTTTGACTTAACTGTTTCTAACCAAGCCTTACAAGCCTAACTCGCATATTCTAATTACCTTTTTTTTTTCTTATTTTCATTGTTAAGGAGCTTTATTCATCCTGTAACCCAGTGGTGTCCAAACCCAAGCCCAAAGTTGAGCCACCTAAGGAGGAGAAGACTGAGAATGGGCCAGTCAATGGGCAGGAGGTACCGGAAAGCCAGCCATGCAACCCAGACAAAGCAAAATCCCCAGGCACGGAACAGGAAACGACAGACAACAAGCTCCCTGAGATGGACACTGACTAAATTTTTCAGCTGCCAACCTTGAGTTTTCCACTCTCGTTTGTGCTGCAACTTGTCCCAGTTCTGCCCCGCTTTGGAGATTGTTATTGATGATGTCGTAGCCTCTCTTAAAGACACCAACAGCAGCGTCCGTTAACAATGCTAATAATCAGGCTGCTGTATAAAAATATTGCGTAATATTATAATAATAATATTGAATGAACTACTTGAAGACTTGAACGTTGTGAGTGTGGGGGTAGAAGCTGCTTTCTCTGTGCTGCTTTGATGGCTGTAATGTTTAAGATTGTTATATTCAGCTTCTCCTGAGCACATTTAAGATTGTCAGATCTGATGAACTGTCTGCAACATGGCTGTTCATAACTAATAGTACCTAGAAAAATTGTGATATTGTAAGATATTAGATATAGATGCAGGGGCAGTGGTGACGGGAACTAGAATTGTTTCAGTTGTTAATTAATGTAAAACGGTGCATTTTTCTTTTCCACCACAGGCATTTGTAATTCTTGGATGATGTATTTAGTTAAAAGAAATGCAAAAGGAGTTTTTGTTTGTTTTTTAAGTTGTACTGAAATGTTTGAAAATGGATACAAGTTACTGTCATGCAGTATTTCATTGTTTTGCTTTTCTCATTTAGAAGCATTGATCTGATCGTTCTTTGGTAGCCTTCTATTGCTCTTTTGTCGTTCTTTTTTTTTTTTTTTTTTCTACCTAAAGTTGTGATTGCTGGTTCAACATGTCACCTTTTTAGGTGCTGTTCTTGCCATGTCACCAAAAAAGCAAAAAATAGTTACTAAAATAAAGTTCTTGGACAAAAACATTTTTGAAAAGACAAAGTTATTCAATGTGAAGAAGCACAGTGGGTGTTTCCTGCTTTGAGTTTTCAACACAAATGAAGAGATGATTTACTGTTTAGTTATAAACTACCTACAGATTGATAGTTTATACAGATCTGCTTTTATGCCGTCATATTATTAGAGGATATTATAACCCAAAAAAGTATCTGATTGATCTGCTACATATAGATATTTTTCTTGTAAAAATGACAATTTATAACTTGCTGCTTGATATGAAGCATTTTTTCTGTTATCTGTTAGTCTAACTTGTTTTTCTTTTAACAGAGGGCACATATTTTTATCAGATGGCCTGATAAAATAATTTATTTGGGCACAAGAAGTAAGGGGGGGGGGGGCATATTTCGATGCAACACCTGCCTCAGGTAGGTCTGTCAGTCGGTGTATGCATCATTTTTTACGCCGGCACATCAACCGGCGCACACGTCAGATCAGCCGCGAGAGCACTTGTTTAATGCCAAGCTTTTAATCTTTATTAGTAAATAAAGTATGTTAATCTGCTGGAAATTATACATTTATTTTACATTTATGTTAGCTGTTAATTACACAATAAACTTAGATTGCTTTGATACCTCCCTCCGCCCTCTGTTTAGAGATTTAAACTCCTCCTTTGCCGCTTGCCAGCGCTTTTAGCGGGGTCATGCGCCATCGCACCGCAAAGGAGGAGAGTCTGACTCGTCATGACAAGAACCGGTGAGAGGGCAGAAGTCACTTGGTTACTTCGGACACAAAAGGTAGGAAATATTCATTTCCAGCAATTGCAATGCATTGTCTGGTCTAATCGCTCGATAACGCGTTTCTACTGTTCCAACGAAAGAAAAGTCTATTCCGAGCTGAACTCTTTCACGTATATAGCTACAACAAAACCTTTGTTTACATCAGCTAACAGTGCAAGCTAGCTGGTGGTTGTTTAGCTAACTGACTTACAGCTTGAAGTTTGTCAGCTGCTTCCACCTGCAGAAACAGATTTTATCAAACGTCTGGTACATTATCAGTAAACAACTAACATCTTATACGATTAAAGTAAAGATTAACTGTGTTTGTGTGCTAACTTTTAGGCTGCAACGTAGCTTAGCCATAACTAAGTTACTGCGAAGTTGTGATACTTGCGATTCATATATGGTCATTCTCTACAACTGGTCTCTTTCTGTATTTTTTAGGACAATGTTTAAACATTTAAATTCATCTATACACAAACCCTTCACTGTTTAATAGGACAGTAATGTCAAATATGAGATGTTCGGCTTTGCTACGTGTGTCTGTGGTAAGTTTAACATGTTGCTGTTAAAGGAATGTAAATGACTGAGGACCAGGAAGCCCAGAAGGATGAGCTGCTTGCTTTAGCAAGTATCTATGATGAAGAGGAGTTCCGCTGTGCGGAGTCTGCACGAGGAGGAGAGATCCAACTCTGTCTGGAGCTGCCTCCTGATTTTAAAGTGGTTGTAAAAGGTATAGCAGATTGTGCAACCTGCGCACAGCTCATTTCTAATATACAGGGCTTTTTTTTGACAATGCTTTTATTCTACTTTGCAGTTTTATAAGAAACACAAGCAAACTTACTGTCTGTTGCAGGAGAGAAGACAACTGAACATAATGTGTGCTTCCTACCACCACTAATGCTCAATTTCGAGCTTCCTTCAGACTATCCATCCACATCTCCCCCGGTCTTCACTCTCAGCTCTAAATGGATCACCAAAACTCAGGTAAGATGCAGACTTACTAATTTATTCATTTGTAATACCACATAAGACAAGCACATCTCTGCACATGCTAGTTCCCTTACCGTTCATCTTTTTTACACTTCTTTACTGTTTGATTTTTTCAGTTGAACGCTCTCTGTCGCCGCCTGGATGAGTTATGGGAGGAAAACCAGGGTTTTGTGATTCTCTTCATGTGGATCCAGTTCCTCAAAGAGGAGACTCTGGACTTTTTGGGCATCAAGTCTCCTCTTGAAGTCATCAGGAACAATAAGGCTGCTGGTGAACGAAGGAAAACAGATCTTGCTACTAAAGGTTCCATTTATAAATTATTTTAATTAAAGTAGTATTTAGGTTACGTTGTTGTATCTTAATTATATAAAGTATCTTTGTACCGCCAGGTGTGACACAATGTACCAATCAATCTGAAAAGCCAGAGGAGAAGAAGACAGAGGTGACTAAGGAGAAATCTGAACAGCATTGTTCATCGTCGTCCAAACTAGGTCAACGCGTCGTTGTTTTGATGGACCCACATTCTGACCCCCTCCGTCAGCTCCTGGACTTTGATGAGGCGCAGCGACAGAGGGTGTTTGACAGCAAATCGTTTTGCTGTGGAATCTGTTTTGTGGATAAGCTAGGCTCCAACTGTCTCTGCTTTAAAGAGTGCCAGCATGTTTACTGCAAAGCCTGCTTGACAGAATATTTTGAGATTCAAATACGGGATGGCAACGTTCAGTGCCTTAATTGTCCTGAGCCCAAATGTACCTCAGTCGCCACACCGTCGCAGGTAAGACAAAGAAACAAGAGATTTGTTTCAAAATGTTGAGCTTCAATCCATCTATGTAACTTAGTGTTTTAGGTTTTTCAACCATATCAACAGTTCCTCTCTACCTTTTATTCTTTGTCGTCTTCTTTCAGGTAAAACAGCTGGTCGATGAGGAGCTGTTTGCCCGATACGACCGTTTGCTGCTTCAGTGCAGTTTGGACCTGATGGCCGATGTGGTCTACTGCCCACGCCTTTCCTGTGGCACTGCTGTAATGGTGGAACCAGACACAACCATGGGCATTTGCTCAGCTTGCCAGTATGCTTTTTGCGCACTGTGCAAGCTAGGCTATCATGGTGTCTCTCATTGTAAAATCACTGCAGGTAATGTCACAGAAAATGTATTGATATTTTTTAAATAAAACATAGAAACAATCTTATAGGAAAAAGAAGTAAAAGTTCTTTTTCTTTTTTCTGTCTTGTTCCACAGATGATCTGCGTAACCTGAGAGATGAGTATCTGTCAGCCACACCTGAGGGACAGAAGTTTATGGAGCAGCGCTTTGGGAAGAGGGTGGTTCAGAAAGCTGTGGAGGAGTCTTTTAGCAGGGACTGGCTCAATGAGAACTGTAAAAACTGCCCAAGATGTGGAACAAATATACAGGTAGACCCATTTCCTCTGTACTAGTAACATTACTATAGAACTTTAGCGTCATCTTTACCACCAGGGGTCAGTGTTTACTAGTAACACTTTTTAATGTGAAACAAACTGAAGTTTGTTCATACAGAATAAACTGCAAGAAGTGTTTGATGCATATGTCTGGCACGTAGCTGCTCCAGAATCCATTCTGATTAAAATGTATGACTATTCTGTTTTATTTGGTTTGTAGATTTTCTTGATGATTTCTACATTCTATCTTGTCTGTGTGTCTCCTGTTAGAAAGTGGATGGCTGTAACAAGATGACCTGCACTTCTTGCAAACAGTACTTCTGCTGGCTGTGCCTGGGTGTTCTCAGCAAAGTCAACCCATACAGTCACTTTAACGACCCACATTCACCCTGTTATAACCGGTATGTTCATGTTCTTTTACTCATCCTCCACATAAAAGTACTGTTTGTTCCCACAATGATTACATGTGTCTTTTCTTGCTTGCTGCAGACTCTTCCTTGGTGTAGATGTGGACGAAGATGATTTCTGGAGTGACGAGGAGGACTGAAACCAGTGGAGTGCCTCAGCGCTGTTCATGTCATTTGAATGCACTTTATCTTTCATGCAACCATCACTTCCTCTGGGACTCTGGCTACACTTTAATTGGCCTACAACCACATACTAAAATACCTTTGTCAGTGTTTTGAGTATGGTCTGGCAATGAAACATTTTTTTGTTTTAATGCTAATAGTTACATAAATACGTCAGATTTTATGCATCTAAATTAATTAGATATTCTGAAGTAGAAAAAAAAAACACAATTGTAATCTTTTTTTTTTTTGAACATCACAGTTGTATCCATCAATCCATTTTCTCTTACTCACTTTCTCTTTTCTGGGTCACGGGGGAGCTTGAGCCTATCCAGCAGTCACTGTATGAGACCTGGACAGGACACAAGTCCATCACAGGGCCACATAAAGCCAAATGAGACAACCAACCAGCCACACTCTCAATCACACCAAGGGACAATTTAGAGTTACTAATATGCATGTTTTTTTTTTTTTCTGTGAGAGGAAACCAGAGTACCCAGAGAAAACCCACGTGCACATGGAGAACATGCAAACTCTACCTGCGACCTTCTTGCTGTGAGGCAACAACGCTAACAGCTGCACCCCCGTGGTTGTGTAAAAAAGGTTATGTAATAAACTTGCTGAATATATCATATGACTAAACTTTAGAACTAATTTCAACTAAATAATCAGAGACTAAAAATGTATTTTTCCTTCTGAGATTTTGCAGACTTGTAATGATGAAATGCCAGTTCCCATTTAGTTCGAATCATCATGCTTTAGAGAAGATGAGGACTGAGCTGCTTGTGAAATTAATTATAGTACGTACATTTTGATGTATGTACAACAGCAGTTATTCTTCTTTCTTTAAGGTGAAATAATAAAATAAATGCAATGAGTTTACAAAGTTAGATTTAAGGCTAAGTAGAGTTTACCTTTCAGGCAACAAAGTCTAACTCTGTAACTCCTCTGTAATTTCAAAACTAAGGTTTTACAGTTTGTTTTGGCTTTCAGCTTTAATTATTATTATTATTATTATTATTAATTTCAAAGATACACGCAGTGTGTTATTACAGAGTTTAATCTGCTCTTTACAGGATTTGAAGAAAAGGAGGTTTCACTTCTTGAATTTGGACAAACATTTGATCTAATATGTTCACACATCTTTAATTTCAAGTTGTTTTTTTTTTACTTTGCCAAATATTTGTGTCAAATTAGGGTTAT
>JAOXNZ010000030.1:8045295-8058875 GCA_028566095.1 Kryptolebias brasiliensis
GAATTGACTGGCGTTAAATTAGTAAAATTTCTATTTCCTAACTTTTTCTTCTTTTCAGTGATATGTTGTTGTCCTGTTAGCCCTAAAATATGAAATGATGGAAGTTCAATAAAAAAAAAAGAATCCTGCGTAAACCATAAGATAGTAGGTAAGAAGATATAAAAAAAAAGTATAAATGAGAATATAGTGAGGAACAAAAAGATGAATGGAAAATAAGTTATCAATAAATTATATAAAAAAAGAAAAGAGAGACATTTTGTGTGGGAGACACTTGTACGCAGACACTGCCTCTGTGTCTCTAAAATGACAGCTCATGTCGTACCTCATGTGATCACTGTAACACACTCCTTTTCACTTCTCATTTAATCCTCGTGTAAACAAAAAAAATAAATAAATAATCCTTGTGTAAACAGGAAGTCCCGCTGAGCTCTGTGAACAAGGAGGAAACATCACAATCAACAAAAGATTTATTACAATATATTTGATTATTAAATCTTAAATATCCAACTTCAAAATTAAAAAGCAAGCAATAGCTGTGTAGTATAAAACTTATTTAGCCTGCATGTTAGTAGTTTGTAGCTGTACTATTTGCTCACATTGTGAAACGTGCTAAAGTCTTGACTTTATAACCATGAAACCTTTTGTTGATGTCCTGGGCGTCGGTTAATGTCTAACTTAATTATCTCTCTAGTGTATAATGCACCATCTTCTTTGTTGAACAGCCATCAACATTTTTTTAAAAAACGATTTAACATGTTAAGTCAGCACAGATTAAAAGCACTTTGTCTGGCTGTTCAACAAACTGATTAAACTCTGCAGTTTAGGATGTATCTCGCTGGGCTGCGACTGTCGGAGACTCAACATTTTCAGAAAATAGGCAGATTTTCAGTTTTTCAGTCTCACAGAATTTGGAGGCGTTGCGACTGAGCGAGCAGTGAGCTGCGTGGCTGTGTGTTGCTCGTCCAGTTTTTGAGAAACACTGTTTATTTTCACGCGCACGACTTGCAAAACCGTTTTCCTATCTGTGCCCATCTCTGCCCACAACTGCCTCAGCCCGCTTTTTATGCAACTGAACAGCTGCCCCTACATTTGTGATGTCATCTACTGGAGTAGACTTTCGAACATGCTCTCAATTCAGGTGGCAAGCCTCTGCAAACTCACGCGAGGAAATGGGGAACCCCTGAGAACGTTTGGAGACGTATTGGAGAAATTGGCAAAAGCCGTTCGCCACCTAGTCACAGCTCAGTGAGATGCTAGCTTAAAATTATCAGGTGATAGCGTTGTTAGTTTTTGAATCAGGAAACGTTCAAGTTTGTTCAGAACTTAACTCAGCCTATTGAAAAGAAAGAAATGTTTAATGAAGCCCGGTGGATAACTAAAGTCACACTTTAACTCATGTTGTATTGTTTGAGCAGCAATGAAGAAAATCCTCATGTTCAATAACATATACAACAAAGGTTTTTGCACTTGTAAGAAGTTTTTCTTGAATTCTGTACATAGTAGCCTAGTTTGGCCTTTGCTTGTTGTTTGATTGGTCGTGTTGTGTTTCTCTGCCACACATTGCTTTGCGCTCAGCAGCAGCCTCAGCACAGGGAATGCCTGGAGACTTTTGATGATATTATTCGCAGTTCACTGGAGGTAACCTTGGGAAGTGTGTGATGAAAGGAAGTGTATTTTAGTCCCAGTTTGGTGTGTGAAAAATCAAATGTACCTGCGCTGTGTATGTATTCAGTATCCCACCCTTCTTGTATGTTTGTATAGTGTTAGTTAATCCTTAGTTGTAATTTTCTGCACTGAATCTGACAGATATCAGACTTTTGGGTGTAGTATTAATGAATGTTAGTAAATAGCTCTGCTGTGTTGTGATGTTTTCATCTGTCTGTCAGTAGTTTCTTTAATTTACTCCTTTTTGTTGTTGTTGTTGTTGTTGTTTTCAGCAAAGCCTGGTTTCCTCCAGCAGGTGCTTAGCCAGGTTTAATCTTATCACCCCAATATGACTTGGTGCAAATTAAACACCAAAGTGACGAAACTGGATGATCTGTAGATTGGAATTATGCTTTCTATTAGCAAAGCAAACCTCTGGGAAGCTCTGCTATGGTCCAGCTTTGCTACGATGAAATGATTTCAGTGATTAAACCTTTTGTTTTCTTGTTGTTTGTTGCATCACAGGATGAGGACTTTGTGAACAGAGAGGATTTTGAAGATGCAGATCAGCTGAGGATAGGAAATGATGGCATCTTCATGCTCACGTTTTTCAGTTAGTCCCTCAGTTATTCTTTCATTTCTTTGCTCTCACATTAAGCACGTTTTTACAGTTTGTTGTCCTAAAAGCCTAATGCTCATTCTCCTTTGGCATCATTCTCTCCCTTTCCAGTGGCGTTCCTGTTCAACTGGATCGGTTTCTTTTTGTCTTTCTGTCTGACCACCTCGGCAGCCGGACGCTACGGGGCAATTTCAGGCTTTGGACTCTCCCTCATCAAATGGATCCTCATTGTCAGGGTACAAGACGCAAACACCAGAATCACTCAGCTCAGATTCAAACTCATAAAATGCAGTTTTATGTGCACACAAACAAATCAAAAACCCCAAACACCACTGTGGTTTTTTGATGCTGTCTCTGTAGTGGTCAGCTTGTTGGCTCACAATTATTCCCTCAAAGGTCTCTTGAGCATTTTGCTATTCGTTTGAGTGGAACCATTTCTGGCCATAATTATTCTAACCAGTCATTTCTGGCGCTGTGTTGGGTTTTTAGTTCTCCACATACTTCCCGGGTTACTTTGATGGACAGTACTGGCTGTGGTGGGTGTTCCTGGTGCTGGGTGAGTAGACCTTCCAACTCAGTCTACATGAATGCAGACTCACTAAGCGATCTCCAAATCTCTGCTTTTGTATAAATCGTTTGCTTGGTCCTGATTGTGATGCATTTCAGCTGTCTTATAAGTCCAGTCACAGAAATGTTTTCTGTCAAAGTGTCAATGCGGCATATTCTTACAAAAGGGAAGTTTTTAATGGATGTAAAACTAGATGGAAATCTTTGACTAGATTGAGTCATTTTAGATTTAAAAACAAGCCAATGTATTTTTTATTTTTTTTTTATATTTAGAAAATTTTGGGTGATCACTTTTTAAGCTACACAGAGGTTTGAGTCACTATCAAGGATCCTCAACAACATACAAAGGTCCCAGTCCAGCCAAATTCCAGTTTGGTCTCCACAAACTCCCCTCATAAACTCTCTGTTTAATTCAGTGACGGGTCGTGACTTTAAGAACTGTTGCAGACCAACTACGAGTGTGTTTTAAAACCTTCCAGCTCATCTCAATTAAAGTGGGTTTAGTTTTCAGTAAGGTGCATTCTCAGCACACCTGCAAATATAGTTTCCATTTATTAATCCTGAGGCTGCCTGAACAAAAAGATGAATAGAATTATTGTGCAAATTTTGAAGCCAAAAATCTCAAGTTATCTGTTGCAATCATTGCAGATATTTTTTACATCTAACTTACTACATTGAATGATATATATACATATATTTTTTCAGAGCTGTAAATGTGAAATATTTAGTCCAGCTGCAATGAGAACTTGATATTTCTTTAGTTTTAAATGTTACAGCAGGTTTTGGAATCCTATCAATCAAGTAACTTAAATGTTTGTGATTTAGTTGAGGAGCAAACATTAACTCTGAGAAGATTTGACTGTATTTCAGTCAGAAATGAATAAATCCTTTAGGAAACACTGTGTGTGTGCGTAAGATACATGGTCTCATAATCCTAGGCACTGCAATTTAGAACAACTGAATAAAAAATGTGAAGGAAGTGTATTTTCTCCAAGCTTTACTTAAGAGTTTAAATTATTCACAGCTTGTCTATGGAGGCAGAAGATCTTCAAACAATTAAAATAATTCTAATTTGGCTGCATATATCAAGGTTTTAACGTTTTCCTAAATTATATAGTGCTTTGTTTTTTTAACAAAAGATTCAGTGACAAATCTGTTAACAGTGTGCAGAAGATACATTTCAGTTAAACTTCTGTATTTGTCTTCCTGAACTTCCTGTGCTTTTGCTTACAATCTAAGCCTTTTGTCTCCTTTTTAGTGAACACAGTGTTGTACTTAGTCATCTCTGAACTCATACATTAACACGTAAATCTTTGTTTAGTCTGTGGAACAGTCATCACTGTCTCCTTTGTGTTGACGTCATTCCATTAGTCACAGTGTTAGTTCATTAGGTTATCCTGAAAGTCGAAGTTAAATCCAGCAGATATAATTCTTTTTGTCCTGCCAGTACAGCCTTTTCTGAGTGTTTTCTTATGTTTGTTGGGAAGCACTTGCTGCCTTCTTAGTGATATTCAGTGAGAAAAAGAAAAAACAATGCAGTCGTTTGCTTCCTTAGCTTTACAGCTTTTTACAAACTGTTTTTTTAAATTATTTTACTGAATCTGACTGTATTGGATTGGGTTATAATTAGAATATAATTGGCTAGAACTGGACAGTGTAAAAATCCTAACCCCATAACATGAAGTCATAGCAGTTTTCAAATACACATAATTCCTGTTTAGTCTTACAGTTCCCCATTCTCTCCTTTTTTTTTTTTTAAGGCTTTTTGCTCTTTGTCCGAGGATTCATCAATTATGCCAGAATTCGCAAGATGGCCGACACCTTATCCACTTTGCCCCGCACCCGAGTCCTCTTCATCTACTGAGCTCAAAGACCACCAGTATTTTTCATCGTTTTTTCATTGTTTGTTTGTTTTTTCTTTTTTTTGTGTGTCTGACATTTTTCCAATCAGAAAAAGGGAAACAAAGATCATATTTTTACCCTCAAGTTGACACAATAGTCGGACATTATGACATCTGTTGCCCCCTTTTGGTGTAAAACCAGTGAATGCTGAGAAATCTGTGCAACACTTGAGTTGTTAGTGGTGAACTGTCAAGTGCTTTTCTATAATTATGAAGTGTGTAATGTTAAAATGAATGCCTTACTGTTTTATTGTTTGTGGGTAGCAGCAGCATGTACCGGTCTCCCTTTTAGCCACCAGGGGGCAGTCTTGTTTGTGATTTTTCTCAAGTCTGTCTTTTGTCCGGAGAAAGGTAACATTAAAGGTAAGTTAAAGATGTTAACGGTAAAAGTACAGAAAGGACTATTTGTAAGAAAACAATCAAAAGGTTTTGTTCATGTATTCATAATGTGCTCATACACTTGATTCTATTAGGATATTTATCCCCAGCTATACACATATGTTAGCAAAAATACTTCCAGTGTTCAAGATAGTCAGGAGCAGAGCTTTGTGGGGAAGGCTGAGGGCCAAAATGATAGCTAGTCACTGGGTTTAGATGTGCAGTCAGACTTTTTCAAGTCAAATAAATACTTTCAACACCCTAAATGAGTCACTGGCCTCCTGTTTTCCATTTCTGATAAAAGTGTCAACAGAACATTTACTTCTTACTGTAGTGTGGTTTTTAGAGAAAATGTTTGGTATTAAATTTGAGAATGACGCTCATTCAAAGACTAGTTTACTATTTTTAGTAGTGAGGGAAATTTGAATCCAAATATATTAATTTGAATTCACATGTTAGGATTTATATGTTTCAAAGTGCTGGAAGATAATTTTGTGAGACATTTCAAAGATTGTTAGAGAGTTTGACCAGATTTAATCTGAATCTGATGATCTTACAGAAAAGGTTTAACTTCAGTCTGCCATGAACCGTATAGCTGTGCTAAATTTAACACACGGGACACGTGTTCCCTGGAGTGGAGATGATTTACTGGCAGTGGCTGCTAATTACACATGTCAGCTGTGTTTTTCTGTGCAGTCGAACAGGAAGCGAAGGTCACCCCACCTGGAAGACATGTCACACCAACCGAAATAGTCTCTGGTCTCGTTGGAAACTTTTATTGTTGCTATGTGCCTATTCATGTCACATAATCTACGAGCCCCCACAACCCGCCACCGTCTTGCTTTCATAACTGAATATTGGTTTCCAGTGGGGTATCACTGGACACATCTGCTCCATTTACATTGCAGTTGTAACACTTTGAGTCATTAAGGGGGCCAATGAACAGAATAAGCACTGACGCACCCTTAAGTGTTCCGTTAGGTTTTTTTAATGCAATAGTTGTACAAACCATAATAGTACATTAAAACGTCCGTCTCGATCTGGAATACTGTGCTGTGATTTCAAGTAGTGGTCTGTCGTATAACGTAGACGAAACTTGCAAAACATAAAAATAAAATAAACTGAAAGAAAACCAACAGGGGTCAATGGGATTCTGGTGAAACACTTGAGAAAATCCAGTCTTCATTGGATCTTAGAGCTCAGGCATACGTCACAGTAGAAAGATCATTCAAGTTTAAATAGGTCCCAAAAAGTTGGATTTTACATGACCGAACTGGCATTTTATTTAAAAATAAATGTTTTTTTTTTTTAGATAATCGCAGTTATGGTTTTATTATTTTTGGCCATTTTTGATGTCGGTTGATGTCACACACTTACTTTTGAGCTGTCTTAAAAAGTCAAAACTTGCCCAAACAAACTCTTCTTGCCTCCACAACCTTTTTGGTACATATACAAGTTATACATCAAAACAAAGGGATTTCTGTTTTCTTTCCCCCAGCGTGTATCTCACAGCTATAGGAATTATGGTTTTCGTAAATCTACATTGAGTACACCCAGATTTCCACAGACTTCAGTTATGTTTTATTTTAAACGTTTCTCTGGAAGTGAGGGGTCTTTTTTTAACGTGTCACATAGGTAGAAACAAGAAAATTCACATGTATAAACCGAACTCTTGTGCTGCTCACAGTTTAAGAACCAACTTACAGTTTTTGCACAGCTACCTTTTGTTTGAGGCTTAATTTTCAGTCCGTTTCTGTCTGCCTCTCATTAACTTGGGAGTGAGAGACACAAGTGTGCGATTACCATGGTGACAACTAATAGAAGATGGGGCTGGAGCTGCTTTGGCACCCTTCAGAAATGTCATGGTTGAAATATGTTATTCTACACAAGTATTATGTTACGGCATGCACATCTTAGATTTATTACAACACAAATAGTCGGTAAAAGAGGGAAAAAAAGACAAAGGTTATTCACTAGACCAGCACTGGTCCACTGAACACGTCACCAGATGACCTTAAACAAACCTCCTTTTGCCAGGCTCAGATGGTTTAACTGTTGACAGAGTTTCAGCTGTAAAGCCTCGTAAAAGCACACAAACTACAAAAAAAATTCCCCATCATCTACATCTTAAACAAATCCTGCTTTAATTCACTGGAATCTGCTGTGTAGCGTCATTTTCTGCCTCCTCCGGCAAGGTCACCCGGTGCAGGTGTTCTTGTTGTCCAGATGTCGTACATAAAATAACCACATTGTGCCAAGGCTTGTCTGTGTCTTGTCAGCTGCCCTCGATTTACACAGGCGGAAGTATTTCTTGGAGTAATGGATGGGAATTATGTGTGCTCGCCAAGTGCTTGCAATGCTTGCATGTTTTAGCTATCAGAAGATAAGAGGAGTCTTTATGATTTACAGAGAGCGTGGGAGTGAGACATCTTTCCAAAAAGACATGCTTTACTTTTCTGGCTTCTGTTAAGTGGACTTTTTTTTGTTGTTGTTGTTTTGTTTTTTTGTGCAAATGCACATTTAGTTCATAAACGGGAAGCCTGGTGTCTTGAGACTGTGGGGAAATGGGGAATTTTAAACAGATTTTGCCCAATACGACACAGATTTGATTGGAGGTTTTGTGTGTTTTGCAGATATTGCAGTAATGCTAAACAGCTGGTTAGCTTAGCATGAAGATTTTTCTAGCCTAGCTTTGCTCAAAGCTAACAAACTCATGCTGGTAAACTTTAATCTGGTTAAACTACACATAGAATAATATGTGAGAACTTCTTCTATGAATCTCATATTTATAGATTATTGTCTTGGGTGGCATTTAGCATCAGAGTTACCAATTCTTTCCACAGGAACGTAGTAAAACAAACAGAAAAAAAAGTTGATAAATGTTGCTTAGGTACAATAGTTTGCCAGATTGAAAACCCAGAAATTGGCTCTTGAATTACCCTCTCTAGAAAAAGCTACTGTAATTGGATCTGTCTGCAGTAGACCGCCAAATAATCCATTAAAATACATTTTTTAAAAGGTCTTGCTGAGTAATTACCAGCAGAATATGTAGATTTCAGAGCAAAGTCGAAGCATATCAGCTGTTCAAACATACATCTGTTGTTTAAATTAAATTCTGCTGCTCTATACTATACCTATTCTACTTTGCTGAAAGCCAAGCAAACACTTTACAAGTCTTCACAGTAAAATAATAAAAAGTACTTACAATTTTTTTGAAATTGCTCATCATGAAATTGATTTGATGACAGTGGCATGTTTCATATTAGTGGAACAAGTGGCACAAAATAGCTGGAAAAGTTGTGTAATGGTTATTTAAACAGCAGGACATTTCACAGCTAATTATGTTAATTGTTAAGAGATCAATAACATGATTAGCTATAAATAGGGCGTCTCAGGAAGGCTAAATCTTTAGGAGGTGAAGGGGAGGACTTTTCAAATTTACAAATGTTTTTAAATCTGAAACTACTAACTTTAAGGTTTCATCTTCTACAGTATGTTGGGTCAATTAGTAATGCTTCCTTAAGTTCAGATTTGTCACACACTGCAAACATTTTGTTCACTGAACTGTCTATCTGCTAAAACATTTTGCTTTCAGAACAGCAGCAACAACTTTCTCAGCTCCAAGCACATAAAGTGTTGTTACAAAAAGAGGTGAGGCAGCTCTGCGATAAACACGTCCTCGTGCCAACTTTCTTGTGGTGTGCTGTTTTGTCAAAATTCAAACTGAACGTAGAATGGATTAAATACCAGATTTAAATGTTTCACAAACTGGTGCAAATAGCCCATTTTGTTAGATATGATGAAATAAAACATATCTTTATTCCCCTAAATGAAATTGGAACCAATTCTAATATAGTCTAATATTTTGATACTGTTTGTGATATGTATTATACATTAAATCAGTTATTATTGTCACAAATGTAGATTTATTTTCAAAGACATTAATGCCTTTGCCTTTGTTGGTGGGCGATAATAATAATTACAATACCAAATACCAATACTAACACAATTAGTCTGATTTATATATACTGCCTGTCATGTCCACTCAGTTGTCACTTGAATCAAAATTGATTCTCAGCTCATAAAAACTAAACAAATGACCACCTTTACAGGGCCAGGTCAGAGAAACCTTTAAACGAGTCCTCGTTTTCTTCAAACCCAGAATATCCCGTCAGAGAACTCCCATCACCTTGGGATGAACAGCAGTCAGCTGGAGCCTCACGCTGTCAGTCTGAGTTTCAGATGGGAGGTTCCCAGGATGTGGGGAGGATGTGGGTTGCATCCAAATGATATATCCGTCTTCTTTGTTTGTGTGTATGAGTGTGTGATGGGGCAGGGGGAGGAGTGTTATCACTTAAGTGTGAGTCATCCTGACCCCCCCCTCCTCGCTGTGTTCACTTTATGTGGCATGAGGGATGTGAGTTTACGTCGAGAGGATGTGTACGTAATTCTAATGCCATAAAGCAGACTGTGTGTGCACACATGATGTGTGTGTGTTACGGTGAGTAGTGTACTGTGTGTGTAAAAGCCATGGTGAGTCATCCACAGGCCAGCATTGCTTGTTACCATGGGTCACACTCAGCAGGTACCCCACCTCTCCATGTGTGCTTCTTCTTTTTTTTATTTTTTTTAACCCACCTCGCTTCCATATCCTCTTCTTCCTCCTCCACCTTCATCTCCTTTTTCCTCTCTGAATCAGAGCTGACTCCCCACCACCAGCAATGACATCACCACCCCCTCCCCTAACACTTTGTTGTGGTGAATCATACTGTACGTTCAGATTTTTCTCTGCTCCTCTCTTCAGCACAAGCAGCGGGGATTAACCTAAATGCCACTTGTTCATTCAGAAAATCAGGTTTAAGTCTTAGAAGCACTCATCTCTGACAACTGCAACCTAACGTTAGTTACTTTATCATCCATTACAACCTACATACAGTCACATACATACATTTTTTTAATTTGCCCAAAGCTCAGGGTTTTATGCTACTTGAACAGCTCTTTGTGTTCATTTGACCAAAATTAGTCCTCAAATATATTTGCAGAATCAAAGGAATTTGCTTTTTAAAGTAAAAAAATCTATAGTCACTTTCAGTTAAAAACACTATTAATGATTAGATCATTATACAAAAGTTGGAAAACTCAGTAACCCAAATGTGTAATAAAAATATGTGAGACTTTCAGTCTTTGTAATGTTTCTTGTTAGTGTAAAGTTGTGTTAAATACAAGTTCTTGTTACAAATATAAATTGTAATATAAATTTCTGTTTAATTTCTTATAATTCTTCTGTAGATAAACATGCAGATTTCTTTTTTGAGTTTGACATTTAATGATCATTTGAGGTCACAGAAAATATCATTTTTTTTGTATGAAGAATTTAATAAAAGGTGCTTCATTTCAAAAGGCACAAAGTTTCCTGTCACTAACACTTTTGGTTTGAAGTTTACAAATTATTTAGTTGTTTTTACCACGTGGAAGCTTGAGTCACATGACTGACCTAATTAGGCTGGCAAACACTAAGGTGAAGTCATACTTTCCAGACAAAGACAAATCATCTCTGCATCGTCTACAAACCGTCCAAAATGCGGCAGCTCGTTTTTTAACAGCTACTTAAAAAACGAGGTCGTATTTCTCCGGTTCTGGCTTCTCTTCACTGGCTTCCTGTCAGTTTTAGGATTGATTTTAAGATCTTATTGCTTGTTTTTAAATCTTTAAAACATTTGATCCCATCATATGTCTGTGATCTCCTTCACCTCCACACTCCAGTAAGAGCACTTCGGTCAACCAACCAGCTTCTCTTAGATGTTCCAAGATCCAGGTTATCGAGGTGATCGAGCCTTTGCTATGTCCTCCTGGCTACCACTAGTTCAAATTTGTTCTCTGTGGAGGACATTTGTAAACCTGAATATCTCCCACCCACTGCATGCTACTGAATTAACTCATTTTGCCGTCTACAGAGGACATTTAGAGCTTTTCAGTGGTACCAAATGTGAAGGGGTGAGGCTAATTACCTTACAAAAATTGGGGAATTTAAAATAAAGTGTGATTTTTCCTGGTAGTCAGGAGGATATGTGCTCCCAAACTTTGGAATGGTTTACCTTTTCATATACGGACTGCTGAGACTGTCGAGACTTTTAAATCTTTGCTTAAGACTCATTTTTTATTCTTTGGCGTTTGATTTGAACAGAGTTTGAGTTTTCTTTTATTGAATTTACGATAGTTATGGAGTATGTTTGTTTTTTGTAGTTTTAACTTTACTTTTAAATAGACTTTTTCTTGTCCTTATTGTTGTTATCTTGTTTTATTTCATTTGAATTGCACAGCACTTGGGTCAACATCTGTTGTTTTTATGTTTTCCTATATAAAGAAATTGACAAACAAAGTTTAACATTTAAGATTTTTTCAGTCACTTCGGGTGAACTTCAGTCTGAAGAAAAACAAACCCAATTACTATTTTGCATCTGTCCGCTAATTCTGCTTACAAATGTTTTAATTTAAAAGCCCATTAACCAATTATATTAGAATTTTATTTGTTTATTTATGAATCCTTTTTTGTCCAGGTCTTCACAATTTTGCAACGAGTACCTTTAACATTTGCCCTAAATGTATCAATTCAACGTTTTTGCAGCTTTTGCATAAATCATTTGTTGCCTTTTCAGTGCATTTCTTTTAACCATCCATTGCCAAAACTGTAATGTCATCACATCTCTACCTTTGTTTTTCTTGCTGTGTGGCACTATTTTATGAAATCTGACCCATGTTACTTCTTTTACCACAAAATGCTGTCAAATTATGCTCTGCAGGCATCTGTGAATGTCATTAAAGCATTAAAGGCAAATTCATCAGTGAGTATAGGTGCAAAATCTATGGCTTTTAATCATGAAACATGACATTTCTGTATTTGACCCATTGAGAGGTAGCGATGCAGTGACACCAGGGACAAAAGTGTGAAGTCATTTGCTTCACTATGAAAACTTCAAATGTAGCAGATTTTTTGGCATTTAAATATGTGACGATTAGCCTGCTGCTCATAAATCATGACATTTTGTGTTAAAATGTATCGCGTTATCTGCTATTGTACAACATTATGTTTTTCTGACACCAACTGAAGTGTATTGAGCTGAACTGGACAGTGTGTACATTGTTTTGTGATACTTCATATTGTATTACAGTTTATTTCTGTTCTATTCTAATAAATCCACAGGCTTAGGCTGTAAATTGTACATTTTAAACACCTCAAACACACATTCTGCTAACAGTGCAATTACTATAAAAAATTAGTGCTCTTGGCAGTCTTGTTCATATTTGACAGCATATGCCATAACCATGGGAATACTAAATCTTGCTCCACATTAAATCAAAACATAGTGCCGGAACTAGCTTGTTTGTACTGCAAGACTTTCTGCTTTCTTTGGTTCGATCTTGTAAAAGCAGAACTGAGTTTTCAGCTTATGTGTTTTAAATTCATTGTTCTGTAGTCTACTGTTCTATGTTATATTGTACTGGTGTGACAGTTTGTTCTGGTGCTGTGAATCCACCTGCCTCCTCCCTCCCGCTCGCTCTCGGCTCGCAGGGCCTTTTTGTGAATGGAGGCTTGCTGTGTTATGACAGGAGGATGGATGAATGGGAGGCAGCGGAGAACAAATGAATGGGAAAGACGGAGGGATGCATGTGGCGAAGCGGGGAGAGGTGGAGGCTACGTCACATTACGTTTCCGCAGTGCATCAAGGGAACTAGTCTGGCTGTGACTCATACTGGCAGGAGGGGGAGGGGCTAAAAGGGAAAGAAGGGCAGAGGAGGAGGAGGAGACAGAGATGAAGAGGATGAGGAAGACAAGGAAAGGGTGGTGGTGGTGGGGGGGAGGAGGGGGTAAAGTCTTACCTTTCATTACCTTTCACTTTTTTCTTTTCCATCTTCTCCATCCCCCATCAGTGATGTAGTACAGGTGACCTATTCATCACAGCGAGGAAGCCTTCTTCTCTTCTGTCTCTCTTGTCTCTCCTTCTCCCTCCTCCCTCTGTCTTCCTTTGCTCAGCTGACTGGCTGAATGCATGAATGAACAGGCCTCTCTCCTTTTATTGCAGTGGGGGAGGGGGTGACACAGGAAGCTGTGAAGCAGAGGAGAGGGGGAAAGAGTGAGTGATAAAGAAGAAAGAGAAGGAGAAGGAGAAAGAGTTCCCATGGCATTTGACCAGCTACACGTTGACTGCTGATCTCATCTTTTACATGGAAAACTGTTTTTATTGTCTTTTGACCCCAGTGTGAGTGTGTGCAGGTGTTTGCACTCAGGAGCAACTTGTGAATGGATGCAACAAAATTCACTGAGGAATTGACAAATACATTTTGAGCCTCTGACACAGAAACGTCCTGAAAGGTTAGTTAAGAAAAAATAGTTATTGTATGAGAGCTTTTCACATGTGTGTATGAGAGGACAACATTTCACTAGTGTGTATGAGAGCTTTTCATATGTGTGT
>JAOXNZ010000030.1:8063464-8080618 GCA_028566095.1 Kryptolebias brasiliensis
CACAGGGAGAACATGCAAACTCCACCCAGAAAGGCCCCAGGCCGGGTTTCGAACCTGCAACCTTCTTGCTGGGAGGCAACAGCTCTAACCACTACGCCGCTGTGCCACCGCCAAGAAAAATAATGTTTCAGACAATCATTTATTAAAACATTCAACTCATTCACAAGATGGGTGCTGTGACTTTTTATAACATATTTTAAAAAATATTTAACTTTATTTACCATTTCCCCCCCATAGAAGTACACTGAGATATTGTCAATTTCCTTCAAAACATTGTTCTCTTTAAAATCACCTTCTGCATACTTGCTTCATTTTTATCTTCTTATGCTACTTTTAGCTTTTAGCTACTGTTCTGCTTCTTTTAGCTAGCCTTTTGCTACTTTTAGTGACCATTGTGCCACTTTATCTTTTGGCAAGCCTTTTGCTACTTTTAGCTGTAAATAAATAAATAAAAATACAGACAGTGTGATGTTTTCCCACAAACAATCTTGCTACAGTTAGAGCATTAACCTGGAAATATTTAATTACATTGACCTATTTCTGTTACATGACATCTGTATGTATAAAACAGTCATACTTCAACATGTTTTTGACTAAATTCCATGCCTGTTTCCTCCACCATTTGGCAGATCAGCGCCCATGTAAAACACATACTTGCAGCTGATGGAGGAATCAGAACATGAAAGTAGTTTCAGGTTTAGTTTCTTACAATCCTGATGAATTACAAGTCTTCTGGTTTCAATAAAGAGATGTCTGTTTGGATAATGATGTCGGTTTGGGGGGAAATTACATCAAATACTCACAAGATGTTTTGAGGCAGTTTCACAAAATTTAATTTCAGAGATATTAAATGGCTTCAGAGAGACACTTTAGTCTTGAATAGCATGACTAGCTCTGTGACTTAATGTACCTTATCCTGAAGGCATTATGGGCAGCTCAGGAGGTAGGGGTTTGTCCTGTAACCGGAGGGTTGCCGGTTTGAGCCCCTGCTCCATCTGTTTCAGTTGTTGTGTCCTTGGGCAAGACACTTCACCTGTCTTGCCTACTGGTGGTGGTCATTGGGGTCAGTGGCGCTGGTGTAATGGCAGCCTCACTTCTGTCAGCCTGCCCCAGGGCAGCTGTGGCTACAATGTAGCTCACCGCCATCAGTGTGTGAATGTGTGGATGACTGATTGTAGTGTAAAACGCTTTGGGGTCCTTGGACTAGATAAAGCGCTATACAAGTGCAGGCCATTTACCATTTACCATTATGTAGCACCAAAAACAAATGCCCTTCTGACAAAACCAAAATGTTCTCTGAATGTGCTCTACCACTGTGATTATGTGGTAACATGCAATGAAACTTGTTACATACCCTATATTATACTTTAAATAAAAAAACTGGAACTTGCAGGCATAAGAACACAAACTTATCAAAACTAGGTACCACTTTTATGAGCAGCTGAGCAGCTGCTGACAGATGTGAGGTGTCACAGGAACACAGAGTAATTCTGAAGCAATGACCAAAGGAAGTAAAGAAGAGGAAAGCAGAGGTAATGAAGGTGTAATTTGCTAACCATCTGTGAAGAGCCTGGCTGCCCTGGGGGGTTTCCTCCTCTCTGGAACTTCCCCTCTGCAGGGGCACAGGTGCTGGATAGATGAGGAGGAGGTAAGGGTGGCTGGTAAAAAGGAAGGGGGCCGTAAAGAAGGAAATGCAAGGCCATGAAAGGAAAAAGACTGGAGACACGTGCAATGAGTAAGAAGAAGAAATGGACAGATAAAGTGGGTTTGTAAGGAAAAAGAAACAATAAAGAATGCATGAAGAAAGCGGCAGAAAAAAAGCTAAATTGAGGCTTAGTTCAAGGCACTGTTACATGATTCAGAGGTTCAAACATTCATGTCAGATTTTGTTGCATAACTTTTCAAATGAGATTTTTAACATTTCTAGTGCTGTAACTGCTCATTTTTGCTTTTAGCTACAGTTTTGTTAGTTTTAGTCTTTAAACTTCTGTTTTGCAGAATTCAGCTTTTATCTACAATTTTACTAATTTTAGTTTTTAGCAATTGAGCTCGTGTTCTGCTCCTTTGAGCTTGAGTTCTAATAGTTTCAGGATCTTCAACAAATTTGAAGAACCTGAATCGGTCGAGGCAGATGGCCGCTCATCCTGAGCCTGGTTCTGCTGGAGGTTTCTTCCTGTTAAAAGGGAGTTGTTCCTTTCCACTGTCGCCAATATGCTGCTCAGGATGGGAGACTGCGATGAAGTAAAGATTCAACAGAATCTGCTGGCTTCCTTAGATAGATAAGTTTTACTATTAGGCATTTTCTAATGTATGAGAATGTTTTTGTACAGTACCCTGAGATGAACCTCAGAGCTCCAAGGTAAGAGCTTTTCAAGGACATGTAAGCTTTGTTGAAAAACAGTCCAACTTGTCAAAGCTTCAAACCTTTTCTAAAAGAACAAAATGCTGTTCATCCTAATTCATGCATCGTTAAAGTCAGCCATCCTCATCAGAACCCTGGCATTCGTGCTAACCTAAAAATTCTTAAAAAAAAAAAGCATAACAAATAACCTTTGTATTATCTCATCCTTCCTGCCTCACAACCCCCACCACACCTTGTAAACTCCTCACTTCCCCTTGACCATGCAGGCAGGTTGGAGTGGTGGTAGTGGCTGGACTCCTTCCTGCTTTGAAGCGCTTCAGTCAGCCGTGTTGCCTCTGACCGCCTCTCTGTGGGGCATATAATGGCATTAAGATGCCCCGGCTTCCTCCATAATGACTACTTCCTATGCTCTTGTCCTGCCTGACTGGCTGTCTGGCTCTCTGGATGTATGTGTGGGTGGCAGGCTGGCCACCTGACAGGCTGACCACTGCTTAACCCACATCTGCAGCATGACTATAAAAAAAGACAAATCTAAAAGACTGAACGTCTGATGGTGCCTTGGTTGTATGTGTGTGTGTGTTACAAACATAACTGAATAATTTGGTCCAAATTTATAACATTTTCTTGTGTGAATTCTCAGTCACACTATTGTTGACCTCTTGTTGTTTCTTCTGGACCTTTTTGCAATCAAACGTCTGCACATTTTATGCTATTTTAACCACTTAAATATAAAAACTTTCAGCTCGATCAGGAACATTGTGCTATGACTTTTGGTTTTTGTAACTTATACTTTTCAAAATATTTGACTTTATTTAAAATAAAAATACATTGCACTGTACATTGTTAATACTTTTCAGTTTCTTCAAAAACATTAAAAAAAATCTGCTTCAGCATACTTGCTTTTTTTTTTGTCAATTTATGCTACTTTTAGCTTTTAGCTACAATTTTGCTAATTTTAGTTTTTAACAACAGCTTTGCTGATTTTAACTTTTAGCTACAGTTTTGGTAATATTAGTTTGTAGCTACTTTTTTTACTAGCTTTAGCTGCAGCTTTGTTGATTTTAGTTTATCAAATTTTAGACAGCTACTATTTAGCTAATTTTAGCTTTTATTTACAGTTTTCTTGTTTTAACTTCCAGCTACTGTTGTGCTCACTTCGTTATTAGTTACAGTTTTGCTAATTTTATCGTTTTGCTACTGTTTGTTTCATTTCACCTTTTAGCTTCTGTTCTGCTGGTTTAAGCTTTTTGCTACTATTCTGCTAATTAGATTTTTTTGCTACTGTTTCGTATGTTTTAGGTTTTAGCTACTCTTAGGCTTGTTTTGGCTTGGCTTTAGCACGTTAGGCTTTAGCTTTATGTGGCAATTTAGCTTCTGTTCTGATAGTTTTAGCGCTCAGCATTAACACTGCATTTTTACAGAAAACTTTCTATTTGTTTTTCTTAGATTTTCCAATTATTAATACACTAAATAAACAGGAAAACAAAAATTATTATGCCCAGTTTGTGCAGTCTTGAATAGAAAATTCTGTCCTGACCATTAACTGATGAGACGCTTGGTTTCTTTATTGCCTGACCCTTTGACTGACTGGGTGATTAAAAAGTTGGCTCCTTAAGTAGCTGACTTATTGGCTGAGGAATGCAGCAGGTGGTTTAAAATCTGAATGGCTTTTGCGGCTGTGTGTGTGTGTGCATGTGCACAGTGAGGTTTATGTCTATGGGTGCGTAACTGAGTACACGTTTTTTCCCATGGCTGAAACCGCCGTGCCCGTCTGCAGGCTCTCAGAATTCCTCTCTAATCTGGCATGTTTCACATTCACAATTTCCTCCGCTGATGCATGACTCCTGTGCTCTGTGTTCAACCAGAGACTGTGAAGGGGAAATGATGACAACTGCCTCTCGGAGTGACTGCCCGTCTCCTTCTGGTTTACTGAAGCTCTTCCTGTTGCTGATAAAGCTCACCTGTTTGTCTATCTGTAGGCTGTTATCCTGTTTTCTATTGCCTCCTGTTTGGCTATCTGATTGCAAGAGTTTCTGCCACTGTAGCTTAATTTCTCACACAATCAAATCAGGGGAATTATAAACTCTTTCATACATAAAAATATCTTTCTCAGATATGGTCACTTGCATGTAATTAAAAAATGAATGTAAAACAGTCTAGAAAGCCAATTTACAACAACAACAACAACATAATAATAATAATAATAATAATAATTATAATAATAACAATTACTCCCATGTAAACATGAAACTAGAATTCCTTGAAGGAATGCATATCGCCTGCCACTTTGCATGTCAAGGTTTTACACAAAGATCTTGCATGATCTGTTAGCATTCAGAGCAATGGATGGGAATGACTCTCAGCTACTACCACACCAAATTCTCGGTCAGTATCTTTAAAAGTGACTTGAGTTATAGCCATTTTTCTGTTTGATAAAGTCTATCAGCTGTGGCAGCCATCTTGAATCAGGTAAAGACCAAAAGGTAATCAGTTGTAGTTGTGCATCCAATAATTGTTTTCTGGGAGTTTCATTAAAATCTGTCCAGTGGTTTCTGCAGTATTTTACAAACATACAGACAAACACACGCACACAGTTGATTACATGATCACCCACTTTTCATGGCACTGGGCGATAATAAATTCCAGGTGATACATCCATTCGGAAACATCCGCATGAACATATGTGTGGCCTGGTTGTGGCGCAATGGAAGCTGAAAACCACCCACATGATGGCTAAGTGTTCACGCGCACACACATGCACAAGTAAAGATCCACTTGATCATTAGGTAAACAAAGGGCAGCGGAAGCAAAGGGAACACTCTATCAGCAGGCTATCTGCAGGACTGTTGACTCTACCGCCCCTTATCTGTTACATGAACTCTACACTTTCACATAAACACGCTCCTTGTGTGTTTGTGTGTGTGCTTCTGTCATAAACTTGGTTTCACATGTTCATGGATATCCTATAGGAATTTGTATGTTAGCTTGTTTTTGTATGATAGAGATCTTGTAATGTATCTGTGTATGTGATGATTGAGTGTAGGAGGTCGTGGGTGTGTGTGTGTGTAGTTGAGAGGGAACTGCAGGACATGTGAAAGTGACACTAGTGTTTTCTGATGCAACAGCTCTGCAGGAGTCACGATGTTTGTGTTACACTCTGTCATATCCATTACTTGCATTATGGCAGCATTCTGTGAAGTACTGGATCCATCTGCGGTCCCAGAACAAAAACACTTCCTCTGTCCTTGTGTTAGGAAAGCACAGATAACCGTCCTCCTCCTGGAAATACAGCAAGGGCTTAACTTGGTCACGTTGCATGGACATCAGTCCTGTGATATTTCTGTTAGGAAAATGAAGAAGAAAAATCAGCCAGGAATGAATTAGCATTAATTACCCCCACTGCCGATGGTCTCTGTGTAGGTGTGTTCCCTTTGTCTGTAGTGTTAGCAAAATATCTCATGAAACACCAGACAGTTTTTAGTGAAACTCTCAGAAAGTAATCATGTACATCTGATTATCTTTTGGAGTCAACCTCATTCAAGATGGCCTCCACAGCTAAAAACAAAAACAAAAACAAACTATTATCAATAACACTTACAGTGCAGAACTTAGAATATTAAAAACAAAGAGAAAACAAAGTGTGCTTTATGTAACCAAGCTCACTTGTGTATTTGCATTTTGATATGGTAAGAAAGAATAACACAATGTCCTTCCTTGGATATTGCAAACGGAACCCAAACACACTAGAATTTATTGGATGTTTGCTGTAAAGTACTGTGTCAACTTTTCCCAGGATAGAAGCTTATCAGAAAATGTTTGCCACATCATTGCAGAGGGTAACTGAGGTAGAGTTGTTTTTTAAATGCCATTCAAATAAGTGCAATTAGTGCACACTCAGTATCATAGTCTAGTCCTAAAACAGATCCAAAGAGTTGTTTATTTTTAATTTTTTTACCAAGTGCCATACTTTAGTTTGTAAAATTCAAAAATCAGATCCTAAAAACAGTTTTGTTGCTTTATCCTATATTTCCAGTTTCCAATGTCAGTTAATCACTTCTCTTCATTCTTTTCACTCAGCGTTCTTGCTATCCTTCTCCTTTCTTTGCTCTTTCGGTCTCATCTTCCTGAGTTAATGAGAACCAGACGTTCAGCAGACCTAATCAAGATGTTCTCAGCTGAATGAGCCTTATTATGGGATGAGTAAACAGAGAGTTCCGATGTTGCTGGGGGGATAAAGTCCCAGGACAGCCTAGATTTGATTGAAAAGAACACTACTCACAAAGTTATCACTAATGTTTTGATGTCTGAGAAGGACTGGGAGCAGATTGCCTCGGGTCTAAAAGAAAAGAAAAAAAAACTTATGTTTTCAGATGTGAAGTTAAAAAGTTCTGATTGGATATTTTGATGTTGGGGAGTTTGAAAATGTTAGAGTAGAACCTGAAATGGTAAATCCATTGCATGTTTGTTTGCGTTGTTCCCATCCTGCCTAAACTTTGTCAGGGTTTCCAGGACAGATTTTGTGGCCAGAGTTTCTTGTGAATTGCTGATTTGATGGTCCATGTTGTAAACTCAAAGCTGTGCTTGTTTTATTCTTAATTAAGAGATGCCATTCAGTCTAACAACCTGTACATAAAGCTAAGTCGTAAAGCTGCACGTTGAAGCAGCTGAGTGACTGTGGGTCAGATCTCTTTACTGCAAACATCTAATCACAAACATTCACTGGCAAAAAAAAAGTTCATTTTCAACATGTCTTTGCCTCAAAAAACGAAAAAAATGAATTGTTCTGTCTTTCTGAATAATAAACTACAAGATGTGCAACAATTCAAATTCCAGAAAGTTGGGTTGTTGTGTGAAATGTAAATTTACAAAGAATGTAATGATTTGCAAATCTCAAAAACCCTTATTTTATTCACAATGAATAATGTTAAACATATCAAACTATCAAACCATATCAAACATATTAAACTAAGAGAGTGTACCAGTTTTAGAAACAAAAAAATCTAATTTTGAATTTGATGGCTGCAACACATTTCAGGTCAGTTCAGCACCTGGACTCCTCTCTTATGAAGTCATGTTGTTGTAATGGATGCAGTGTGTGGTTCAGCATTGCCTTGCTGAAATGTGCAAGACTTTCCCTGAAAAAAAAAGTCATCTGGATAGGAGCATATGTTGTTCTAAAACTTGTAAATACTTTTCTGCACTGATGGTGCCTTTCCAACTGTGTAAGCGGCCATAGAAATTCCAACTTTTGACGTTTCTCTGGAATATTCCTAGGAGTAAGAACACTTCTCACAGAAATAACTTTGGCAAGTCCAGCCTAATTTTCCTCATAGAAATTATACTAGGTAACAAAAATTTCAGGAAGGACCAACAACTTTTTAATCATTTTAATGTCGCTATTTCTTTTTCCCCATAAGAACAGTATGCATTATTTACAGTTTCTCATCAACATACCAATGCAGTCTAACATCATAAAAAACTTTAAATGTACTTTTTTTGTGTGTGTGTGCATGTCAGCGAGGGCTGTTTTAAAGGATTCTCTGCAAATTGTTGACATTTCTAGTTGCTCCCAAAATGCCCTGGCCTGACAGTTCTTTTTTCACTGTCCTACGGTCCCAACAGTCTATAACACTAGTTTCTTTTTCTCAGAAATGTCCTCCACTAATGTTTGCAAATTGCTAATTACTGGTACCTAATATTGGTAACTGTCTGCTGCAGTTTTATTTATTGTTGGGTAAACTATTGTTTGACAAAGGCCAATATGTCTTTAACATTTTGAATAATGTCTTTGTACTATGGAATCACACATTCTCAACTATAAATAAAGGTATATTATTAACATGGATACTGACTGTAAAAGCACCTCGTTTAGTAAAAGTCTAAATTGAAATCATGAATGTGTTGTGATATATTCATAACAAGAAAGCAGCAGTGAAACAAATTCTAAAATATAACCCCATTAAAAATGAATTTCAAGTAAAGGTAATTATTCCAGACCAAACGGTCGTTGTTACATTTTTAAAGGTAATGACAGCTATAACTAGAACTTTCTGTTTTTATTGACAATTTAATGATTCATCTGAATCCAGATTTGATAAAAGACTTAAGAGTAGATATTCTTTTCATTTTTGACTCTTCTTTCAACTCAGACTGCTGGACATCTATAAATAGCCTTGAGTTGGACTAGTGACCTCTGTCCAGAGCATAATCAGCCCCTCCCTCGGTTCCTCCAAACAGGATAATAGAGCAGATGGATCAGTAGATATACTGTATGCATAAATATATAATTTAATTCCTTATTTTTCAATAAATGACTTTTAATAATTGAGCAATACTTGCCTGGTCAGACAACAAAGTGGTTAAGTTTGCTGTTTGGTTTAAATGTATATTGATAAAAAAGACTGATTGCTTGAACCCTGAAAATTTACATTAAAGATAAAACATATTATTCAAAGTATGTTTTGTTCCTGTATTTTGTCTTCCCTCTTCTAAAAGCTTTCTGCAGTTTTTTTTTTTTTTTTGGCTTCCTGTAATAAAAATCCCTCCATAAAAGTCTTCCAGTTTCACGACCTGAGAATAGGGGAGCTCATTGTGTGTGTCTGTTGTGTGAAACACACAGGAAACAAAAGAAGACCTTCGCCTGTCATTCCTTTATACATTTATGTCTCTGGCATGCACTGTAGAAGTTACAAGCTCAGAGAAACGTTTTTGTGCAAAAACCCTGAACTCATCGCTCACAAAAAGACAACAAAACAAGTCATAAAAAGTATTAATCCATTTATTCTGAGTCTACCACTGAATATACCATCTTGACTCAGCTGACTCTGCCAAGGGTAACAATTAGTTTCATATGAAATCTCGGTTTCCCAAAGTGGCCCCTCTGTTCACTGTTCCCTCACTGTTTCCTAACTGGTAGTCAAAAAGAGAGCCCTTATCATAGGTAAACATTCAGTGGTCACTCAGTCATCCGGCTACAGAGATAGAGAGGGAGAGATAAACATCTATGTAGCGCCATGCAGAGCTGCGTTCAAATTGAATTTCTGCTCTCCAGTTTGGAGGCTTGTTTATGTCCATAAGCATCCGGAATATTAACACACCCTTGAAAGAATGTCCAGCCGTACCTCACGCAGTGACCACATGCCTCTTTTGAGTGCCATATTAGTGCAAGTGTCAGCAAGTGCAGCAGGTCATGTCCCAGCCTATAAGTCTCTAAATGTTCCTGTTTACTATATTGGTATATTTTAATCAGTCAGAGTCCTCGTCAGTGTTAAACTCCAACAATTAGGATGCATACAATCTGTGAGTTGAGACATTTCTTATTTTTGCCAAGACTACACAAAAACAAAACATATTAAGGAAAACAAATATATATAAGGTATTTCATTTGCTCATGCACTTAACCATAACCGATCAATAATATCCCTGAGCACTTTACATTTTCCACAGTTAGCACTTAAAAATAAGGTGTATTTTTATCTCATCTACACCCATGTAGTGTGTAGTGACCATACCTGGTACAGTTGAGACACTTATACTGTGAAGCTGACTGTGCATTGCAAATCTAGTAGGCATTTAAAAATAGCAATATAATTAAAAATTATTTTCTTCAATTTAATCCAGTTTTATTCATCTAATTGGTCAGAAACATACATTAACTTTTACTTAAATCAACAAATTTCATTTAAATATTGTATACTGGGTCCTTCATGTTCAAAAATATGTAAATATATGAGTAGACATTTCAAATACTCCAAGGATATGTCCTCTGCCAGCTTCTCTATAGTCTTAATTTTTTTCTATTTTACTCTCCCTAAACAATCTATCCATCAGAATTTTTGACCACTCTGCCATGCATTTGTTTGTACTAAATCTAAAAAACAAGATTTTACAACTTAAAAATCTGGCTAAAATACCATTTTCAAACAGAAGTAAACACCACCGTCTGTATGCTGGGAATATTTTAAAGTGCGAATCAATCCCCTTTTTATGCACCAATAACCACACATATCAGCAGAGTGACACATTTAAGTATCGACTCAAATTAAACCGCAGAGCCTGTGTTGATTATAGTCACGTGATCCGGGGCAAACGTGTGAATCGTTCATGAGTTTTCAGCAGTTTCAGTAGCGATACCAAGCTTTGACACAGATGCTACGTGTTCGATGGACGCATGATATTGACTTTTCCCATGTATTTGTTGAAAAAGAAACCACTTCTGGTTTTCTTGTAAAGAACATTTCTTCCTATGCTTCTGAGAGAGAAAACTATGCAATGTTTTGTCCTTACACAGTGAAATCTGAGACTAGATCAAATCAGCTTAATTCACATAAATGTTGTATGAGTTGGTTTTTGCATACAATCCTCTGGGACTTTTCGCCACACAAAGCCTTGTTCATCTGGATGAACCTGACACCAGGGTAAACTGGAAAGAGGGAGGTTGTAAAAGGTCTAAAAACAACTCCCTGCATGGTTATTTTGCCCTTGTTTTCCTGCTGCACACCAGTTTTTCATTTCAGGGAGGGATGGAGGAATGGAGGGAAGAGAGAAAGGCAGGCTATAGTGCATAGCGCTGACAGTATTTATAGCCCAGTGTTCTGACCAAAATTATCAGTGTACCACAAAATAACTTCCTCTGGCCTCACCGCTAAATAACAGGAAGCCTTTAATTGTACATATTTATTAATTTTAACACACATGCACCATGGGGCAACACACAGTTGCTAAAAAGCACTCACACAAACAGCACATGAAAACATACTCTTGAGTACACACACATATCTAGTGAGGGTTTGCTGTCTTTATAAATAGAGCAGCTCCCGGAGCTCTGCAGAGTCGGCTGAGTAAACTTCCTCCACTTTCTGGGGTCAGGTTTTTTTTTCTCCTTTTTTTTTTTTTAACTCACAAGCTCTCTTTCCCCGCGTCCGCTCGACCTCTTACTGTCTGCCACTTTCATGCTCGTACAGATGGACACAACTGAGTCTGAGCTCATGTGAAAGCCAACACAAACATGGACACACAAGCTCAGAGTCTGGCCTCCATTAGAGAGCCATTCAGTGCAGTTTGGGGTCCAAGGCGAGAGTGTGTTAATAGATGACATGAGGGGTCTTTTCTGCTTGAATGACCATCATTTCCAGGAGCACACACACACACCCTCTCCGCCCCCCCACACACAATTTTTACCTAAACTTACCACTATCATCTCTTTTTTTTGCTCTCTGTTTTGTGCCTTTGGGAATACACTGCAAATCACAGATTGGATGTTTTTAAACAACACAAAATCAAAATTCTGTTGTTGCACAACAAGTTAGTGAGAGTGTACACAAGTACAGCTGTATGTGTGCATATTTCACTCTACATTTGCAGCATGTTGGTAAAACAAAACAAAAACAAAATGAAGTACTTCTGATAGACACCCTAAACTAACCTGCTGTATGCTGCCAAACTAGAAATGATGTCCTTAATCCAGCAAAGAATTGAGCGGTTTATACCAAAAATCTTACAGAACCAAATTTGTTGATTGCTATGCATCATATTTTTTTTTTCTCATCAAAAGAGAGAGAGAGAAAAAATAGAAGTAGGCTTCAATTTCGGGGCATTTTATGAGATTTTCTTTACAGAAATAATTGTCAGTTTCAACATGTGAGAAAGTCAGCATTTGGAGGTCTGAGGGGTTTAGTTGTGGAGCTATAAATGGTTTTCAAGCAAAAGATCTAAGATTGAACACCCAGATAGAAGCTTTCTATAATTACTTTAGTTTCAAACTTTACTTTTGCTTTCTGCTGCTGTTTATTTCTGCTTTTTGTTGCTATGTGGTTGTTTGAGTCTATTGGAAGTAAGCACTGTAAGAAATTGGCTAGTCTTCAGAAACATACACTACTTTTAGCATATAAAAAACCCAGAAATTAATATAATCAGAAGGAAGGGACTATCTGCCTTTTTTCTTTTGTCCTCCACTTATAGACTTTTTTCGTTCTTTTAGGCACTGTACATTGCAGATTATTATGGTTGAGAACTGGACACAAAAAAGCAAAAAAGCAGCCAAAGGCCAAAGAAAAACTTTGAAGCACCCTCAGAAACCTTGAGGAACTAATAAAAACTACTTTAAAAGATGAGTAAAAAGTTTGGCTCCTTGGAGGTGAAATATTAAGATATTAGGGGTGTTTAAAACTTTGCAATGAGAGGATAAAACAAGAGTACCTGAAACCTATCAAAATATATTTTTGCTTCTGCAGCAAACAAAACATATCACAGGAAGCACAAATCCTGCAACATTATTTCCCACACTTTACTTAGAGACGTTTTTTAAATAACCACCTTTTTCAGTCAGAACAAACATTTACCTGTTTTGTTTTGTTATGTAAAGTTTCTGTAGGGACAAACTCAGCTAGTGTAAGAGCCCTTGTATGTGCCAGCATACTGTAGAGCTGTTTCTTCACCCAGGTGAAAGCATTATCTGCGTGTGTGTTTGTGTGAAAGAGGAGTTGACTGTGGGGTTGCGTAATCACCATGTGCCTGGGTGCCTGGAGCCGGCAGCTCGTTAACCTGCCTTCCTTCCTGCTGTCACCTCAAACTAAATAAACAGAGGCTATCTGCTGTGCATGTAAACGTGCACTAACACACACACACATACACACATGTGTAAGTAAATACCCACACTTGCATTTGCAGCCATGCACATGAAAGTTTCCTTCTGCCTGTTTCTCCCTGAGCTCCTGAGCTGTGCATGTACGTCACCAGAGGCTCTTTCCTTTGAGGAGAACGTATCATTTATCACTTTCTGATCACACACACGCGTACACGCACACTAGCTTTGAGGTTTTATTTACCCTTTGGGGAGGATGTTACCGTTAGGATGGGATACAACATGTCATTGAGGAATCCTGCCTCCCTGACAGTTGAAAACAAGCTGCTGGATCTCTGCAGACGTTAACTTTTGCTTGATGTTGGTGGGAGGGTTACTCGTGCTTTTGACATGGCAATGAAGATATAATGAAGCAAAGGAATAGAGGAAGTGTAGAGTCCTTTTTAGTGATTGCACTAAAATACACATCGCCATCTTGGAGGACAAACAATTGGGAACACATGCAGAAGTATAGAAGAGAGCAACTATCCAGTGCAGTATAGATCATTTTACAACTAAAAGTTTAAAGTTATTGATGGAGTAAATTTGTGTTAGATATCAAAGAGCAAATTTGGTCTGCTTGTCAAACATTTTAAACACTAACATTATAAACTACTTGGTATTGTTAACAAACCCAGACTTTTCAGTGGACCAGATGAGTGTCTACAGCAGTCTAGATGCAAAAGCCAGCTGACATTTGGATCATTAAGAGATGTCTCATTGGCTTCCCCAAAGGACAGCATGGCAGTTATTTTCCCAAAGGTGGGCATTTATTTATTTTACTTTTTTTTGTTAGAAATGTTAACTGAGGAGGCTAAAGCATAATTTACTGTACCTGTAGCCCTATTTGCTAACATATACAGGGTTATACATACTTTCCATTTTGAAATCCTATACTTTACCAGTAAATTTCTTGAGTGTTGAAACTACTGAGGTCTAAGTTTGACATTACCCACATTAAAATCTAAAACCTAGGTGACAACGTTATGTCCATAAAAGACTAGGTCAAGCCCAAACAATGGCCTGGTAATGTCCTAATAACAATACAACTCTTTAACTTGAAAATGTAAACTGCTTGTTTCCTCTAGGATGTATAACAGTAACCAAGACTAACCCGAGCAGACTCAGACATCAAGTAGTGTTGAGTCACGTAAGTCATCCCGTGTTATACTTGACAACTATAAACAGTGTATTAGTTTTGAGAACCCTAATGTTTTCTTGCCCTGGTTTGTGATACAGGACGGTAATCTATAAAAGCTCTTCTCATCTCTTTGTCCCTGATTTCCTCAGCTGGTGTTAGCACAGAAACTTGGCAACATGCATTAGTCATTAAGCAACAGTCTAGGTCAATAAACAGTATGGGATACATGCATCTAAGACATATGGGATGATCCAATGAAATGTCTTATGCCGGTTTTGTTGTCATACTGTAAAATTTGTTGACGTCTTAGCAGCTCAGGATTTAATTTTAACTCTTCACTTTCGTTGTCCAGAGGCTTTTCAGTCCTTTTATTACTTTTTCATTCCGCCCACACAAAACATCTCAAACCACATGTAATAAACCCACATCACACAATGCTGCATGTTTGTTCCATAAAAAATATAATTACATCTTGTAACCTTGAACCCAATGTTTCAACATGAAACCAAGTTGGTCCTCCCCGTCAGAATGGGTTTGTACTGGTTCCTTTATTTGAAAAACAATAACACAGGGAACATGGGAGAGACTAGCAGTGGAAGCGTTAATAAACAAAGAAATAAATAATGTTTATTGGGAGCCAGACATCACAGTGGGTTTATGGCTGGACTGTAAACAAGAAGGCCTGGCTTAGAATTTACATAATTACTTCCTGGCGTAAATTGCCCCCACCCCCAGCACTCCACATCCCCTCGTTCTTCCATTTGTCTCTTTGCTCTTTTTCCAATTCTAGGTCACTCATAACAGCAACAGTTTTTTTAAATTTTATTTTATCACTTCCTACTTACATCATTCTAATGAAATGTGTGGAATATAGAAAAGGACACATGGTTCTTTTAAGTGGGGCAACTAAAAGACCAAAACAGTTGTGTAATTCTGTTAAAACAAATAAACAGCAACTTCATTTATGAGGCTTACTGAGGTTTTCATTGATTTGAGAAAGACAGTGCGGAAAAACAGCTTCAAATTGCAATTTCGTTAAAAGTTAAATAAACCTTGGTACACAATGTCAAACTACACATGACTATCAGGGAAAAAAGTGAGAATTAGTAACCATCTGTGAACATTGTTCATACACCTGTGTCCAGAAATAAAAGGTAAAAACAATTCAAAATACCAAGAAGTAAACAATATGCTAGTGAGTCAAAAATGCAATAATGCAATCTCAATTGACTGACACCAAACAATTATCAATATTAATTGGTTTGTCCAGCAGCTTACGTCTCAGGCAAAAACGTTCTATATTTAAGATGATTTTACTCAATAACAATAAAAAAAGGATTGAAATGTTTTATTTGTTAGACTTGAGGGCTCTCAAATAAATAATATCCTGGGTAACTTTGCATCAAGATATTGTAGCAATAAAACAGATAAACCTTTTTTATGGATTAGTCAGTGCTGCCATTTCTGACATATGATTCTGTACATTGTTTTGTATGTTAAAATTTGCTGGCTGCAGCAATTTAAAGCTGCATCAGTATTCATAAGGTGGCCTATCGGGGTGTTTTTGTGGGTTTTGGTTTTGAATGAAAGTCAGTTTTTTCTAAACTTAGCAGAATAAAATTAAAACTATGACTGCTTGTTTGACTGCAGAAAAACTATGTATTGGCTGTTCAATAGATGATAGTGCTAGATTTATAACTGTTTTTGTTGATCTGTATTATCAGATTTAATCTTTCCTGTACTAGGTTACCATCAGTGTGAAAATATTTGTGTGGAATGAAAATGCTGAGTTTCTTTTTACAATAGATTTAGGGTATGTACTGTTAAAACCACTTTGATAAAGAAAATGTTTTTTTTATCCATTTTTTTTCTCATTTCATAATTTATTTTTCTTTTAACCATCAGTCCGTTGGCCACCTATTAGCTTGGTTTAAAACTACAAAAACGCTGATTTAAAGTATAATTTGATTGCATTTAAACAATAAACGTTTTCCTGAAAGCAGCTGTTCAGCTGGGAGCTGCAGGGAGTGTTTTATGTCTCTGTTCCACCGTTGAACTGTAAAGCACAGGGTTAGGTTGGGTTTCTGGACGTAAGCGAACACGCGGACAAATTACTAAATGAAATGTTTCTTCTTCTTTGGGTAAACTCTTTGTCGGATGTTTATGTCTTTGGCCCAAAGAAGAAAAGAGAGATGATGTCCTGAAATGAAAAATGATGGCTTTTACCTTTTTTTGTGGTAATTTTTTTCGTTCCATTTTTTAAAGCTTTGGTTCCGTCCTCATATTTTTTGTGACTCTTTTTGCTCTTTTTGTTGCTCTTTCCTCTCTTTACTTGTTCTTCTTTTCCACTGGGACCACAGCCATGTGCTTTGGAGGCCCTCAGAGATTAAACCACACATTGGAAGTGTAGCAGGGGGTTAGAAGAAGAAGAAGGCTCCAGAAAAAGCTATGCTGGCGCTCCTAGCTATAACTTCAGCCAGAAACCAAACTGGATGTGGTTAAACTGTCAAATTACTTAAGGAAACTGCAGCAAAACCTCAGGAGGCAAAAAGAGAGAGGGAGAGGTTATTTTTTTCAAGAGTGATGCAAAACAATAAAGGAAAAATAGGAAACACTGGCTGATATACAGCTCTAACGCTTTGCATTAAACTCATGCAGGTATTACTCTGGCGTGACACTCCTTATACAGAATATATATTTTTACAGTTTTATTTTCAAAATGATGAATTAACAATTGTTTGCAAGCTGCTGTTCATTTACTGGGATGATAAATAAAAAGAGTTTTTCTTCTTAACTGAGAAATAACTCTCCAACCCTCTTGTATGAATGAGTTCAAAGTCTAAAATTCACATTTTTAACAATAAAAAGCCAAACTAAAGTTCAGAAATTTTGCTTTGTAAAGAAGAAAGGTGGGACATTTGTGTACACAAAAAAATATTTATCTGTAGTTTGGTGCACACTTAAATAATGAATCAGTGTGTTTGTTTGCGGGTTTTTCCTTTATTGTTGATGACTGTTAACAAACAGACA
>JAOXNZ010000030.1:8089125-8100085 GCA_028566095.1 Kryptolebias brasiliensis
AGCTGGCTGTTAGTGTCAGTGAGGGGTGTAACAGACTGAAGCCAACAGGATAAATGTATGAAATGTTATTGCGGTGCAGCTGGCTGTACTCCAGAGGAAGTGCTTGGCTTTGACAATGCTCTCACCAGGAATGCAACGCAGGCCACCGCCAAGTGGGCGTGTTGCTGCTCCGGGGTCGGAAGCCAAGTTTGGTCAGCCCAGTTTTGGCCCATCCAAAGCCTTGAGGGGGGTGGGGTGGAGGGTGGGGTGGGGTGGGGGGGCTCTGTTTTTCATAAAAGAGAAGGAACGGAGAGAGAGAAAGAGGAGAGAGAAGGGGTGCATTTTTTTGTGCTCTTCCAAGCTGAAGTTTGTATAGATTTGAATGTAAGTGTGTGCGTGTTTTCCCCTTTGAGGGGAGGATCTGAAAGGAATGCAACTGTGTCTTTACACATGTCCACCCCCCCAAGGCAGCCACAGAGCCTACTGAAAACAGACACGCACCCATGACACACGCACACACACCCCCACACCCCCACACCCACACCTACACACACCCGCACACCCCACACGCACACACACACATAAGTGCACACATAGAGAGGTTGGAAGGAAGTATCAAACTACACCGGCTGAATACTTATCAAGACAGAGGAGCAAAGCTGCCCATTAAGATTCTAAACTTTCACTCCTTAACTTCTGCACTGAGAAAATAATAGAATCTCAGTAAAAGACACTCATTTCAAAGAGAAACAGAAAAACTTGCAGAATATCACATATTAGGCTTCAGATGTTAAACTTTGTTTTTAGTTGTGAATAAGTTTAAAATCTTCTGTCTTAAATTCAAAACCCACTGACAAAAACACTTCAATTTTTGACAAAGTGCATAAAAGTACATGTCAGTGGGCTGTATGAAATTCACTTGAAAATGTTGTTTGATGAATTTGTTTCCCCCTTTTGTTGAATTCTCCCGTGGGTACAGGGTTAATATCATTGTGGTGTACAGGCTGTAAGAGAGAGCGGTAAAAAGGCTGCGATGGTGGAGGCCTTGGTGCGCTTCAGACTGGCAGCGCCTGGTGATAAGAGGCTGCGGCCTGGTTGGCCTCTCCGAGGGGAAGTGATGCAAGACAGTAGCTCTTTGTTTAGTGGCATTACTTGGTCCTGTGCCAGTGGCCCCACTGAATGAAATGAACCGGTTGGCTTGTTTGCTCGCTGGGTGAGTGGCTTCATGGTGAACGGGCTGACTGCCTGGTTGACTTGCTGGAAGGCAGGCAACTGTGGCTCTAAAAATCGTAGCTAATCTGTCTTTTCTATTCTTTCTTCGTCTTTTGCCTTCTTGGGCTCAAAAGAACATTTGAGGCATGACCTTGGAAGTATTTTGGTTCATGATTTGGTTTTTGACAAACTAGAAAAAAAAAATTGTTTGGATGTTTGACAAAAGATGTTAACTATATATTAAAAATGCCATATATTTAAATATCTTAGGGTATACCTTAAGCACAGAAATACTCTGATCATTTTTGGAGAGATGTGCATCAAGTCAGACAAACCTTTCAGAGTCATGAACAAAAACACCTCTTTTCTTCCTCCGACTGTCCCATCAACTCCTCCTCTTTTCTTTGCCACCCCTTCTACTTTCCAGATATTTAAATGTTGATCGTCCTGCAGTTGAAGTCGTCTTGCCAGACTTTGGTTTATTTTATTTTTTCAGTTCCACAGAGGGAATGAAGGAGAGGAGAGGAGAGGAGAGGAGAGGAGAGGAGAGGAGGAGACACTGAGTGTTTGTATGGAGTGTATGTGTGATGGGAAGTGACCTCATTATGCAGCCTAAATGTCAGAGGATCCATTTTCAGACAGCAGTGCACTTGCTATTTCTGCCCCAAATGCTTGTACATCCTTGCAGACCTGTACAAGTTCTCATGTGGGGACATTATGATAAACCAACCATAGAAAAAATATTACAACAGTACAGAAAAAAATCAGCTTTCTGAGAAGGTATAGAGAATAGAAACTGTTAAAAACCTGTGGCCTTTATACTTTTTCATTTGTTTTCCTTTATTCTGTTAAGGGTTTGGAGGTGAAGCTGATATGGTGAGGTAAGTAGGTTCATCAGAGGGCTCACACACATACACAAGACAAACAACCTTTCACATTCACAACTAGGGTCAATTTAACGTCTTAGATTAACCTAACATGCGTTTTATAAATTGTGGAAAAACACTAAAGTACCCACGCATGCACAGGGAGAACATACAAACTACACAAAAGACATGACCAGCATTTGAACCTGTCCTCCTCCTTGTAAAGCAACAAGGCTAATCACTGCATTACTTTCTCAGAATTAATTTAGTGAATGAATTCAAATGCTGGTTTTCAGTTACATGTACCACATACTTTTAGTTTTATTTACTGGTTCACTTTGCCATAATGCCTCTAAAACCCCAGAGAAAGTGTGCAATTCAAATACAAAAATGCAAAATACAAATTTTTTATAATTACTGATAGTGTGAGGTTCTCCAAATTACAAAACCTGAGTGACAAAAACTCTGTTTGTTGCTTTATTGTTTCTTTAATATTGTTTGTATTTCACCTTACAATGCTACTAGCAATGTTACTGGGCAGGAATAGTGCCTTTGTGAGGACCGTTAAACATGTTTAACAGCAGGTGTTGGAACAAACTATTTAAATTTCCATTATTTTTAATGGGAAATATTTAAACTCTATTTCAATAAACCGAGGCTGTTCAAAGAGCTATCCACAACAGGTAAGATATTAATTGTTCATAACCTTTTTACAGAACACCACATAGAAAGATCTGAATTCTCCCTTTAAATGATATAACATTATATATGATACAGACTGAAAATATATACTGTATTCCTGCAACGTGGTCCAGAGACCAATTAGCACAGTAAGATGATAAATCTGGAGGAAGCAGAAACAGAAATCTGTGTTTCTCATACTGTTTTCTTGAATATTCATTTTCTTTGCCCTAAGTTAATAAAAACTGAACAATTACATTCTGTCTGGACAATCTGGACAGAAAGGGAGAGAAAGGGAAAGACAGCAAAATCTGTGTCTGGAGTGTGTATCTGGGGCTTGTCAGGGGTGAGAGGGATTTTGCATAAGTGCAAAACCAGATGTGAAAACTGCTTTTGAAGACCAGTATGTCATATAAACAGCAAATTGCAGGAGATTTACTTAAGCTAATGTGAAGTGCGTAAGTGTGGGAGGCTCAAACCTACAGGTAGTTCCTTGAAACACAATCTCAAACAGATTCAGAAACCAGCTGGGAGGAAACATTATTCATTCATCGCAGAAGGCTCTGGCCACATCTTCCGAGCATTAGGATAACATTTGCTCCCTTTATGCAGATTCATGTTGGTGGTTTTTCACTTTAAGTGGTTTATCAGGTCACATACATGTGAGCTGATTTAGCATTACTAGTTCTTCTGGTTGTAAGTCGTAGCAGATAAGAAAGGAAATGTGGGATAGGTCAAGAATTTGTATATCTGTGCATCTGCCTGTCTGTTATCAAAGTATCTTACAAACTACTTAAATTGTTATGAGACTTGCATAAAGTAATCATTGTGTGTACATCTACAACTGATTAATTTTTGGAGTCAACCCAATTCAAGAAGGCCTCCACAGGCAACTAACATTGCAGAACACAAAAAGGGCTAACACATATTCTGAGTGCTAACTGATTGCACAAGGTCTTTGTTTAAATTTTTGTCATTAACTATTTTGAGTCAACTTTGTTAGCAACTATCTCAAGATCCACTACATGTATGTACTTTCAGAAAGTAATTCTTGGATGTACATCTACAACTGATTAACTTTTGGAGTCAATTAAATTCAAGATGGATAGCACAGCTAATTGACATTAGCAGCACAAAAATGGTTATAACTCAGTCAGTTTTACAGATATTTAGCTAAAAGCTGATGTGGTGGTAACTGAGAAGCATTGGCTATTGGAAACACATAATCTAAGCATGACATTTTGTGATATTGCATGAGATTGTGCATAATGTTTTTTTTAAGGTTTGACCAAAACAGCTCTCAACATAAGATGGTCCTAGTTTAAAACACTGGGATGAAAGGCTGTGGGTGATATGCATTCCTTCAAGGAATGCTAGGACTTTATATTGACTTTGGCTCAGTAGACCACAGCGCTGCTCAAATATTTATTTGCATCCACAGTTTCTGACCCAGGACTGGTTCCTCTGTGAATCCAGTCTGCTATCATAGCAACTGATAATAAACGGTTTCTTTTCCACCTGCCTGTGCTGAAGCTTCCTGTGTTGATGATATGTATGCGGCACAGTGTGGTTGAGATGACAATGTAGGTGTGGAGGAAGTCAAATGCAGGTGTTTGTATGAGTGTGTGAGCGTGTGTGTGTGTGTTATCCCAGGTGGGTGCTGACAGACCGGCAGGTAAACAGGGACGTTGGTCTCTGATCTCATCTGTTGGAGCAGACACTGCAGTGCCTGCAGGGCTTTCACAGCAGAAACATGTTCTTTATATGATGCTGGAGGGCTAGGCAAGGTCTGCACTCTTTTCTTTTTTTTTCCTACTTTTTTATGCAGATCAATTGTCCAACTCTGCTCTCCCAGGTGCACTCTGGTAAACACCCAGGAAACAAGCATATTGGAATGAAGGAGCTGGAGAGAGACCGGGGGTTCATGAAGGGAGGAGGAATAATGCCTCGGGGTGACAGCAGCACAGGTGGGCTTGGGGGTGGAAGGTGACGACACTGTGTGTGTATGTGTGTGTGTGACAAGAAGATTTTGTGTGTTCTCTGGCTTTATAAAGTGGTGCTTTGGAAAGGAAGGAATGTGACAGATCCAGATTATAACAGACCACCCCCATAAACTCTCAGGAAGTCAGTTTAACCTGCGAGGCAAACACACACACAAACACAAGCACAGCAGCTGTGGAGCTGAAGCTCTGATATGAGGTGACCAGGTGAGCAGTTCAGCTCTCATGTTACAACGTCCAGAGGAAGTCTGCGGATTACCTCCTGTTTCTTATGTAATGTTTTCTTTCTGTTTAAGGTCACTTGGTTTAATTTGGCCTTTAGGGCCCCAAACGTGTTTTACTGTGAGTGGCTCATTCAGCCACAGGAAGGGTGACTTCAGGAAGCTGGAGTGATAAAGTAAGGCAACCATAGTTATTTTTCTACAAAGTAAAATACACAGCATGACATACACTGTTCAATGTATATACACTACTATATATGTCTATTATATGCTACTATATTATGCTACATATTATATAGTATAATTCCCCTTTTAGTGCTGAAATCACAGTACTGTGCAAATGTTTTAAACCACCCCAATTTATTTATGCTTTGCTTCTAACCAGCCAGATTTTCTTGTAATCTTTTCTTGATCAGTTATTAGTTTGTTTTTCTGGATATCTTCTAAAGTCTGTTTTTTTTTTTTTTATATTTTGACTGCAGTCTTTATACCTGATCATAATATCCAATTGTCCAGTGACTGTTAAAAAAACTAAATGACTAGACAAATGGTAAACAAATAAAGAAGTGTCAGGTCTAAAAAGAAATATTTACAGCAGATGATCAGTATCGGAAAGTCACGTCTTTAAGAGATAGGGGGAAAAGCAATTCAGCGAAGAGCTGACACAGGACCTGAGAGATGCCAAATCCTTTAGTTCATTATTTAATGTATGACAAGTTTTCATTTAATAGCTCATTGGGAATCACCTTATAGGTGATAAAATATTGATTTTGCTTGTGAAACAGAATTTTCTATAGATTCAGTTAAAGAAATTGGAACAAATTGTGTCTGTGTGAAAGACTGCTGATAATAAAGCGCCAAAATTTTTAAAAGATTCTTTGTTAAGCTGTCAGCTATGTGTTGATACAACATTGGTTTATCTTTTAAGTTTGGGAGCCTAATTTTGCAGGAATGATCAGATTAAGTATCTTAAAAAACATTGATCTAAAAAAGGCTGACAATGTGTAAAAAACAGCCAAAGTCCAAGGAGAAACCTTGAGAGACCTTCAGAAAGCCTAAAGTACTAACTATTGATCCAAAGACCATTTAGAAAAAGTCTGGCTTTAGACATAAACGCGTGGGATAACTCAAAGGTTTTAGGCAGTATTGAACATTTTTGTTCAGAAATACATTTTACATGTGCACCAAAACTGAAAGTTTTATGCTTTTTTATTAATTAAATAAAAAAGGTAGGATGGCCTAAATGAAAATCTGGACAATAATGAGTTCATTTATCACCTAATGTCTCTTTGATGGTGTATCCAATCTAAAAGTATATATATATCTTACAAAAGTAAGTATATATGTGTGTCTGTTATGTGGTTGAAGACTTTGCACTCACACAAAAAACAACACAACAGCCAAGTATATTTAACAATATATATTTCCATTGTCAATGTACATTCCATTTCAACATAAGCTTTCTTCACAAACAAAAAGTTGGCTTCTAAATAAATACTATATAAAATAGAACTTCAAAATAAATATATCTATAAAGGGAAACTTTTATATGAGATTTTCTTTTCTTTTTGTAATATCTAAACAAAAAAAGCACAGATCTCGTTTCTTAACCCTCAACATCGACATTGCAAAGGTATGAAGGAATGGAGTAGCAATTTTATCAGACTTTTTGTCTTGCTTGATTTAAAAATTAAAAAACAAAATCCAAATGGTATTCATGTGTAAAAGTCACAGCACTGGAGGAAAATAAATTGTTGAACACCAACAACAGGCTAGCGAGCCGAGTCTTGGTACAAAGCTGACATAAAGTGAAGAGTGTCATTTTTGCTGTGTCTGAAAAGAAAAGGCAGCAGTTGCTGGAAAGACAGGAGTTTACTGGTGATAAAGATGGTACTGAACACAAATTTAAAGAAAAGATGGGAAAAAAGTAGCAAGGAATGGGAAGAGAGCCTGTATCTCCTGTTTCTGTGGTATGACAAGTTTATGAACAGCAGCTGTGTTTGTCAATCAAGTCAGACTCGGGGTGTTTGTTGGACTTTTTCTTAGGAAGGAGGGAGGGAAGAGAGGAAGGAAGAAAAGTGAGAAAAGGAGCTGTGACACTGAGCAGTAACAGCAGGAAATGGGTTGACTGTGTTCCTTGTGAGGATTCAATGAGTCCACAGTCTTTAGGACTCGGGGAGGGAGCTAGCTTAGCCTCTCGACTGCTAATGAGCCATGGATAGCATAAACAGATTTGTTTTTATGTTGTTATATTTTATTGCTGGGCACACTTTTCTAAATCAATTGCAAGTGATAGAAAGACCTGTCATTTTTATTTCTCGTTCCACCACACTCCTTTTTACATTTCCTCGCGACCTCAAAAAAACATCTTATTGACCTCAAAATATATATCTAATATATTCTCTATATATTTTGTACTGAATTGTAGTTATAATGTACCATGCAATCTTTCGAGGACATTTAAAAGTCTCTTCTAAGGAACACAAATGTTGTGAAACTATTTACAGCAAATAACATTTTACCTGCATAGCTCTATTACTAAATATATTGTCAAAACATTTGTGATTTTTGCTGGCCACCTGTCCATTCGTTCTCAGTTTTGGCACCTTTCTCTCAGACTGAATTGCTAGGTTTTGAAATATTGCCTCATACATTGACACTAAAACCTGTTTTTTTTTTGTTCATTTTCCTTTTGTTTTTTGTGTGATATCAGCTTTGTGCAACAAGACAAATACAAGTATGAGCAAAGTCAGGCACCCAAATGGAAGATAAGGGTCCAACTTGAAAGAGAGATGTGTTATGGAGCAACAAAGCCAATATGCCTTGATGCCAAACAGGAATGACCATCTGTATTAAAGGGCTCCACACCTTTTCTTGCTGTCAACTCCATTTGGCAAGAGTGCATACCAACTGTGATCACTCAGACTGTGAAAACATGCTACTGTATAATAGCTTCCTTTGGCAAAATCCTAAGAACATCATGCAAGCCACAAAAATAGACTTTAGGAATAAAAGGCTATCTGACTTACACAGTTATGTAGCATACTGATTTGAGTTTAATGAAGACACTGATGTGTGTAGAGGTGGGTGGGGCTCTGTGGTCTAAATGTGATGTAGGCCACCAGAATATAAGATAGCTGAGGGGATTAATACTGTGCTTTAGTACGTCATTTAAGGGGTTCCTATAAAGGTTGTGCAAGTGGCAGGTTTGATTTGGACAAAGGCTGACTGGATACGGACACTACAGGAGCTATGCTAAGCCTCTTCACTCTCTATCACCTGCAAAATGTTATTTCCTGGCCCACTCTCTCTTAGCTTACTCATTTTAAATTATTCACGATTGCCTTTTATTTATTTTTTGCCCCAAAACGTTTCTTTGCCTTTCTGTGTAAAGAGGAAGCAGACGAGGCTCTTAGGCAGTTTAGAAATCAACATGCGGTAGCCTAGGCCAAGTTCTAAAGAAGATTACTGTAACAATCCCTGAGAAAGTTGGGTGTACTTTTTTTGTTCTTTTTTTAGTTTGCTTGATTTTTTTTTACACATTTCTCTACTACAAATCCACTTCTAGCACGGTGGGTAACCATTATACTAGAGCATGCAGAGCGTGACATGCATTACATCTGAGGTGATTGGTGAACAGCATTCAAAATGTCTAAGCTTTACCACCCAAAAATAGAAATCGCACTGCTAAGTGATTATCTTTCACTTGCAGCTCAACTGCTTACTCACGATACAGAGTGAAAAAAAATGGGAAAATTATTGTTATTTTAACATTTAAGAAGGGGTTGTTTTTACAGCTCCTTCATGGAAAAAAAAAACCTAGAGAATAAAATATTAGCAAGCTAGCATCTTTCAGAGGAAAAAATGGCAACATTAGAAGATAGTGATCATCTCGTGGCATATAATAAAGCCACAGTATTTTCTAGCAAACCAGATATTGAACTAGATATGACACCGGGCTGTGCTTTTGGGGAGATGGGTGGGAAAAAAAAACCTTTTTTATTTTAATCTACATCAATGAATTTGAAGTAATGTGAGGATTATCAACCAGTTTCTGGTTAGTTAGTGTTTCAAAATTAGCTGAAAAATATTGAGCAGCAGAGAGGTACAATGACTTTGTGCCTTCAGCCATTTTTGCAAATCACAAACACCAGTCCCACAGTCTAGTCTCTTCTTGTCACTCTTACAAAACATAAAAATAAAAGAAAAAAACATCTCAGAGGGCCTGTTAGCTATTCCTACTAGCTACCTCTCTCAGTTGGCCCATTTTGATCATCCACACTATTAAACATAGGTCAAGAAGCCATATAAGTACCTTTGTTTTACATAAGTCATCTTCCAGCAGATTAATGGGGTAGTTTAATGGGTTGGTGTTGGATTGTCCAGTCCATTGAGAGTGAGTAAGCACTGTGTGGTCCTGTCCACATTCTAGCAAGGCCAATGCCATACAGTTTGGTCCACTATCATGACCCCTGCTGCTTCTTCTCTGTCCCAGCTTTTGCATCCACGCCTCCAGTTTTACTAACAGGGACACTTATGCCACCCTGTAAGTTCTTGCAGCGACAGCCGGGCCTGCTAACATTGTCATAACATTTCTGTCCCAGTTTGGCCAGGCCCATGGCTGGTAGATAGCAGATGAGGCATGGCAGGACCATGGAGAGGGCAGCCATGAAGGACCAGCGTGTACAGCAGTTAGCCTGGGAACACGAACAGGGCTTGTCGGCACAGGAGCCTTCGTCATCCTCATCCTCTGCGCAGTGGTAGAAGATCCCTTTGACCAGGCACATGCAGGTGGCCGTGTCCACCAGGTTCTGCACAGAGCACAGGCACTCCTGGTTACAGACCCAGCAAGAGGGTAAGGTTCGGGGGAGCGTACACTCTGTGCATCGACACTTCCCACAGTGCTCACAGAGAAGGAGGTGCTTCTTCTCGGTTGGGGAGGAAGGGATCAACGCCAACCCTTGCTGACCCCTGTTGGAGCACACACTTCCAGCAGGAGTCTTAGCAGACTTGAGATCTAGTGATTTTGAGGAAGAGGAACAGGAAGAAGCAGAGGAAGAGGAAGTGAGGACTTTAGATTCAGAGGAGGAGGGGCACCCAGGAGTTCGGGAAGTGATTGTACTTATGGGGCCCTGGTGATGGTGGTGGTCCACTGTTGGCGTGGGGGCAGCGTGGTCCAGCAGTCTCTGATCAGATGAGGTACTGCTGCTGCTGCTTATAGAGCTAGGCCTTCCACTGAAGGAAATCCAAGGATGGGTGGTGGTGTCCTGGTGGGCGTGAGGCTCACACCTGCCCTGCTGCTGGGGCTGATGCTGATGATTGTGGTGATGGTTGTGGTTTGCCCTGAGGAACGCCTCCTGATTTTGACCCAGCCAGGTGATCCTTCGGTTTTCAGACTTCTGGCTCAGAGGCTGCTGAGCGACAACGGCAGGGCTGTCGATGTAATCGTTCTCCACATGCGAAGACTTTATCTGGTCTATGGGGTAAATGGTGACTGGATGTTGAAGACGACCGTAGGGCACTCGACTGTCCATCAGGGGCTGGGATATGATGGAGGAGGACACTCCGGGGATGTGGTGGGGAACCCTGGACTCCATGTGTCGACTGGTGCCTTGCACGTCTTCACTCTAAAGTGGCATTTAGCAAGACTGCGAAAACAAAAACAAAAGACACAATTATGGCTGACTGCATTGGCTCTTGTGATTTTGCCCTGTCTCCTTTTAGTCTCTAATTGATCGCCAAAGGTTTTGTCTTAATCTAGAAAAAGGATAACACAAAAGTTAGTTCAATAACACGTCACAAAACTCCTTAAAGCTAAAAACTTGGTGAGTTTTCAAATTTTGAATTTTATTTTTCAGCTACTTGTTTATGTCAACTTATCATGTCCATCCATTTTCTTTCCCCAGTTTTTCCATTCTGAATCATGGGGAGCTGGTGCCTATCTCCAGCAGTCACTGTGCGAGAGGCGGGGGACACCCTGGACAGGTCGCAAGTCCATCGC
>JAOXNZ010000030.1:8119968-8134745 GCA_028566095.1 Kryptolebias brasiliensis
AAAAATCATTGTAAATAGTTAATAATTACATAATTGTGATTTTCATGTTTGATGATGTTTGCATCTCTAAGACCACTGCATAAACAAACTGGCTTTTTCCTTTTGTTATTGCATTTCCACCCCTTTCTTCATCACCACACCTTCAATTCCTTAATTGATCCTCACATCCTGCATATCAGGCAGATTAGTCCTGGATTAGCCAGGTAAACACATTGTGTGGTTTGTGTGTGTGTGTGTGTGTGTGTGTGTGTGTGTGTGTGAAACCTGAGGGGGAAGTAATGTCTTTGATCAGGCTAATGAGCTGCCAGTCCTTCCTCCAGGGCCTGCTGGTTGGCTGGGGGTGTACGGACACCTGAAACAACACACATAACCTCAAGTTCCACACACTCACACACACACACTTGTCAATGCAACACACCCGCATCCTGCCACCATTATTCTCTGCTTGCCACCTCCTGCCACCCCCTGCTAATCGTCTCCATCCATGTGTCAGTCACACCTTCATAACAGTAGCCTAACCTTTCACAGTGGTCACACCACCACCCACTGTCCTGCCCCCTACCTATACTCTGTTGTGTCACATCCAGTCACCAACCCCCATCCACCCTTGTGGTTTTCTCCCAAATGAGCCTTGATTCCTCACCTCCACATCCAACACACAAATTTTTTGACACAAGATTGAAAAGAGACGTGTCTGACCATTTCCATAATTTCCTTATGCTAACAATCACAGTGAGATTTTGAAATGTGAATAGCTTTTTTATTTGTTACTGTGTTATTTGTTGTCCATAATTTAAGGCCTAACATTCCTTGAAGGAATTTTTATCAAAAAACGTTGTAGCCATTCTGGTCAAACCTTGAAAATCATGTTTTGCGCAATGTCATGTAATAATGTGAGATATCACACTCAGAGTATGTGTTGAGAATGAGTCTCAGATACTACCTGGCTGTGATGGCCATCTTGTATTGGGTTGGCTTCAAAAAGTAATCAGTTGTAGAGATATACCTAGTGATTACTTACGGAAAGTTTCATTAAAATCCTTTCAGTATTCCATGAGATATTTTGCTAACAGGCAGGTAGAATTTACTCTGAATAGTAACTTTAAACAAAGATCTTGCACAATCTGTAAGCAGTCAGAATCTATGTTGGGGATCAGTCTCAGCTACCACAACAAATTCTTAGTCAATATCTGTAAAAGATGACTGAACTGGAAAGGTTGGAAAGTAGCCTGAAAAAAGTTACCAAATCCAAAAGTATCATGTTTGGGTACAATATGAATTTGTGTTACTAATGTTTATTGTACAATTACAACACGTAACCAAATGAGTAATTAATAATTTCTCTGAGTTGGTTTAAAAAGAATTGCTTTGCATGTACTACAATATCATTTGTTTTTCATTTTTAATCAGGCACTTTTTAGATTCTTAGACTATAGCTTACTGGTTACACATATTTAAGGTGAGTTTTGATTCATTTAAAAAATAGCTTGATGTACATTATGAGGGATGGAAAAAAAAAAGCTTGGCTACTGAAAACCCAGCCAACATTTGGTCAAAAACCATCTTGACAGTCACAGCTTTTACAGCTTCTTTTACAGGACGTTTACAGCTCCTTGCACACACATCCACATGCATCACACCTCCTCACCCCTGTTGACCCCTCAACCCTGATGTGTGTCACTCAAGGTGGTGACAGTCAGAGATGGTGCTCCCGACATGCAGGCACTTGAGCGATAAACATTTGTTTTTTTCCCCTCCTGCTTTTTTTGTTGTGTGCCCTTTGCAGCCTGTTGCTGTGTGACCTATTGACCCATCCCTTGATTGGTCTTGACAGCCAATCAAAACACTTTGTTATTTTTACAGTGAGCGCTACAGGATAATATGTATACTTTTTTAATGTTTGAACTATGTTTTAAACAAAGAACAGCTCAGTTTTCTGATGGTAGATTAGCTCTGTGGCTTTAAAGACATAACCTGAAATTTATTTTTGTGCTCAAAAGATATTCTTACACCATCATAACTCAAATTACAGGTCTATAAATAATGACCTGGAGGACAAACTTAATATTAAGGTTTACAATTTCAGAACCTTTAGACCACTGAATCATGTGGCTTCATCTCCTGAATATACTTTACCTTACTAACCAGCTGCCCCGGGAGTCGTGTTACACTAAGTGCGACGTTCACATTTTCACAGCCCACATCTCTGCAAAGTGCTTATCTGCATAATTTCGAAACCTTCTTACCACAAATGCCTCTGTGCTATATTTAGCTTTGTGGGGCAGCAGCGCTTTCAGAATCTGACACTCACACCGGAAACCGAAAAATAAGTTTTTGAGGTGAGAAAATAGATACAAAAACACTTGCATGTTTTCTGTGGCCATATTTGGTGATGAAATATGGTGTCAGATCATATGCCGATGTCATGCTGAGAAATCAGTCCTAAAAAAGATTTTGTGTCCCATACTTTAATGTTATCTTGTAAATCGAATCGTCACATGTGATGTGTCAAATTATGCTTTGTCAAATTATGCTTTGACTTACTGGGAAATCATTAAAAGTGTTTACTGATTAATTTGTTTATCTTTAGGGAAATGGTTTTATGTGTCAGGACATAATAAAAATGATTTGTTTTTTACCAGGGACTAAAATTATTCAACCTCAAGTCTACAAAAGCACACCACATACAGTATTCTACCATGTCATTAAATTTATCAAACAAAAATTAAGCCAAAATAAAAAGCTGTTTTAAAAATTAAGTTTACCCCATGATTCAATAGCATTTAGAACCACCTTTAGCAGCAACAATTTGAATTTGACTTTATCAGTCTCTCACATGGTTGAGGGGGGACTATGGCCCACTCTTTTTTTACAGTGTTGCTTCAGTTTAATGAGGATTGCAGACATTTATTTTTTCACAGCTGTCTTGAGGTCCCACCACAGCAGAACTCAGTTGGGTTGAGTTCTGGACTTAGACTGGATCATTACATCACACAGATTTTTTTTTCTTTCTCAGACATTCTTTTGTAGATTTGATGGTGTGATTGGGTTCAGTTTGACCCAGTTTGGTCCAAGCTTCAGCTGTCGGACAGATGGACTCACAGTTCCTGGTCGGCTCAATGATTCCAAGGTGCCCAGGTCTTGTGGCTGCAAAACAAATCCAGATCATCAGAGTTCCACCACCGTGCTTGACAGTTGGTATGAGGTGTTTGTTCTGATATGTTGGGTTTGGTTTTATCCAATTATTGAGGCCTGTAGTGTCTGAAATTGAGTTCTTGGATTTTTTTTTTTCAGTTTCTTAGTCTGTTGCATAGTCTGACCTTAGGGTGAATTTGCTAGGACATCCACTCCCTGGAAGATTGGTAGCTGTCTTAAATATTTTTCACTTATCATTTATTTTCATTGTAGAATAATTAACGCCAAATAGTTTGAAAATGACCTTATAACCCTTCCCAGATTGATGGGCAGCAAAGGTTGCTTCTCATAGACATTGCTGATGTTTTCCTCCATGACATCCACCTGTATGCTCCAAACTAGCAAAGTACCAAAATTTCTGCTTTTATAATGGTGGTCACACTGATCATAATCAGTTAATCAAATACATTTAATTACCATCACATGGCTGTTTTGTTTTTCATTAAATCTAACAGAGTCTGCAAGGGTGTTCTTAGTGTTTTTGCCCAAAGATTTTCAGTTTTGACTTTGTTTTGATTTAATAGGTAATGACATGGTGAAATCTGTTGTGTGTTTTGAATAATTTTAGAATCAGGAAAAGAAGAGGGTGTACTGTTTCCCCTAGGACTGTACATCTACATGCAGAGATGCACATTTTAAATTGTTGCTCCTAAATAAACAAAAATTCTCTTTTTATAATTAAAATATGGTAGGTTTCAACAGATGATTTATCACTCATCTCAGACGGACACGATTCTGATTTGTGTGTGTTTCTGTGTGTGTGCACATGCATGTAAAAGGAACTCAGTATGCAGTCAGGATGTTTTCACAGCAAAGACTTTTGACAGAGTGATTTACCTCCTTTCAGGCCTTCTCACAGAGGAGACAACAAATGCACACACATACACAAAAGCCACACCGACACAGACCAAAGAGCGGAAGACCAGCTAAGAAAGAAAACAGGTTGATGATCAAACTGGTTTAGCAGAGACTGTATGATGTTTGTTCAAAGATCTTGTCTTAGAAATCGGTTTCACATGCTCGGCCCTGACAGCGCTTCCGCTGAACTCTGAATGTGGGTGATGGATATTTCAGAAGTTCATCGAGCCCTGTCACACAAACATTCTGTTTCAATAAAGACTAGTTTTTTGGCACAGGGGAAAGATCTTTTCTAAAACATTTTTCCCACTTTTGATAGCAAAGCCATAGATTTTGAACTCACACCTTGGCAGATTATAAGAAACCATAAAGTTATTTTTTCCAGGAAACATTACTATTACAGCTGCAAAGGTTATTGCTTAATGAGTTAACCCCCAGAGGAAGTTTGATTTACAATCATTTCTTCCATTAATTACATACAATAAGTGCACACTGGAAACAGATGGCATAATTTATGTTGATGATGACGAGTAGGTGTTTCTAAAATTAATAACACACATTAGCCCAGTTTGTCCTGTCATCACTTTGGTATGTTAAAACAATTTATGAGTGAACCATTCATTATATAAATTGTACTCAGTCAAATTTAAAAGACAGATCTCAAAATACTTTCTTTTTTTAAACTTTCCATAAGTGAGTCAGTGTCAAGTTGAGAATTTGCAATTTAAAGTAAAGCTTGTTAACCAAAGGCAAATGTGACTCATTTTTCAAACTAAAAATGGTAACATTTTATATTTCAGTTCAGTGAATTTGTGCATTTCAGGAATGAGCACCACAATTTGAATATTTGGAGAGAATATTTATTTATTTACTTTATTATTTATTTACTTTATGAATGTAATCATTTTGAACACATAAGTTTGTCTATATCATAAGTGTGTATATAAGTGGCAAAACAACAACAACAAAATTTTTTTTTTTAGTGCACACTACTAGAAGAATGATTTTTACTTATTTGACAAGTTTTCACAAGTCTGTCTGTGTAATCATCTATGGAGAAATATATTGATTCAGTCATGTCACATGTATTGTATGTGTCACAGTATTTTTTTAAGTGTGCAACTAAGATTAAGTAGGATTTAAAGAGTAGTGATTTCTGGTAGTTTTGTGTTAAACAAAATACTGAAAAATAGACAAATCTCTAAAGCATATTTCTAAGGTGGGATGGTTGTTTTTGAGGTAGAAGCATTTAGTACAACCACACAATATTTCCTTTGTAAACACATTTTCCAGCTACTGCTGGAGAACAGAAGATAATGACTGATGTTAGAAAAAAAAATGCTGTGTACAGTATTTTAAATATGTATCATAGAAAGTATATTTCCATGAGTACGTTTTTCTGTTCTTGCATGAATAGATAGGCACACATGTATTTCTGATCTCCAACCTCTTCTCTTTGTGTTTCCCTTCCTTCTCGCTGTTATTCTCAAGCTCAGGTGAAAGGGATCCTGGGAACAGCCAGGTTCCAGCTTCCCCAAAACCTTCTCAGCTCTCACATCTTACAATAGAACAAAGATTGCCTCAGTGTTGGGATGCTTACGGGAAACCCAACCCAAATCGTAATGGCCACAGTTTGACAACTGGGAACCAGTAGTGGAAGATAGGATTCTCTGTATAGGCCTTAGAGATCAGAGTTTTTATTTTTAATTTTTAGAGCAAAGTATTATCAAATGTTGCAGTAATAAAACACAAATCATGATAAACTATAAAAAATTAATCTTCAAATAGTTTGATGGTTTAGGTTGTAACAATTTGGGGTTCTCAGTGCTGTAAATTATTTTTTTTCTGGGAACATTTATAGCACAAAACAACAAGCTATAGAGTTAGTTAAATAAAAATATGAAATACCTAAATGACACCACACACTGTCCACACTACTAGACAGGCTGTTCATAAATGTCAAATCAAACCCTACAAGCTTAAAATAACTTTGTTGAAACCAGAACATCCCCCACTTGTTATTACATAAAACCTATTTTACCTCATGGTGCTTTGCCACAGAAAACAATTTACACCATGGTAACACTGCTAAAAAGTCTGGCAAAGCTTAAGGCTCTATTCACTATGCATTTTCATGGTTTCACTATGCTGTGACATAGCAATAAATTAATTTTCAAAACATATAAAAAGTAATATATCTCATGTATTAATGGTATATTACATAGAAAGTGTTCTCCAACATGTTAGTTACCAAGTGAGAGGATTCAGACAGACTTTTTTTTTTTAAATCACATTGTCAAACCACTGAGCTATGGAAAAGTAACTGTACACTATCCAATATAAAGAAATTAAAGACAAAACAGATGTACAACAAGTCACCGAGATGCTAAATGAAATAGTGAAACAGATGTGAATCAATAACAGCAAGAATATCCTCAAAAACAAAATGGAAAAACTAGAGAAACAAATTCAAATCCAACAGACTGGAGAGTGAATTTGGAAGAAGCACTTGAAGTAGGCATGATTGGATGTTTGGAAATTATTTAAATTGTTGATGAACGAAATGAAGGCAAGGCTCCAAAGGTCAGTATAGGATGCAAAAAAACAAAAACAAAAAAAAAACAACCTTATTTTTAACAAAAGGTTAAAGCCAGGAAGTCTAAAACCGTAATTCAAAAGAAGAAAGGCTTAGCATGGCAAAAAAACTTCACTTGTCACAATATGAAAGTGTAAGGACATGATAAAGAAAAACTGAAAATCTAAAACTAAATACATGGGTGAAAGTGATGAGTAACAAAAAGCAGGTGTGGCTGTTAGCTAAACTAAACCTGGTTTTCTAGGAACAGAAAGCAAAACCAAAAGATAAAAAAGGCACTCATTTTTAGCTCATTAGCAAAAGCAAAGAATGTTGATGAGACAAAATGTAACAAAACCGAACACAGAAACCTCAAAACATAAAAGTCGGAAATGCAAAAGACACAAAACAAAAGAAGAATAAGGAACTGTGACGCTTCTGGTTAAATCCTGGATTATAAGAAACAGGTTCCTGGAGCAGCCTGTAACTATTTATGAATGCCTGGATGTCTCATTCAAGGCAGATTCTAAATTACCATCCTGCAACCCTTGCTTAAAAAATACATGTGTAAAGGTATGTTAAAGGCCCAAACCGGACAGTCCTCATTCATGAAGGCCTATACCTGCCAGTCTGTCTGTTCGTCTGTGAGGGTGTGGTCATTCCTGTCTGCAGGTTCTGAGCAGTACATTGTACAAAGTGAGAACTCCATCAAAGAGACTGCGCTGCATAAAAGGACATTTTATGACTCTGCCCTTCAAAAGAACAGTTTGAGGAGTTCAAAGCGCACACAGAGGGGAGAGTCGGGCTGGCGAATGGAAACTTCAGCACAAAACCAGCAGTCAGACTGTGTGAGGATGGAAAGGAGAGAGAAAGGGAAAGCAAGGAAGAGACATAAAAGGCAAAGGGAGGAAAAACCTTCAAAAGACATTTGATATCTGTCATCAAAGAGTGATTCCAACCTGTCTTACTTTCCAGCTAGATGCTCAACATTAGGTTGTCATTCTCTCCACGGCACATCGAGCCCGATCATGGCGTTTGATCATTTCCTGCCGGTTTGCATGTGCATGTTAAAGGTACACACCTTCTACCCAGATGCTAAGGATTTCTTTAGAAGAGCCGGGATGTCATTTTGTGATTTACAGTGAGGCACTGATGTTTGGTTAAAATAGGTCCAGCAGTCAGAGCTGATGGACTGGCCTTTTGTACACCTATCTGCTAAAGATTTAAAGTCTCAGCTGAATCATCTGTCACACAAAGGCAGACAAAAGCAGACATCCGCTGTGTTTTTAAGTAATGGTTACAAATCAGAGATGTCATGCTGCATTTTTCAGTTCAAACCCATAAAAATTCTTAATAAAGTCTTCACTCAGGAAAGACAGATGCTTTTTCTTAAGTGTGAAGGAAACAATTCAGGATGTTTTGTTGTGTTTTCGGCTCATGATCACTGAATTGTTTTATTTTGGAATGTTTTTTTTGCTTGCACATATTTTATTATAAGTAGAGTGCATGTTAATTATGGCTGGATGCTTTTTGTGTTTTCTAAAGTCAGTCAGTTGTGGCAACCACCTTGAATCGGGTTGACTCCAAAAGTTAATCAATTGTAGATATTAATGCAATAAACACTTTCTGCAAGTTTTATTATAATTTATTCAGTGGTTCATGACATATTTTGCTAACAGACTGACACACCCTCACACACACACATCCACACCTGCTCACACACACAGTCATGGGCAAAAACATATTCATCCACATTCACCTTTTAGCAGCAAGCGATAAAAAACAACAACTTATGAAACAAATAAAAGCTGCTGCAACCAGCTTGAAAAAGATTTCGAAATGTAAGCAACATTTTTTTCTCTTTAGTGAATTTTGTGTTGTTACTAACGTCATTAAACAAAAATTAAAGTGCCTAACATTGTTAATCCAAACCAGCTGTTACTGTCAGCAAGCAGAGGCTGACACCGGCTCTTTTCACACATTGGTTCCATCTTATCAGAAAAAACAAACAGATTGAGAAATGTACGAAAACAGGAACAACTGGAAATGTTGGTGAATCAATTTGTGGTATATTTATTATGTACAATGGACATTCTCATGACCTGCATGTTAGTATCACACACTACAAAGCAAGTAACTGGGTGAAAATTATCATTACATTTTGTCTGGAATGTATCTCTGAAATGTTCTTTTTGGGCCAGGTGGGATGGCAAAAACATAGCACGCCTTTCTGGGAAGAAGTGAGACTGGGAGTATCCAAAATAATATTTCTTTGTGTATATTTACTGTACAAACCTTGTGAGGTAAGATGGTCTCACCACCAGCATCTGAAGGTGGGAAGGCCTCCAGAAGGAAAAAAAGGAGAGTAATGTTTATACGCTTTGAGAAAACAGTTAGAATTCTTATCAATAAGTTTGTGATTAAAAAAAATAAATACCAGCCAACAATAGAGTACCAGTTTGAGCCAGAGAGCATTCAGAGAGTTGTTTCAGTGAAAGGACCTCGAGTTCAGAAAGTGGTAAAGATGCGTCATCAGATCTTATTTTTAAGACATGGAAGTTTTGTCACCAGATGTTAGTGCTTCAGAGGAGCTCTTCAAAAGTGAACAAAGAAAATGACACTGGGCTACCATCGTTGGTGATTCGCGAAGGAGTCTACAAAATGTATCAAAATGTTTGCAAGGGGTGCAGAGGCTCATAGTCTTGTCACTCAAATTTTGAACATGTTTAAAAAGTTTGTGAACATAATTTGTCTTCAAAATAGTCACAGAGTCGTCATGGGCGTCTCAGACCCCCATGAACCCTTCTCAGTTTAGTATCTATCCATAATATTCTAGAGCTCTAGAGCTGTAGCTTGAAACCTGCATGGGAAATCTCCTATCATAGAAACCATCTGGGACTACAGCTTTAAATGTCCAGGTCTAAAAATAATAATAATTAATAAAATAAATCAAATCTGCCTATCTTCATTTCAAAAGTGTACTCCAATATTTTTAACTGTAAATATGAGCACAATGTGAGCGGAGGCAGGTATAATATGGGTGGAGGTTGGCAACAAAATAATGTTCACGGGCTAGAGAGCAACAAATAGGTCATGATTTTCAAAAAATGGCAACATAGCTCACTGGTCGCTAGGTTGCAGACACTCAGAATTCAGTGAGACTGTAATGGAAAATTCCCCCTTTTCCTCATTAGTCGCCAACTAGACTCCAACCCAACCCATGTGAGATACTACCATAAGGGGTTAGGCCTCAGAGTGTGAGCTGCTAGCCACCATACAGACTGATGAAATGGACCCATCATGTTTCATTTTATCTAGATGGCTGGTACTGCAGTACGTTCAGTTCCAAGACCTCTATATGGAAAGCTTTAGTAAGAATTAACATCCAGACATTCCTTCAAATTAATTAGATTTTTACATTATTTCCATTTGAAAATGATAAACTTCTGCAGAGTCATTTAATGCAGTTCTGAACGCTAATTGCACTTTTTAAATGTCAAACAAAAGCCAAATTGAAGTAGAACATGAGTTGCGGTGGCTCGGTGGTCAGTGCCGCAGTCTTGTAATCCTGAGATTGCAGGTTTGAGCCCAGTGTTGCGGCAGGAAGGGCATCCGGCGTAAAACAATTGCCAAAATCATTTGTGTGAGTTTGCTCACTGTGGCAAATCCTGAAGAAGGGAGCAACCGAAAGAACTTACTATATACAGTACATATGTCTAGTCAGGAAAGTGACTTAAAGTGATACTTTTGGTATTTGAGGAACTGAGGTCTAATACAGGTTTGTGCAGGCAGTTGACACTTGCTTCAAGCTGTGTCATGTGTCAGACTGGGTGTGTTGTACTAGTGTTGGTGATTAGAGGTGGAGGTGTGAGGAGTTTGTTGGAGAGGGCAGCCCTGTTCTCACCTCCTGGACTAATCCCTCCATAACAAAGGGCTGTTTCTCTGCTCTGCTGGACTCTGAGCCCTGCTGGACTCTGCCTCAGTCTCCAGACCCATAAACCTGCTGTTTACAATTTCCCTATCCCTGAATTAAATGTTACTTTGCTTTTCAAGAAAAAAAAGTGTGTGTGTGTGTGTGTTTTGGAGGGGGGGGGGGGTTGCAGTGATGGAGAGAAGGAGTGAGTCAAAGAGGACACAAAGGTGCTGTTTTGTCCTGTGGGAACAAGGGAGCTGTTACACCAGGGATGCAGGGAGGAAGGAAGGAAGAGAGAATCAGGGAAGGGGGTGGGAGGAAGAGGAGGAGGCGAAGGTCCCATCAGGCATTAGCTGGCCAGCTGCTCCCACAGGGACCAGAAAGGAGCCACACTTTAATTCTGACAGGAAGAACAACTCCAAAGACGGGATGGGAAAAATAACAAAAAAAAGAGAGAGAGAGAAAACAGGAAAAAGAGAAGGATGGATGCCATGAAAAGGAGGAGTAAGGATTACAAAACATCCCATCATCAACAGGGTTCTCAAGATGTTTAACAAATTTTATTTTCCTGTTTTTCTGTTTTTTTTTTCTAGTCAGATCAAAAAGGTTTCATCAGATCCCAGATGTGTAGCCAGATGTGTTGCAGAACTCAAACAATGATACAAACCTGAACAATTAGCCCTTTGCAGAGAATCCTTCAGTCTAATAGATTTTTTTTCTAGAAATACAATTTGTTTCTACTTTTATTTACAGACAAGAACATGTAAAACAGTTCAATTTTCCCCATTTATGGTTAAAGATTCTGCACTTTATGATAATAGAGTGTCGGCTGTTACCAAAATACGTCATGAACCACTGAGCAGATTTTCTTGGAAATCACAGGAAACGTTAAATGATTATTACATCTGATTAACTTCTGGAGTCAACATGATTCAAGATGGCTGCCTCAGCCAACTGATCCTGGAAAGCACAAAAATAGCTATAACTGTCACTTATACAGATATTGAGCTAGAATTTGATGCGGTAGTAGCCGAGAGTCATTCACAACACAGGCTTTAAAAATAAAATCTTGCGATATCGCATAACTTGCGCATAATGTTATTTTCAAGGTTTGACTGAAATGTCTACAACTTTGTCATTTCTCAACAGAAGATGATCTTTGTCTAAAACTCTGGCACAAAAGGCAGCAGGCAACATGCATTCCTTTAAAGATAGCTAGACCTTTAATTTTCCAAAGAATTTCACTCAATATGTAAAGTCAAGAATGATATCATTTATCAAAAGAAAATATAAAGCAACCTTTTAAGAAATGAGAACAACAAAAACAATTTTCTTTTAAAATGCACACCTACTACTTATTTTTGTGAGAAATAAAAATGTTCTGCATATTGCTGCCACTCAATGAGGACATCAGCTACATTACATTGCAATTCAGTACAAGGAAAAAACGTTCTAAACTTTTAAAAGGAACAGTTATAATAGACATCCACATATAGAAAGTGAAGGGAGGTCTTCTTCTGGGATTGATTTTATTTCTTCATGAGTTGAGGTTGTGATTGTCCACCTTAAAATGCATTACATCATATCTGATATCTCTCTCACACCAGTAAGAAATCAGGCAGTTTAAACACATTCGTTAGTCCTGTCACATTAATATAGGGGGAAAAAAATCATCCTCAAAAACTGAAATTTTAATACTCTTGGGGGAAGAAAAGCTTCCAAGGTAAAAGAAAAAAATGAGGATGCAGAGCGGGTTTTTTCTCCCTTCTTTCCTTCTTCTCTGCCTTTCTGTCTTTCTTTCTCCATATGGCAGCCATTTGTCTGGAGGAGGTCTGTCAGACATAAATAATAGGTTATGAAAAACAGGAGGGAGGGGGACGCTTGGTTTCTTCCTGAGGGACAGGATCTCTAGAGGCCTGAGTGTCCTTCATGGAAAACAGGGACAAAGATAAGGACAGCAATAGACTGACAAAATACCTTTAAAAGAACCGATCAGTGTATTTTGACAGTAATGTGAGGGTTGAGCAAAACGAACAAGTCTTTTTAAAAAAAGTTTCTTCAAACAAGGTGTTTTACCTTAACGTCAGCTCTCCCAAACAATGAGTTATTTCCCTATACTCAGATAAAGTTTGATTAATTAACCAATCAGTGCAGCAGGAAGAAGAAAAATTGTGAAAAACGAGAACATGAAGGAAAGACAGAAAAAAGAAGGGTGTTTTTCAAAAGGGAGATGAAGTGCAAAGCAACATTAGGCCCTTCTCAAATCTGAGTGCACTGATTTTCATCTGAAACCAATTAGTTCCAAACCACGAAGACAACACCAAGCCTAGTTTTTAAAAACATCCTCTCTCTATCCTCTTCTTCCCCCCTCCTCCTCTGTGTTCATGTGTCAGGCTCTGCAGCTCTCTGCTGGGTCTAGACTCTGTGCATGCAGGCAAGCAAGCATATGCGTGTGTGTATGTGTATGTGTGTGTGTGTGTGCGTGTAGGTCCGTGCACCTAAAGGCATCGTGATTAACATTCGCCCCAATTCGCTGAGGGACACGCATTCTAAGCCCTTCCTTCCTGCTCCGAGTGGAATTCTCATTAGCTGATAACTACTTTTCAAGAGACTGCTGCATTCCTCTGCTGGATACCAGGGGCCTTACAGAACTCCAGAACACATGCACGCACACACAGTCACATGCATGCTCGCTCACACACAAATATGCACGCAGAAGCAAAATCATATGAGCAAGCTCCGTCCTACCAGCAGACATACACAAATAGGTTGCGATTTTAGGCTTTTTCTTGTTCATTCATTGAAAAAGGTGAAAAGTTTCAGTGCAGTAACAATTCTTATAACTTCACTTGTAACTCAACAGTTTCCACCAGCACACACAGACACACACACTCACCCCAGCAGACAGGCAATAATAATCCCTTCCTGTATTATTCTTTCTTCCTGAGCCAGAAGAGAGCACTTCCTTTATTAGATTCGAACTTCAGGTTTGTGGTATCTGTTTGCACTGAAACCGAATGCTCCGCAGCATCTTTCCCTCAGCTTTCAGGACAATCACACTGCTGAGGAGACCAGGAGGGGTGGAGTGGGGCAGAGAGAAAGGTGAGAGTGTCTGTTTTGTAAAAATGGTCAAGACAGAGGAAAGACAGGGGCACCTGGGTTCTCTAGTTCATTTTTATCACACGTCATTCAGCTTCACGGCTTCTATTAAACTTTAGAGAGAGCAGCAGATTTTGACATTTATGATGTCTTTGTGGTGAATAAATCAATTTGTGGTGAAGCAAAATACTGTTTATGTCACATGGAATTCAAAATTTTAGAGGTGATGAGGAGAAGATAATCATATGTGAAAAAACAGAGATGTTAGTTGAATTTAAATTGTGAGATATTTGGTAAGAGCATAAATGTGCAAAAGGAGAATAGAGTTTAGTCAAATGACCAGTTGTTTTGTAGAACTTTTTTTTTTTGCATAAACGCAACTTCTTTGACTTCATTTGTTTGCCAACAGTAGCATCTGTACAAACACCTGCAATCTGAAGATTTCTCTTGTGCTAAAAATGTAACATCTATAACAACTTTACATTTTAATGTCCACAAACTCATTTAGAAAGTGGAAATTTAAAAGCTTGTACTAGCAAAACCTGCCTCAGGACTACTAAGGTATAAGGACAATGGTAAAACAAACATCATAAAGTGCCACATAGACTTCAAGACCTGGGAGAACGCTGCAACCAACAGGGTGACCTGGAGAACCCTTGTTCACCCTAGGCGGTGCTGCACTGTAAAATGAGGAGCACCGCCATGCTGCCAGAGACAAACCCAGGCTTCAAAAGGAGAGAATCTTCATCAAAAAGATCCAACCCAATGCCACCATGTCCACGCAGCACTAAAATATGCAGCTCTAGGATTGGCTTTGCCAGCCACCCAAGGACCAGGAAGGAGGACAGTCATACTCCACCTTCAGTGACTCAATTGATAGAATGAAATAATTGCAACAATACTTTAAGGGCTTCTTCCAAACCAGTTAATGCATAAAATGTTAAAGAAACTTTTTATTAAGTTTATAAGATATTAGTAAACCCCAGAGGTAGAACAAAAATAGTTTTTAAATGACAAGCCTTTCTCAATAAGCTCCATCAATCGCACTATAAAATCAAATAAAACATGAAAATAATGTTATGCATCATGCTCAGAGGTTGTGTTTCAAATGGCTCTTAGCTACTACCACATCATATG
>JAOXNZ010000030.1:8149821-8166585 GCA_028566095.1 Kryptolebias brasiliensis
GGAAACCGGAGTACCCGGAGTAAACCCACGTGTGCACAGGGAGAACATGCAAACTCCACCCAGAAAGGCCCTAGGCCGGGTTTCGAACCAGCAACCTTCTTGCTGGGAGGCGACAGCTCTAACCACTACGCCGCTGTGCCACCAAGGTTTAGTCTAGATACAATTATTTTTGGATTTAACTGCTCTGTTATTGTGAACCACTGGAGAATCCATAAAACAAGTGACCTCCTGTATCCCAATTTTGACTCTAAAAGATATTTTATACATTTTTCATGATATCTCTGCCACATTAAAATCATGTACAACCCAATGGAATCCAACAAGTACAGTTATCCTGAAACGCAGCACTTGGTGCGTCTTTGCATTTTTACCATTTGGATTTCTTCAGGGCAGCGAGTATTTTACAATTCTTATCATTAGAGATTTCCTGTATTGTTTCCCCCTCTAGCACATTAGGAGTAATGTTGCCTGCAGTCATTTTGATAATGTCTTCTTTCAACATTCCAAACCCATAAAAGTGCTTTTGTTTGTTTTACACACTTTGTCCTCCTGTCAGCAACACGTATGGCCTCCATCTCAACAACTGAGTCACTGGGTATGAAAGATATACTCAACAAGGCCCAGTTTAAATATCAGAGTATCTAAACATCTTAAATTATAATTTAGCAACGCAACAGAATAATGAAACTTGACAAATTGCCAAAAAAAAGACTTTGCAACAGTCCCAAAGAAGTAATTCATCTACCCCCTGGTATTCAGCTTTGATACCTTAAACTTAACTGAACCTAAAGTAACTCTTATATTCTTTCCAACTTGTAGAACCCACTGGTTACCAAATATCATTTACTCTCACTGCGACCCCCTCCTAGAATGTGTCCATCCAACTCTAATCATCAATTGGGAAAACAGTTGCAGTTGGGAAAACCACAAGCATCTGGGTGATTCTCTGGTTTGTCAAAATGCTTCCAGTCGCTCTGTGCTCTCCTCTCCTCCCCCTCCTCTCCGCTGTGCTCCCCTCTCATCACAGAGCAGTGGCAGACGGGGATACCAATGTCAGCATTTCCAGTTGGATCAGCTGACGGATGTGCATCTCCTGTTTCCGTTCCTGTTGTGTGGAGGAGAAATGTGACAGGAATAGAACGCGCACAGCAACACTGACAAAGAGTATCTTGTTTCATGATTAGGGCCAACAAAGCAGGATAAAAGTAGGGTAGATGCATCATGAAACATTTGTCATTATTCGTAGGATTTTATTTTTTAAGATGCCTCACATTGAAAAGAACTTTATTAATAATGGTAACGGGGAACTTATCATTATGAGTTCTTTTTACATGGAAAACATTTATTAAATTGCTAAGAATGAAACTGGGGAATGTGGAGAAATTAGACAAATAAATGATAGTTGAGTCGAAAAAGGAACGAGACTAGGCTACATGGTCAATAGAGATGAGTTGAAGTTGTATTTTAAATAAGCTTGAAGCAACAAGATGGAGACAGAGGGTAAAGAAGGCTGGAAACTGAAAGGCCTGCAGGAAGCGGGAGAAAGATTGAACCGAGGACAGAGAGAGACGAGTAACAGATGAGAGAGCGTGTCTCAGTTCCTGAGTGTGTATGTGTTTATCTGTTGGTGTGTATGTGTGGGTGTGTGTGTGTGTGTGTGTGTGTGTGTATGTGCAGGAGGGGTTTGTGTTGCAGTGATCTTGGCTGCTGTCAGGCTCGGGGACTCCCAGAGGAAGCCAGTTCTTGTTCAGTTTACAGTGAATGATTCCCTTCCTGTCCTGCTCAGCCCAGCAGGCCAGTGGCCAATGTGTGTGTGTGTGTGGGTGTGCAGGTGTGTGTGTGTGTGTGTGTGTGTGGCCTGATGGAAGAGGGGTGGGGTCCTGTTTGTGAAAGGTCAGACAGGTTGCTTACCTACTTTTTCCCTATTTTTTTTACCAGAAAAATGTTTGTCTAAAGGTAAGAAAAAGTAATATTAGTGATTAAAATAATGTTTTGTGCTTTAATTTCTCAGCAGTTGCTTTCTGAAACTTTTTATAAGAAGGTGAACACTTTGCTCAGTGGTAACTGAGGAAAAAAAACTACTGTGGAACTAAATAGATTGATTATTCAGCAAATAAATGGAGGAAGTGGTATAATGATACTTTAAGCCTGAACCCATTTTCTAGCATTATCCACACACCAACACCATGGCCCTTAAATTGAATTTGCTAAAAGTAGCAGTTAAAATAGTTCACTGTTGAATACTACTTCAAGAAGGTGATCAATTGTCCAAAATATCTTATATGTAAACAGATGCTACATCAATATGCTCATTAATAGTGTGTAACAGTTATCCAGCTTGAAACAGTTTGCACATAACTTTACTTTTTATGCTGGTAAGGAAAGACTGCCCAAAATGCCAAATGTATTACATTGGAATATGCTGAAGTAAACATTATAATGTTTGTTAAGACATAAGAGAATCATAATGGAAAAATATGAGGCTATTTTGCTGTTTTATGCTTATGTCAAAGATAAGTGACAGTGAGACTAGATATCATGCATCAGAAAGCATTGATTTCAATATTACAATTGTAATATTTTTTGCAGAGAATACACTTACATTTGTGAGTTTTTTAAAAGCACAGCTTTACAATATTATTTTTTTTTTTTCAAAAGTATGCCCCCCAAAAATCTGTTTTTAAGGGTAGACCCTTCAACTCTGCTTTACATCACAAAAAGGATCAGGACGCCCTTTCCCTTGGAACGAACTCACAAAATGTAAGGATAGGGTTGGAAAGTAAAAAGAAGGGGTTAGATGGGATTCAGCTTAAGTTCTGCAGTCAAAATTTTATCAAACTCAAAACAGAATAAAGAGGAAAAAAATATGGACTAAAAAATGCAAAGTAAAAATTACTAAGAAAATTAATTTGAGAAAACAATGTCTTCTTCTTCATTCATTCATTGTCTTTGGTAATGCCATACAGAGATTTGCTGTTAAGTAGGTCTGAACAGTTTTTCTGTATCTGGTGTTATCAAGTACTCACAGGTGGCATGTCATGTGTTTGTTGTAAGCAGCCTTGGGGTTCCATCTATTATAATAAATTAATATTTATGTTTTTTTGTTTTTTAATTAAAGCTAAACGTTTATACAAAATATTTCCAAGACTTAAAAGAATGAGGTTTTCTTTGCCTCAGTCGTATCAAACCTACTATTAAAACTGTTGCAATGCTGCCACCTTGTGGACAGACACATTTTTTTATGCTTGTTCCTCTTAAAGAGTGTAATTTATTAACACTGCTGACACAAACGTGCATCCAAGTTAATTACATTCAGAAACATATAAATACTTGGACGTATTTGTGCATTTTTCTCATCAAAAAACAACTATTCTTTCATTCCATGCACACACACACATCTAAAGTCAGTTTAAAATAACCAATTAGCTTCTCATGCATATTTATTGGACTGTAGAAAGAAATTCATATAAAAATCATACATGCACAGACAGAACATTCAACCCTCCCACACAAAAGGCCAGAGTAATTAGAGATCAAAACCGAACACTTTCTTGCTATGTGGTGACAGCTCTGAGCACTTCTGTCCATCAAACTATTCTTTTATTGATAATACACATACACATGATACACATTACACAATATTTATTAGTTATAAAAAAGGGGATGAAGTCATATTAATGCACGTGCATAAATTATCTTTAAAAAGTCTGTGGCAGTGTTGACCAAAACGTGTTTAGCAGTGAAACAATAAATATTCACAATAGTGATAAAACTAGTGCAATGTTACAGCAACATGTTAGGAAACAGGTTTAGAGAAATGATGGTGCAACTTTAAAGTGAAAGAAGAAAACTGGTCTATTTTTGCTGTTTTTGCAACATCAAATCATTTTCTTTCAGTTGCATTTACTTCCCCACTTATATAGTAGGTTAATTCATTAAAGAGTCTGCCCCTTTGTCAGCTAAGCTGTTAGAAAAAAGTACTAAAAACTAATACAAATACCAATAACAAAATGTTTTGTCATCATTGTGGCCAACCCTGTTATAATCAAAGGTGCATGTCTTTAATGCAAGCAGTCCAACGTAAAGGTTTTGACATATCAGGACGGTCTTGGCATTAAAAATTAGGTTAAAACCCAGAAGAAAACATCCTTTTGATTGATTATGAAGTAAAATGTTCTAAAGGAAACATTATAAATGCTTCAAAACTTTCTTTAAAAAAAACAACAACTCCTTTTTGTTGTTTTTTGTTCCAGACGTGATTTACTGTAAAACTATTTTCATGTGCGAGCCGAACATTTCTTTCTCCCAGCAGTGGTATTTCAAACCAGGGTTCAAAGTGAACACTCATTTACCAACACAACCTGATGTCCTGATGCCTGATGCCTTTTCTGTCTGCAGTGAGAAAGAAAGATGTGTACTTACAAAAAGTAATTATGACAGTAGCTCATATTCATTTGAGAATCGTGCAGCGTTTTTATTTCAGCTTCAACGATTTTATAAAGTTTTGAGTCCTCAGACAGAGCTAACCCTCAAGTTTTAACAGCATGAATTCATTTTGGTTGTCTTACTTTGTTCAGCGTCAAATGGAGCTGAAGATTATCTGCATTTAAACCTTCCATATATGTTTCAGTCATTTTGATTTACACTCTTCATGCAGGCATTGGCAGGAAAAAGATGGCCTTTTGACCCTGGTGGGTGTGTGGTCCCATTTTGGGCTGGCCATTCCTTTTTAAAGCAACATACCAGCTGTATTTCTGAGAGCGGTATGTGTTGTAGTTGTTCTCCTCGTACTTCTCCAGGAAGTGACACTCATCGTTCAGCGCTTGCTGAGACAAGAAAAGAGCACAAAGAGAAAAAAGTTATGGAAAATCCACATGCAGCTGAACTATGAGAAAATCTCAATACTAGACAATAAAACTTAAGAACTCACTGATCCGTAAAGGCATCCGCTTTTGTTCATAGCCAGGTACCTTCCTGCCGTCTCGCCTTTGATGACCACCACTCCCACGTTCACAGCAGTCAGCTTCAGGATTTCTGCAACATCACATTGCTGCATGACTTTTTGTTGCCTTTCCAAGGTTAAACTGGAAGACAAACCTCAACAAAGTAACAACAGTTTTCCAGAATATACAGTATTTGAAAGCCACATTTCAGGGAAAAAGGGGCCCTGGCATCCAAGTGTGTACAAAAGGGAAGGACTTCTTGATTTACAACCTTAAATTACTAAGCAGATTTACCAGAAATGTTGGATATAAATATCTTTCACAAGAGGTCAGCTTGTTTGGAAAACTGTCTTATATATGAGCCTATATTGTTTTAGTTTATCTATTTTTTTACAACACTTAAACATCACAGGGTTTTTTGTCATTTTTAACAGCCATAAATCTCAACACTGAAAGTACAACCCCAATTCTGAAAAAGTTGGAACATTGTGTAAAAAGTAAAAAACAGAATGCAATGATTTGCAAAACTCGTTAACCCTTTGATTTAATTCATAGTGGAATATAGTCCATCCATCCATCCATCCATTTTCTTTAGCCGCTTCTCCATTCCGGGTCGCAGGCAGCCGGTAGTGGAATATAGTAAACATATCAAAAGAAATTGGGCCATTTTTAGGAAAAACATAAAAGAACTTTGAATTTGATGGCAGCAACCACATAAACCACATACTGAGTCCACTACAACATCATGGCTTTGTAGTAGAAGCGTCTGGGTGCTGAACTGGCCTGCCTGCAGTCCAGATTTTCCAAATCTCCAGCAGCTGCTCTCTTCAGCTGCTTCACATTTACAGACTGTTGGTAAAAGAAGAGGGGAGGCTTCACAGTGGGAAAGACGTCCCTATCCCAACTTTTTTGAGATGTGACGCTGCCATCAAATTCAAATCTACATTATTTTTCCCCTAAATGGTGCATTTTTTTTAGTTTCAATATTATACATGTTTACTGTGTTTCTTTGTGAATAAAATTAGGGATTTTGAGATTTGCAAATCATATGTTGTTTTTATTTACATTTCACTCAGTGCCCTATATTTGTCAGAAGAGGGGTTGTAAAACCTACAGATAACGTGTTCAAAGGTTGCATATACTTATTACAGTAAGGTTGTGAGTGTTTTTGACTCAAAGTCAAAGAAACTGGTTGTGTTTTTCCTCACCGTAGGGATCATTTTCCTGCCTCCCACCGATCACTGTTCCATCCGGTGACATCCTCAGGTGATATCCTCCATTCTGGCTGTAGAGCCTGATCAGGGTGCGCTGCTCCTTCTTGGGCAGGTCCAGAGATGAGGGGCCAAACGGCAGCACTGTGACGTCTCCCTCAGACATCCCACATTGAGTCTGAGGTGTGGATAAAACCGAGTGACGTCCCTGAGGATGTAAAAACAGAGGAGATTCACCCTGTTCACTGTGCTTGAGACACGAGAAGAGGCAAGTAGAGGAGAACCACGCCGCCTTCATAGTGTGGTTACGTGAATCTCTCTCCTAAACATCCCAACCTCCCTCTGTTTGCTGTTTCTGCCTCCAGTGATAAAGTCTGCCAGGAGTGAGACCTGGATTCAGTCCAAACAGAGCAGAACAGCAACATGACGGGACATGTCCTTTGACTTGAACATCACTTTGACGTGGAAAATAATTTCCAGATGAATGTGATGTAACTTTCTCTTGAAACTGGAGCTAAGCCAGACAGCAAAAATAAACAACACATGGAGATAACAGGAAATTTGTGGCAGTGCTCCAAATCCTTGCTGAAAATGTTACTATAGGTAACAGTTTAACCAATAAAAGAGGATGCAAGGCTTTGTAATCCACTGGTGAATCACTGAGGATGTTCTCCTCACTCCTCAGAAGCAAAATGTCTCACTAACGTCCTACATTCTCAAAATTCTTTTTGCTTTACCTTTTGACTGTTTCAGACCCACTATTTTAGGTTACATATCCTGGAGAGCAGACGCATGAAGTCTGTCCTCTGAAATGGAAAAAGGCAGTTGTGGATCCAGCCAGCAGTGTTAGCGTAACAACTCTGGTTTTTGTTATCATTTGTAAGCGGCCGTATGGTTGCAACAGCTCTAAGTCATCCTACATGTGGAATGTCTTGGATGAAACAAAAGCGAGGAAAGAAAGATGAGGAAGGAAAGTGAAAGCCACAAGAGGAATGTAAAACCTAACCATCCACCCACTAACGGTCTGGTTTGTCCTCAGAATCCAATCTGGAGAAAAGAGTTGCAGGATATAGGAAAACAGTTGGTGCCGGACTGGGACCTTTGGACAGAGTAGCAGGTGGGAATGACGTCAAAAGTCCAACTGATGATCAAGTCAGAGTTCAGATGTGTGGGAGGAGAGATTCCAACTGTATGTTTTAGGGAGGAGGAGAGGGGGGTAAACTGAAGATGTTTGGCTTAAAGTGGCGTAAAAGTTCCAATGAGAGGTTAGTGGAGGCTAAACAGATGTGGCTAACTTTTTTAACCTTTAGTTAGTATTTTTTTTTTCTTTTCAAAGCATCGTGATTTTAACTTCCGTGCCTTTAGTTGTGATTCAGTGAGATGCTGGCGCAGCCTGAGAAAGTCCAAGATGGACTCAATGAGTGGATATCACAAAACAGACCTACACCCGTTCAGCCTGCCTTACGCCCACTCATAGTTTCTACAACATCTGTCTCAAGAAGAAAAGATCTGGCCAACACAGGGCCTCACAAAATTCTCATTATTTCAAGGATCAACACAAGCCAACAGGACGAAAAACCACGACACACGATGCAAATGAAAAAACTTTAACATACATACAAGGATTAGGTTGATGGGACAAATAGGCAACAAATTCAGAAGATGTCCAAATTCAAACATAGCTTTGAGTATAGTTGATGATTAAGAGTTGTTATTTTATTTATATGTGCCTGTGTTAGTTTATTTTCAAGGGATTATTCTTTTATTGCCCTCTGAAGTGTCATTTTTATCATTAGAATATTTCTGTTTTGTCTGAATTTTGTATAATAAAATAAAAATTTAGAAAATATCTGCTACAGCAGTTGAGTTATTGATGCAGTTGACTGGAATTAATGGATTCCATGTGCTGAAAGAGAAGGCAACTCGATGAAGTTTGGAAACTAAAACTAGCTTATTTCCTTCTGTTTAGGCAGACATGACCTGGGTGATTTGAGGACCTACACAGACAAAAACCTTGGCAGATAAGAAATGTTTGGTTGCAAATCTTATTTCTGTTTCTCATTTGCTTTACTCTCAAATTATTTTACAGTTTCTGACTGTCACTTGTTCTTTAGGAAAACCAGAAAATAAAAATTGACTGATGAACACGCACAAGCACGGAAACCACATCACTGAAGTCTCAACTAGAATTGTTGTTAAACTGTTTTTCCACAAAGTAACCACAGTCTGTTTATATGAATCAGTCACCTACCTGTGAGAAAGTCACGTGACAGCAGCCCCGATGAGCCATGTATGTCCTCCTATTCCTCTCTTAACTAAGGTTTGATTGAAACCAGCTTTTCATGGCAAACTTTCCTTCCCTTGCTTCTCCAGAAGCATCTGGAGACATGTCTCCTCCCTCACCTCACCATCCCTCTAACAACGTCAGACGACTAGTTTTAACAGGCCAACGTCAGGGTTAAAATTACCACCCTCAGCTTCAGGGAGAAAGACTGAGAAAGAGTCCAGGTCCCAGGATCAAACCAGAAGCTGGAAATCAGCAGCACAGGGCACTTCTCACAGCCCTGGGTCCTTCTTGGGACACAGCAGAGCGGCAAAATATAAACAACTATAATTTTCCCTGAAATAATCTTACATAATACCACTAGCTCTGCAATATGAGAGATTTTTCATCTTGGCGATAAAAGTGTTTACAGTATTTAGAAATACTCTTCTTGGTGGTGAAACTTTTCAAAATGGTTTTAACAAAGAATCTCATTTTGTAGACTTTCACTCTTTTCACATAAGTTTTCACATCTTTTGTACAATTTTCTTCTCGCTATTAATGATCTTTAGTGGCCCAGATGAGCGGATGTGCTGCTTTCCCTCACTTGTTTATTTTTATGGAGTCTTTTCTTAAAATATCAGTTTCCCTTTGTTTACCAGGAGGTGGCAGAATAGAATACATTTAATGAAAAGACAATATCTTTAAGATACTGTGCTAATATTTGGAGTGGTAGTAGCTGAGTTCTTTACAATACATACTCTAAATGCTACTCATTGTGTGAGATTTTGGCTTAAAACTGTGACATTAACTGTTGGAGTCAACCCTGTTTGTCTGTTAGCAAAATATCTCATGACCCACTGAACAGAAAGTAATCATTCCATGTGAATCTACAACTGATTACCTTTTGGAATTAACCTGATTCAAGACTGTTGCCACAGCTAATCTGCATTAGCCACACAGAAATGACTATATCTGAGTAAATTTAGCAAGTATTGAGGTAAAAATTGTTGTGGTAGTAGCTGAGCGTCATTCACAACACATAACCTGAGTGTGACATCTCACAATATATATTATGTATTATGATTGTGCATAATGTTATTTTTAAGGTTTGACCATGGGTGCTATAAGTTGTCATTTCTCAACATGAGATGATCTTAGTCTGAAACTCTGGCATGAAAGGAAGCGGGCGATATGCTTTCCTTCAAGGAATGGTTGGCATTTAATATTTTGAAAATATTCTGTTATCACTGATCTCATTCTTGGAGTGCAGAGCTGATCTCATAAATTGACTACTTGTGTATTAATATGATTAAACAACGTGGATATGTGTATAAATTCATCTACAAGATACAACAACATAGACAAAGATTCTTCAGTTTATACTTTATGTCAAATCAGAAACGTGCTCTGTTTAGACATAAAACTGCAAACCTAAACATTCAGGGATATTTGTGTTATCGGTGACAAACACCAGCAGCTGCAAGTTCTAAATAAAAGCTGGAATGTCATGTACCTGATTACAAACTGGTTAAATCTGGTTCTCGAACCATCCTCCTCTGCTTTTTAATTTACACACAAACAACAGACGACTTCCTGTAAATGTCTTACACAGCCCACCTCACTGTGCCAGATGGAGACATGAGCTCGCAACCAGGCGCTGTGCTCGGCTTTAGGGAAGGAAGTAGCGCTTCTAAATCGGAACTGTTTTCACACATGAAGCAGAACCACAAAATGCATGTGAGCATTGCCTCGTCCAAAATGATGAGGCAATGCTACTGGCTTATGTGCTTCAGTTGTCCTTAAGTTAAGTGAATCCTATAGCATCTTAGAGAAAATGTATGTTGCTAATGTAACCAGACAAAACAATAAATCCAGAGCCATAAGTATGACATTGGTAAACAACAATATCTACATGCCTTATACTCAAAAGAATGAGAAACAGAAACGAGAAACACATAATCATCACCAGTAAGATGACAAATTAGTGGCAAAAGTGATTTGTTTAAAGATATATTTATTTAGTTTCAAGTCTGTTTGAGAAAAAAATGTAAAAAGGTACCAAATCAATCTATTTGGTTAAGTATTTTAAATGAAAAAACCAGCAGCACTAATTTTCACTTTGTCACTTATTAAACTTAGTGAACATTTTGTTTTTAATAAATATAAGTGATTAATTGTTCTTGTTTGATTTAAACAATTACAGTTTTTAGCTATTTAAGATGAGTGATTGCAAGAACTCCTGCAATCAAGCTAATAACAGTTTTTCAAATATAATTTGAGACTGAGAAAATCCTGTGTCAAACCATCACATTAAAAGATAGCTAATTTCATCAAAACTTGTCAAAACTTAAACTAGATGAAGCTGCAACTTTGTAGAGCAACATTTTGATTCTGAAAATGTNNNTGGGCTTGGCTGGGGTCCCGGGGGCTGCGCTGGGCTCCGATGGGCACCCCTTCCTCTAAGACCTCTCAGGGGGATGGACATGTATTGGTATATAGCGCTTTTGAACTTGTACTTAATGACGCCTATACCTAGAAATTATGTTATTAGCTATTAGCAATCCACATTTTTTTTAACGTTTTCCTTAATTATATAGTTTAACACACAACTTTTAAAATATAAAATGAAACTCATCACTTTGGACAAGACAATTTTACTCTTTTTGGAGCTTAGATAACATCTGAAACCAAAGCTTCTTCTGTGTATATGTAATTCTTACACTGTGTTACTGTAACTAAAAAAAGCATATGACACAAAATATGTGTCATTGTAATATGTCACATAAAAACTTAAATATCCCTTCTTTGGAATTCGACATGCAATTATCTTCACAATAAAAATAGTTCACATTTCAAATTTAACAAGAATGTGTTGCAGTATTGCGTTCAACCAACAGAGGGCGGCAGATGTGAGGGCGGGGCGCTCTAGGGGCGGATCCACAGAAATTCCCTTATTTGATTGAAATGACGTCACCGTCTCCTCCCACCATTCAAGCTCCGGTTAACCCCAGTTCTACCAAATACAAAGATCGTCTATATTATCAAACAGCAAGACATTGCCCGCCCTTCGCAAAGTTAAGCTTGTGTTACTTGGGGAAAATAGGATACCAAAACTTTTTGTTAAGCTCATATATATATATATATATGCAAATATTTCCTGACACAGTTATGTAAATCTCAGTTTTTTGATCCTTCACATCTTTTATTTTGTAGGAAGTTTAAAATTTATTAATAATTGCCTTTGGTGCTTCTGAAAAAAAAAGGACATATATTTGATGAAGATTCTACTTCTATTTTTAAAGCAAATAAAGAAACGGTGAGATCTGTGTGCCAGCCAATTATGTAGAAGCTCATTTCTGCCACTCTAATAAAAAAATCCTCTAAATTATAATTACGAGATTATGAGATACTATCTCATAACTATGAGACACTAACTCATAATTATAAGATACATTCTATTATTATCCCAGAATTACGAGATAATAACTCATAATTATTGGATACTAAGTTATAATTTCGAGGTACTTACTCATATTTATGTCTTTGAGTTTTTTGTTATCAAAGTTATCAAAGAAATGGGCTTAAGGACAGAAGATGAAAATGAACCCTAGCCTACAAAAACGTTCTTGGAAATACGATCAAAGTGAGCCCTCTTTCTTTTGTATTTCAGCTTTGGACAAGCTCACGTGCGCCCACCCTCAACGGTCAAACTCTTCAATCCGGGCATCTGATTGGTCAACGCAGACGTCAATCAGGAGATTATCCGCGCTGGAGTAGTCCGCGGCGCTTAGCTGAACGGGGCTGTGGGAGAAACTAGTTCGTTAAAGCCGCGCAGGCAAGGTCGCTGTACTAGCCGAGTTAATTATTTAGTTTGTTTGTTTTTATTGTTAGCTACCTCCGTCCTCCCTCAGCCTTCGTCTTGAGCCGGTCCGGTCAGGAATGGCTTGGTCGAGAGGAAAGCAGCACCGGTTTTACCTGAGCAAGTGGACACCTTTTCTTTTTTAACCGCACTAAGCACTTATCTGCGATGACCTGTTTTATTTAATAATAGGGTGGCGCATCGCATTGCTTCTGTCTGGGAAACGAGAACTCCTACTTGTGTCAAAAACAGAATGCTGAGGTTATGTAGGTAGAAATTTCTCTTAGAAACGCCCTGTTGTTTACATGCTCTATTATTTTTTCCATCACTGCCAGCAGCAGCAGCAGCAGCAGCAGCAGTAGTAGCAGTAGTAGTGGAGAAGTAGCAGCAGAGGCGCCGGGATTTTCCTAACCTCCTCCTCCTCCTCCTCCTCCTCCTCCTCCTCCTTCGCATCTCGTTTCTCCTTCCTCCTCCTCCTGCTCGGAGCTGTGTTTTCGCCGGTTTGTCCCTGGCCCCTTGTTTCGCGGCCGGTGGAGGTGTTGGTGAAGGAGGCAGAAGATGGGACTACCCGCTCTGGAGTTCAGCGACTGCTACCTGGACAGCCCGCAGTTCAGGGAGGGACTGAAGTCCCACGAGCTGGAGCTGGACAAGACCAACAAGTTCATCAAGGAGCTGATTAAAGACGGCAAGGCGCTCATCCAGGCTTTGAAAGGTGAGTAAAGGTGGACGGGTGGACACAAGCTGTGTGAAGTCTTTTGAGCCACTCTGATGTGTGTGTGACCGATACACACACACACACACACACACAAGACAAGAACAGTTTATAGATGCGGGTGATTTGACAGTACAGAGCGTGGTGTCCTCTCAAGCTGTCAGCACATTTGTCCCTATCAGCCTACATTTTTGGGACATTCAGAGGACGTGTTTGCACTCATCCACACTGATAAATACTGGCATTTATGGGATCGTGTTGCTGCTTTATGATCATAACAAAAGTCCAGGTCCTTTGGGAGAGAGCTGTCACAAATGTCTTGAAGGAGACCCCTTTGTTTTGAAAAGATGTCCATGAGTTTACTCAGCTGATATGCTTGGTTTTGGTGTTGGATGTTTAGGAATGACATGAGATATTTTCAAACACAATGGCCCAAAAAGTGACAATTGATTTTTTTAAATTTAAGTTTCTGAGTTAGCAGTGAGTTCAGGGCAGGCACACAAATGTAAGCTAAACATGAAACATGAAAACTGTTTGACTCCATTCATGTGCAAATGTTCCGTGTTGGCTTTCTGCTGTAATACTAGTTCAGACGTCACCATCGTAACCAGGATGAAATATTTGTTTTGCCATCTGTGTAGCTGGCATTGTTTCACTTTGTCAGTCTGTGTTTGTGTGTGCGTGTGTGTGTGTTCATGACAAAATGTGCTCCTGGTGACATACAGTACAACATTACAGACATTACCACAGGGCCACAGGTGTGTTGGTTAGTGTGGTTATGTCTCCACTGTGCAAAATGGAGGAGCAAAACTGTAACTGAATTTTGTCATCAAAATCAGGATGCCACAGTAAGATAGTATTGAAGCGCTGTTAGCAGAACATGATTTGGTTCAGTTTACAGCACTCTGTGCAGTAATCTTGTCTAATATACTGTATTTCCTGCCATGCACACTTTGTCCAAAATACACAGCTTGGTTAGAGATTGACAGCTTAAATGTCATCTGCAGTTGTGCCATCGTGGTCTGAATTATCACACACTGTGGGATGGGGTTCAGAACAGGAGTGATGTGCTGAACACCATGTGAAGTTCTTTTTTTTAGAACCAGACAGAGAGTATGCAGTGTTCTAACATGAATTTTAAATTGCCATTTTAAAGAAATGAATGGGCTGCTGGTTTACACACTCGAGTCAGTTGGTGCACGCCATGAATGACAGAGTAGCTCTAAAGGTGAAGCATCTTTTCAAGGTTTGTGACACCGGAACATTTGCAACAGGAGAGGCTGCAACATGGGACTTTTTTTTGTGAGTGATGTTGACATAGAACTGTTGTCATAGCTCATAAGAGGAAGATCCAAGGGAGACGATGTATCCAGAACTTGACTGGAGGTTAGAGGGTTCAGTTGATATATACACAAATCAACCTCTGACAGGTAGAGACTGATCTGATAGGACCTGAGTGTTAAGACAATTTTTCCTAGGTAATTTATCAGCCACATTGTTCAAATCCAGATAGGACAAATCCTGGAAAGTCAGTAACAGCGTTGCCTTCTAGTCAAACTGAACTTTTGACTTTGACTAATCATTAGCTGCAGCTATGGCGTACCCTTAAAGCAAGCTACCAAAGCTTTCTGATGCCACAAAGCTCAGATCAGCTGATGTGCATCTATGGATGATGCCTGACATAAAGCAACCAAGAAGTTGTTCAGTTGATGCTGTTTTACCTGCAGCATTGTGCATGTTTGTTTGCAACAGGCTTTTGTTTTCTAACTTCTAAATGTTTTGTGCTCCATCTTCACCTCTGCTTTATTAGGTCATAAAAGAGATACAGCATGTGGGAACCTCCTAAGGTTTTTTTTTTTTTTTTTAGAAAACTTTGATGCTGGTTAACTTTTTCTTTCAAGTTTCTATCTTTCACTTGTGGTTTCATTTAACATTACACATTAAGAAAGTGATTTGGTAGATCATAAACAGAGGTGAATTTGCCCCTTGAGTGGACAGTATTATTTGTCAAGGATTCATTTATTTAGTTTGTTGCATATGTGGATTTCTGTAATAATTATTGCTCAGTCCAGAAAACATGACAGTAAATTGCCTAACATTTGTTGGTCTAACAGTTTATTGTAGTCAGTCAAAAGTCCTGTTTCTTCTTATGTAGGCTGTTCTGACTTGTCATTATTCATAAGTGTGACTTTTCAAATAGAAAATGGTTTCACACATAGATTACCAGCATTGCATATTTACAGCTTTGTGGGTGTTAAAGTGATTTATATACTGCAGCAGTTACAGATGTAGCATTTACAGATTAGCTCTGTTCGACCAAAATCAATTAGAACCACAAAGTTTCCTTTGAATAAATATTCTTGAAACAATCTGGAAAATCATCAAGAATCCTAAGATTGAAGATTTTATGTATTTGCAGACAAACACATGCATACACACACACACACTCACACAAACACATTCACAAATGTGTTTGTTGGCCAGATGTCATTTAAGGGCAGAGCTAGCTTGTTATTATAGAAGCTGTAAAAATGTTTGGTTCTCTGCTCCACCTCAGACATGACATGGCCTAATCAGCCAAACAAACCCTAATTACTGGCCTAGAATTTACTGGTGCTACGCAGGAATCAAGACACTGCGTTTATACGATTTATATGACAGCAGCACATAATGTTGCCATATTTGCAGCTGAACGCCAAAATATGTGTCTAAAACTGTGTGCCTGTTTTTGTGTTTGATGCTTACTGTGATTTTCTTTTGCTAATACTAATTTCATTTTTGTTTGGTTTTATCTGCCAGTATATTGTGAAGCATTATGTTGGTTAATTTTGTGTTACAACTCACTGTTGTGCATGATTCAAAAGATGTTAATAATTGGATTCCCCGGGGATGAGATACCATTGTAAAGAATCTACAAATCTTTTGTAAGATGTTATGTAGACTGCACTATAAAGTTCCAGCATTTAAAAAAAAAAAATTTTGCTGAGCTACTTCTCACTTGGATTTGTTTCTAATATTGAAGAAAAACAAATGATACTAAAGTTTTTATAATCATTAGTGTGTGTATTTATTGAAATTAAACTCCTGTAACAATAATGCACAAAATTTGTAACAATGCCAAATCAGTAAAGTAACGACGCAGTATATGATATGATGCCATACAATACATCCATCCATCCATCCATTTTCTTTACCCGCTTTTCCATTCCGAGTCGCAGCGAGCCGGTGCCTATCTCCAGCAGTCACTGTGCGAGAGGCGGGGGACACCCTGGACAGGTCGCAACTCCATCGCAGGGCGATGGTAGGAAACTGGAGTACCTGGAGTAAACCCACGTGTGCACAGGGAGAACATGCAAACTCCACCCAGAAAGGCCCCAGGCTGGGATTCGATCCTGCGACCTTCTTGCTGGGAGGCGACAGCTCTAACCACTACAATACAATAGATTACAATATACAGTTTGTTGTTCAAAAACTACTCAAAAAACTATTTGTAAAATATAAACCTTTAGTGTTGTTTTCACATGAAAGTGTCCTCTTTACATACTTGACTTACTTGTTTGCATGCTTGGCATGACATTGATTATACTTTTATAAAAATGAGGAATCCAGGTTGGGGTGCATCTGGTTTGTAGAGTTTCCTGCTCTTGTATGTTTGAATGTGTAATTCAATTCATAGTATTATGCTATAAATTAGTATCCATCCATCCATCCATTTTCTTTAGCCGCTTCTCCATTCCGGGTCGCAGGGAGCCGGTGCCTATCTCCAGCAGTCA
>JAOXNZ010000030.1:8166685-8183537 GCA_028566095.1 Kryptolebias brasiliensis
TACAAGCATGAATAATTTTTGCGTACAGGGCTGTGGTAGCTTGTTGGTCAGTGCCATGGTCTTGTAATCCAGTACTGGGAAATTTGGGATATTTAAAAACATAGATTACATTTTTTATAATAGCCCCAAGCTAAACTTGCTCTCTGTTGATGTCTCCTTTATGAAAATGACCTGGCAGTTCTGAAAGCCTGGCCCACTTTGTGTATAGTATTAGAGAGACTTGACCCTCAAATCTTGCACATTGTCCAGGCATGCATGCTGTGCTTGGTAGTGGTTTTAAAAACAGACCTCCACCCATTATCAACATCTTGATAATTGTCTTGTCTTCAGCCGTTTACTTTAACTTCAAAATGAACCTTTAAGTGCTCTTAGCAACCTCACAAACAAAACTACAGGCTAACTGAGGACTTGTTTGTAAATGCCACTGAGGAGGAGAGGTGGAAATTCCCTATGACGTTCAGCTACTCTGGCTATCTCTCTTAGTCTTCCCTCTTTTTTTCACCTTCTGTTTTTGTTCTGTAGCCACCCACAGTGCTGTTGGGGAGTATCAAGAAAGGCAATAGCAGTCATTTAGTGGCTCAGCTGTCAACTGTGTTGATAGATGAGGGTCATACACACACAAATGCACAAAACACCATAACTAATTCCCAAGCATTGCAGGAGTAAGTCTTCTTTTAAGACATCCAATGGCAAAATGAAGAAAGAGTATCTACGAAAGACAAAAATGTCACAATAGTGTTTAAAGGCTGACTTTTTTTTTAACCGCCCACAAAGGACGTTAGAATAAAAATCTAGCTTACAGATCAGAGGAGAGCTTTTTAGAAAGAGAGAGAAACAAGAACTGGGGACAGAAAATGGGCTTTTGGTGTCACTCAGACTGAATGCATTCCTTTGCATGTATCTCACAGGAGATGGGTGTTGGTCATCTCTGCCTTTTTGTACACATTGATCATTTTCCTCCAGATGTGTGTTGATTACCTCTTACGTTATGTGCATTTTAAATCATAGTTTCTGTTGGTCTGAGATGTAAGCTTGTGCATGAACATACGTCTGTATGGGTGTGTTGCTGCTGCAGTGCTGCACAGTGGGGGTTGGGGGTCCTTCTCTAGTTGTTGCGTAGAATGAAGGAGTGGGAAATTAGGGCATGACTTAGCTCAGCTCTTCTGCTATTGTTGTCTTGCTTTGTTCACAAACGATTTTCAGACGCACATTCATACAGACACACCCTGTGCATGGATCCTTAGGCTGGATTAACATGAACGTGCAGTTATTCATTAAAGCACACAGCATGCAGAAATTTGCAAAATCTCAAGAAAAAATTATTTGTCTGACTGATTATTTGTTTCAAAATTTCTGGGTATTTTCTTAGGAATGATGTTGTACAGCTTAAGCAACATAGAAGCTTTTAAATTGTTATTGTGATTTAGCCAAAATTAGCAATCGTTTTTTTAATCAACAGTTTTTTGAACAAAAATTTAAACAGAAAAGCTTTCCTGAGGCCTTTGTTTTAGATTTATTTTAGTCAGAACAATAATCCAAAAACCAAAGATTCATTCATATGGTGATGATTCACATGATAATGATGCAAAACCATAAACGGAGCAAATCCTCACATTTAATACTTTCCAGATATTTGGCATCTTTGAATGGAAAAGACTTAATAATAGAAAACAGAATTTATATTGTTTAATGTTATTCCCATCACATGTAGAAGCTATCTCAGCTATAAACATAAAGTCTAACATTTTCTTTTATACATGGACATTTTTCATGACATCTCACTGGAGTTGATCTTAATTATTTAATCTTTTCAGCTCCCATTGACATTGCTACTACATCTTCCCTTTTTGTAAAATAAAACATTCAGCTTGTGGTTAGAACAGGTCATTGGAATGTAAGCAACATAAAAAAATCTTTACAGGGTAACTGCTGAGGCATATATAAGGAAATAGAGTTACAGTTTGAGTTAATTACAAACATATCCTTCAAGTCGGTATGTCTATATTTAGCATGATCAATAAAAATCTACTAGGGGATAAATGCAAGGTCATCAAATGCATACATATTAGCAGCAGATATATAATGTGTATACAAAAACAGATAAAGTGCAAAACCATTCCTACAGAACTTCACCCAATGTCATTTACAGAAACTTTGATATGGACTATCTGATTCCTGCTGTACTGAGGCAGATAAATATTTTATCACATAGACGTATTGGTTACTTTGTGCAGTGACTCAGCAGAAGACAGAGTTAGATGGAGGAGGATGATTCACTGTGGCAACCCCCGAAAAGGGAACAGCTGAAAGAAAAAGAAGAAGAAGGAGTGGTATTACTTTTCTCATGAGCAAATGGAGTTTATTTTGCCAGTATGTAAACTCCAATGTAAACCCCAAATATGCATGCGTGTATAGATGTGAAGATATATTTCTTACATTTGTCTCAGCAAATATCTTTTTAGTTTACAGCTCACGTTATCCCCAAATGTAATCTAAGAGTTTACACTAATATGGAATGTAATACACAATAAAAAGTCTATGCAAAAGACACAATAAGCATTTAGTAAGGAGAGCAATGAGCAAAATATGTTTATTTGGGAAAGAAACAATTCTGAGATCATCAGGGTTAGCTATGTCATAAAAGGAACTGAAACAGGAACTTCAAAAAAAGCAGTGGGCTAGTTTTTCTCGAGTTCTAGTTCTAAGTACAAACAAGCTGTTGATTGCAAGTTACAATGATAGCACAGAAGACACCACACGGATATAAAAAAGGAGGTGAAATTCACACATAAAGGGTAGTTTGTTTAAACTTGAACTGCATGCGTTGCAGCACAACCACCACATAACCTTCATGGAAATACTCCTGACGATTACAGTAAGCTGAATGCAAAATTGTAAGCAGCAGCTGTGGTGTGTCTTTATATGGATGCATTCAGAACTTGTATGTGACTTTTTTTCTGTGCTTCTGCTCAGCCCAAAGTTAAATCAAGTAACATCTAATCTGTTTATGAGTGTAGCAGATTACTTGTCTTAAACGTACCATTATTGCTTTTAAATTCTTGCAGCCTAATAAGAACAAACTTTAGTCAAGAATCTCCTTGAACTGCACATGAACTGCTGTCATCGTATTCATTGTACGCATTCGAAAATAAAAGGAAAATGCTTCAACAGTAAACGTTAAGTTCAAGTATAAATGCAGTTTCACGGGCTACCCATTAATCAGATCCTATTACTGCACTATAAAACTTATACAACACTTGGAATCGAGCAGGAAGCAAATTGGGAAACTGAACTATGAGGAATGATCGTTTACTTTCCACACAGTGCTACCTGATCGCGGCTGTTTGACCATAAAACAGACAGCTGTGTGTTTCACAGTTGTCCAGAAAATGTTCCACTGCAGGTGGTTATTGAAGCAAATAGCTTAATTGCAACTATAATAACAGCAGATGGAGAGTGGGAAACATTTGTACCTGACTTATACCCTACCGCCTAGTATAATTGAGTATAAGTAGTTGGAGTTTTCTTATCAGCGGAGTCCCTTACAGACCTCTGAAATCTTTTAGAAAAAGCAAATGTTCCTCATTACATTTGTGTCTTGTGTTTTTGCTAATTTCGCAGACCTAAAGGTAGTGTCTCGCTGGGCTGCAGCTAGTAGGCGAATGGCATTCCTGAGGGAGTCTGCAGTAGTTCTCAATTTTCTTGCGTGGGTCACAGAGGAATGCAGTCCTGTCCCTTAAATTTGATCATGTTAAAAAGTTGTGCAGCAGATTTGCTCACTAACTAGTCCGAGAGTCATTGTGGATGTCTCGAACTTGTCTCGAACCCATCTGTAATTTACAGTGGCTGTCTCTAACTTGTCTCAAGAGCGCTAGAGCTGTATTTTGACTCCTGCACAGGAGTTGTCCTTGGGGAGAAAACATCCGAGGCTAATGTCATGTCTAAAAATCACACTGATGGTAAAATAAAAAGTATTTAAAAAGTGGTCCTGATCTGCCTATCTTCACATTAAAAGTGCACTCCAGCAGATTAAATCACAACTGTGTTATCAAAGTGAGGACAAACTAGCTAGTTGAGGTGGGTAAACAACAAAATGATGTGAACGAGTAAGAATGCAGATTTGCAAGCCATGCACATGACAATAGGCTGTGATTTTCAAAAACTGGCTGTTCAAATAGTCATCAGTGTTATAGAGAAAGGTTTACGATATGCCTTAGGCCATTTTTTTAAAACTATTTGATTGTACCTTGCAGTGCTGAGCTGTCAGACTGAAATTCAAACTGAGTGATAATGAGCTAAGAACCTACAGCCGGAGGTATAGTAAAGGTGTGTCTCTTAGTTGCTACCCTTAACAGGAAACCTTAGGCCACTACTTGCAAAAGTTATCGCATTTAACACAAACATTTTTGATTCTCTTTTATTTTCATATTTCACCTGAAGTCTTTTTAAAGGTAACAAGTCACTTCTTTTTTCTTGCCTTCACTAAAGTTAGCACAAAAAGTTGCAAAAGGACAGATTTGATCCAATCCAAGCAAAAAGACATGCATGCAGTGCACCCACACATGTAATACACAAGGACATGCTGACACATGCTGTTGATAAAATAGCTATTTTCCCTCCACATCAAAGGTCTCAGAATGAGTCAGAACAAAAGGAGAGGAGACAGAAGGAGGACAGCGAATCAGAATCAGACATGGGGTTTCAGGAAACTGAGTCTAGAGGTTGTATAGTTGAAAATGTCGCTCCTTGTTGCAATGTTTTGATTGCTGTTACTGTCATTCTTTCATTGCTAAAGAAAACAAGTTTTGGCGTGTTCCACTGAGCAGGTTCTGCAGGATTGAGGTGCAGTTGTCATCACAAGTGTAGGATTCCTGATTCAAATTTTATCCAGTTTTATCCTCCTCCAGCTGCTACCACCAACTTCCACTGATCAGTTTGTGAAGCTGTCTGGGTGAGTTGGTAACTTTACCTGCCATGTAACTGATTAGTTAGGTTATTTTCACTGAAGTTTGCACAAAAGGGCAAGACTTGTTTTTGGCACAAGGAATTAAAATGCAATTTTGAGTCACCAACCCTAGACTTGGTCGGACACTCGATGCAGTCTGACATATTGAAGTAAACAGAGCAGCTTGAGGGCGACACAGAGGAAAAGAGGTGGAAATAGCCTGTGCAGGATAACGTTTAAATGAATAAAATTAAAGTAGGACAAAATGGTCATTCAACACTCACAAGTGGAAAAGGATGCCTGGATAAATAAGCATGATTTGACCTCAGTAAGAGACAAGATTGCATTTGGCTCTTGAAATCACTGGCATATACTTTTCTAACTTTTCCATTTTAGATGTTTGTGTTAAAAATATTGCTCACTAAAGCCATGAAACTTTTCTTTTCTGTTTTCCAGACAGGAAGGAACATTCTTTTAAAAAAAGTACTCTTGTCACTATAAACTGATTTGATGTTATAATTCAGGGAAACTTTTTTTTAAAGAATAGGAAAGATGACCCTTATTTTGTGGATAATTTAGATCATATGAGGAATTATATGTCTGAAAATCTTTTCTTTATGAGCATAATGTATGAACACTGTATATCAGCAAGCTTCTTCACACAAGGCTCATCATCACAGTTCAATCGAGCGAACTTCTTCTGCGATGAAGTAATCACACTGGGCATCAGTCTGAACCAAGCGAAGCGGGCTAGTGTATTGTTCTGATTGAGAAAACCGCTAGCAGGTGTTACATTATATGTGAGTAACACATTTGATTCTGAGACTATTGAGAACTGTATTTCCAAACAGAACGGTCTAGAGTTTACTCAGATTTTCTCTCACTTTTTCGCCCAACACACATACACAATTTCACAAGCAAAGTGTGTGAGTGAGCTAGCAGATGGAGGTCATTTGGAGTCAGTTTCTTAACATGTGAAGGACTTTGGGGGGATTGAACCCTGTGATTAATGGACTACCCACAAAGCTTCATGATCCCCAAACACCTGAAATGAATGCAAAATGGTCTCAAAGCAAACCCCATTATTGACTTCAATGACCCAAGCCGAGGCGTGGCATTTGTGTAACTGTTTTGTCTTGTTGAAGAGTCTGCAGACTTGGACAGAGATACAAAGAGATGGAGGCTGCATCAATAAAATAAAGCAAGTAAGTCTAGACTGGTTTTAAAAGAGTAGAAAAGCAAAAGCATATGACCAGCGCTGACGTATATCATTCAGATTAAAATGAAGTTCTTGTTCTAATATCAGATGCTGTATCTTTTAAATAAACAAAACAGTGAAATCACACTTTGCTTGACGATTTTTTTATACTGTCAGAAGAAATTGCGTGTTTAGCGTTATCTTAAGATAACACTAAATGAAGAAATGTCCTTGAATAAACATGCTTCAGGACATAGTGTACACCCTGCATTAGTTTAGAGCCAAATTTGTTGGTGAAAGGAAATTTGCTACTGTTCAACTTCCATGTTTCAAAAATGTTTTGTTGTTTTGTTTCCCATAATGGTTTTAAAACTTTACTGTGAGTTTTAGTCACTTTGACTCAGTTTGCTTGAGCGTAACAAAACACATACAAGGGTGCGCTGAGACCTGTCTCTTTGCTGTCCAGAACCAACCCAAACAAACCACAGTTGACTGGCGTGGTGAGCTAGGCAGTGTGTGTTTGTGTATTTAACAGTGTGCGTCTCTGTGTTCAGCTGGTGTCTGTTTTTGCCCTGCTTGCTCCAAAAATAAACCCCCCGCTAAGAATATTTAATCCCCAGGTTACTGCTCTTTCCTTCCGGGCTTACTCTCTGTCACACCCTCGTATATTTGATGTACACTTTTATTTACACTCTCGCATACGGGGGGTGAAGGGGTGAGGGTCTCCTGGTGGAAAGCCATCCAAAACCCCTAGGTTTCCTAGGGTTAATCTGTTAGATGCATGTTGCTTTGCTCTGTCAGTGACTTAAAACACACATTTGGTTTTAGAGCTACTGTATGTTTATGTTTAAGTTGTGTTTTCGAACATTATAGTCTGTATTGATTACACTCTGTAGAGCCAGACTGTGGGCACTAATAACACTGAGGGTCAAAAGGTCAGGATTATTACTCAAAAGGCTGAAGGTTTATGGTGGTGTGTGTGGAAGAGGATTGAGTTTAACAGGCAGGGATTTATCCATCTCTGCAGGAAACTACAGCAGTTTTTTGTATAGTTTTGGGTTCTGCTGGTAGCAGATGGGAGATGCCCCCCTAAATTGAAGGATTAGCAGCGTATTTATTTATTTATTATTAAATGTTCCATATAATTTCAATCTTTTTTTTGCTTTTAGTCCTCTGAGCATTTTCTGTTCAGTTAGTATGATGAAAACAATTCTAAAAATTAAAGCCCAAAGGTGCTTGACGTTAAAGTTAAAAACACAAGGAATTCTTGTGAATAGAAAATCCAACTTTATAATGCACAAAAATCTGTTCAGTGTACCTATTCATTTATAATTTATATAGTTGTAATTTACATACAGTTAAAGTGAGAACTTGTGATGTATGATGAGGCCTTGTACAATCTTTCATTTTATGGCATACTTTGGGAGATGTCTTGGGTTTGCTGTAATCATGGTGAAGCTGTGATCATGGGCGTATTTGTGTTATCTTCAATTTGAAACATGTTGTTTTGACTTTTTTTTAATACTTTAGGCTATGAAACAAACGGGGTAGCTAAATGGTCAGTGCCGCTGTCTCGTAATCCTGAGGCTGAGGCTGCAGGTTTGAATCTAGTTTGCGTCAGGAAGGGCATCCAGGGTAAAACAATTGCCAAATCTTTTGTGCGAGTTTGCTCGCTGTCGGAACCCATGCAGAAGGGAGCAGCCAAAAGAGGAAGGTGGTTCTGAAACAAAGTGTTTCTCTCAATATATTTACAGTACGTATTTATATAGAAGTTTTAATTGCATTTTCTTTAAAAGAAAAACTAACAAAAGATTTTTCTTGACATTGCCCATTGGTATTAACCAGCTTGATTGGCTTTTTGAAATTGTTGTGGTCTTTTCAAGTTTTCCATTGCCTGGTCTATCAAGAGATTACTCATTTGTTAGAAGTTTTCTTGGCTGTTTCTGACTTGCAGTTTAAAAACGAGGTCAAAGGTAACTCACTTATCCATGTAGCTGAAGGCATTCTGTTTGTGGTAGGTGGTCAGTCTGCGTTTTGTTGTTTGAGCAATAATAGATCATTGAGCTGAGTAAGCATGGCTTTCCAGTAGTAATTGCGTATTTTGTAGTGATAATAGCATTTTGTGATATTATTTCCAGTTAGCAATTTCACTCCAATAGTCAAATATTAGTGCTTTATTTCATATTAGAAACAACTTTTTTGTAGATTTTTTTTTGCAAGTGAGAGTTGATGAAAAAAAAACCATCTTACATACCATCGCAAATGTTATTTGGTATATTTGGTGATTTAAAAGAAAATTCTTGACAGACAGAAGTGATTTTCTCTCATGTGGTCTCTGTGTTTAGACAAAGAAAGCAGTCTCATAATGTCCAGATGTACAGTTTATACTTTGTCTAGATTTATTCTTACATTGAATCACACTGGGAAAATAGTTAATTATAGAGTGGAAAGTAATGCACTGAACCTTAAAAAAATAAAATTAATCTTTGTAAGTCAAATATGTGACATTGAGAGGTGCTAAGTTCAACTCAAGAGCTGACCACAGGAATCTTGTGGAGGTATCACATGGTGATAAAAGCAAATTTTCTGGCCCATGACTGAAACGGCTGAACCACAATAATGTAAATCTCATTTGTCTTGCTGTACACTGTGGGTCATGTCACGTCAGTTTCCCTTTCAGTGTCAACAGACCATCACAAATTGAAATCTTTATGTGATCTCCAGCTGCTTGGAGCTGTTCCAGTTTCTTCAAGTAGCTATTGATTAGGTTTTGTCTATCTAACAAAACAACAAATCTAATGAAGTGGTATTTTTCTTGTTTTAACACAATTTTTATGTCTTATTTGTAGATTGTCCAGTCCTATTATTTAGTTTGACACTGAGATTTCAACCTCAGTTTGAAACTTGAGATAAAAATTTATTTTTATCTCAAGCTGATGTTAGGGTAGATTTTTGTGGTTTTAGCACAATGAGCCTTTACCGCTACTAGATTCACTGAATTTTATGCAGGTGACTGTACTTTTAAATTTTTTTTTATAAGAACAAAGGTTGTGAGTACAAGTACATGACTAACAGATTATACTTCAGTTTATTAAAGTAGTAGTGTTCAACTTCAAGGACAAAATGCCAAAGGTGTATGCTAAATGTTTGTGACAACAAGTAAATTATTACTGTTAAAGCCGGAGCTAACCTGTTAACCTAATACACAAAGTTCTGTTTGTTCCAACAGTGGTATACCTTGCTAATTTTCTCTAATTTTGTCAGAATTAAAATACTAAATTCACACAGACAAAAAAAGGTATTTAAAGGGTATAAAACTTCCCCAAGAAGGGAGAGATGGGTTGAGTTCATAATATGCTATTTTCATCATTAATTTGAGACCTTTTTAGTTTTTTTTTGTTTGTGCAGGGCTGTCTTAGCAGGACAGCCTGTCCTCTGTTATCTGATTTAATTTGAACCCCCAAGCTCATCATCTGCTCAGTGTGTCTTGTTTCAGTCTCTTTTATGTTGGCCTTAGAAGAAGAACTTAGACTAAAAAGCCAGTCTGCACATCCTGCAAACTGCTGTGATCCATTTTAAGATACAAAAAGACATGAGTAAAATAGTGCGATTAGATCATTCGAGCTACACAGTCTAACTGCTAATAATAGACATTAACAGGCCTACAGAACTGATCTGGTACTTTGCCTTTAACCATATTTTTGCACATTGCAATAGCCAGTGAACAGGAAATGTCACAGTGGATGTGTGTGATGTGCTAAAATGTTTGACTGAGCCTTAAGGGTTACAAGAATTTTCTTAGTGAGAATAAGATGATTAAGAAGAGAGGGAATCCTGCTTTTTGCAAGAGCACTTAGACAGCTTTAATTTACTCCAAGGTAATGTAACATCTTGCACTGTAATCATTACTTGGCTCTCAGTCTGTTTTAGCCTAACAGCAGCTTGCCCAAGGCTGTAGCAGGTGTCAGAGGCAGCTTGCACACACATATGCATGCATATACCCACAGCAGCATGAACTCAAGCATGCTGAGAAACACACCATCTCAGCAGCAATATTAGTTTGCCTTGTTGCTATGGTTGTACAGAATTCTGCACATTTACACTTTGACATTGTGTTTTTGTTTCTTGTTGTTTTTCTTTTTTGGTAATGCAAAGAAATAGGTTAGACAGAGAACACAAGGGTTTGAACTTCACATTAAAAAATTACAGTGAAATAAAAGGATTGTCCTGAGAACCTATAGCATTTCGACAGAGATGAACCAAAAAGGAGAACAAAAGGATTAATGAGGGTTGCGGATAAGAGGGAAGGGAGATTACAGACACAAGGCACTTGGTTTCTGTGGGGTGTGGTGTGCTAAAGGTGGAGGTTTCAGTGCTGGGGATGGTGGGGGTTGAGTGGGGGTTGGGCATTGATCTAAAGACGTTGCGTCCCAGTAATGAAGCCAAAAGAATATTAATTTAGATGCATATTCCTTTGCCCCCAGGAAACAATGGAAAGAGGGAAATTTAGCCAGACATAGAGGTTTATAAGACATATTTAGCAGTATTAAAGTAATAATAAATAAATAAATAAATAAATAAATAAATAAATAAGGCTGGAAAATAGTCTAAATGAAGAACCCTTTTCCTCTTCCTAATGTTGTTTGGCACTTTTTGTTTCAAATTTCCCAAGGCAATGACAAAGAAAATAGGAAGGGTGGCAGCTGTAAACTTAGGATAAACCTTTGTTAAAATTCAATTTTGTTTATTTAATAGATTTTATCTCCAGAAGTAATTAGTTATGATTTGTTTATGAAATGTTTAAATAGCTAAAAATGTCTAGAAATAATACCTTTAAACAACCTTTTTTATGAATAAGCAACCCCAAAACATTTATTAAATGTTAATATATGACAAAAGACAGCTGTACACCTTCTTTTTCAGCATCATTTTCTAACAGTCACTCATTTAACTGGATAATTTTTTTGCTTTTTTTTCACTTGGTAGCTTTTCATGGGTTTTGAAATTAAACCTTACAATTAAGGCTAACCCCTCACTTGTCATTGAAATGTCTCGGTTGTCTATTTTTAAATGTTCACATTTTCTGTGATTTCATTTTCTGCATGCTATTTTGAAAATATATATGGGTTTTTCTTCGTCTAAACATCAGACTAAGCCTTATGATGAGTAACCTCAAATATTTTCCTGTCAGTTATGGGCTTCAGGGATTTATTTTTTTGTACTGGTTTTTCTTTTTATTCTTGCTTCTATTTTGCTCATAAAGTTTGATTAAATGAGGTCAAGTAGAATCTTAGCCAAGTTTGCTGACTTATTTCCTGGTTAACGTCACACAAAAACTTTGCTTAAAACTGCAGTTTTGTAATGTCCTAAAATATTGATTTGAAGACATTTGAAATAGCAAAGATTATTCTCAGGGGTTTAAAAGGTTTCAGGAGTGGGAGGCTATTTAGAATAAAGTAGGGGGCTCATTCTCAAAAATTTGAAATTTAGAACATCAGAAACACATTTTCCTGGCATTTGGAACAAGGCTGGGAGGGTGTTTGAATAGTCCAAAATCAGCAGTTTCTGAGGACAATTTGTGAGACTTTTTGGCCTTTTGGAAGGACTGTGAGAGTTTTCAGAAAATCATATGGAGAATTTATTTAGCCAAGACCATACCAGAACATAAAATGAAAATGTTTTAGCAAGCAACCATTTGTAAATAGTACCCCATTATCTGACTTAAGTAGATCAGTTTAACTCTTAGAGAAACGTATAGGCAGTGTTGTTCTGTATGTTTGTGCTGCTGTCTGGACCAAAGGTCATATGTGTCTTCTCTAGTGCAGGAAGTGGACAAAGGCTATTTGGTTAGTGTGATTTCCACCTTCTTTTCTGTGTTTTTGTTTTCCTGTCACCACTGCTAGCACATTGGTTGGGTCCAAAGAGTGGCCAACAAGACTTATATTGTCTAGGCTGCTGCAGCAAAATAACTTTAAAAAAGGTTTTTCTCTTCTTTTGTCATAAGGGTTTGTATTCAAAGCCATATAAATACTTAAGGAATTTGAATTGTATAAGTTCATCATTTAAGAAAGTTATGTTATGACAAAGGCTTTGGACTGAGCTGCTAAAAAAAAAAAAAATTTCATTTGCATTATTGCCAGAGTTTGATTTATTCAAAAGTTCTGTTTGTGTTGGACTGACATCTAGTTTGTCTTGCACCAATGATGACCTCAAGTGGGAACACAAAGTCTCTTAGATAGAAGGGAACTTAATATGTCATTCTCTGGCTTTTTTCCTTTCCGTATTTTTTACTTTGTCAGTGGGAGTTTATCCTTTTCTGTCTAAATGCATATTACTGCCAGGTTGTGTTTCTGTCATCTTCTCTACTCCCTGTGAGTTCTGTATAAGGAGAAGGTTGTATATTATGGTGCATTTCCTGTTTTGAAGAGGATGCCTGGGCTACTAGTAGGTCATGGATGTCATATCAGGTAATGCCGTTAGAGGAGATGTTAGTGGACTGCACTGTTTCTCTAAAGTGATGTTTTCAGTTTCTTTGACTTATTTACCTAATTTTGTAAAATTTTAGCAAGGTAGAAAGAATGAGACTCAGTGAAACAGAATGTTAGGTTTTTTTTTTTGTTTTTATTTCCTCAGAAAAGCATCAAGTGATTAAAAAAAAAAATGGTGATCATCTACCATTTAGATCAATGTTCTGAAACTTTTCACTTTCCGACATGCAAAATTACCATGGTGGAGACTTGCAAGCCTGACTATTGCTGATTAGAGTATTCAAACATTGCAAGAAAGTCAATTAAACAAGGACACAGTGATATTAAAAACAGCCTATTATTGTTTTATGCATAATTGCTGGTTTTTTTTCACCGTATAATTCTGGCAAAAACTTGGCAATTGCAGTCATTTTTAGATTTAATTTAATTTTTCTGGAGATTATCCCAGGACCCACCCACTGAGTTTCATGACCCACAATGGAGTCATGACTTTGGGAACCAAAGAGCAAGAACACCAACTATGGCAACTTTACACCCAAGAAAGATCCAGTGCTCGTTTGTAGCCAGTTTCTAATTTCAAGCCAGTTTTTTTGTTGTCAATCTTGGCAGAATAAGTTGCTCCCAGATCAGCTCTAACTCAATACTAACTCGATACAAAGTTTACATTAGGGGCCCATATGGGGCAGCCTAATGTTGGCTAACAAAAACAAATAAAACATTGTTGCAGAATCAACTAAAGGGAGCTTTAAACGAAGCAAAACAGATGTCAGAACATGTGATATGCACCAAAGTAATGACACGGTTGATCTCATACCAGACTGGTATAACCTCCCAGATCTCCTTGATCTCCTACATTTACAGAATACATATCACGAATGGTTAAACGTTAGAAAGTATGGCATATCTCAGACTTTTGCAATATTTTAAATGAGGACAATTGTGATTATGCAATTGTTTGTGCAGAGACAGAGATTCTTTTGTATAAAATTGTATTTAAATTCAGTATTGAAGCCTATAGGACAAAATATGTCATTTAACTTACAAATCAACTTGACTAAAAACACTGCAAAACTGTGACAAATCTGTTTGTGCTCTTTGTGTCAACAGCACTGGCTCTTATTTTGATAATCAGTGTTTTAATGTTTAGCTACAAACCCATCTTGGATACAAACGTCTGGAGTTGTGGCAAAACACTTCCGGGTAAATACTACTGGGGAGACACAGATACTTGTGGTGTCTGTGTTTTCCTCACTTCAGAAATATGCTATAATACTGGCAAAGCACTTGGTGATTTCCTTTAAATTACAAGGTCACTTTTAGCCAGAGCTGGGCATTTTTTGGCTGTGTGCTTTCCAGTTGGATTCCAGGTCCGATTGTCCCAAATTCTAGCTGCGGATTTTTCCAGAGGCAGCCAGCGGTCTGTAGGGTGATTTCACCCCACAAATGTTCTTTAAAAAAAAAAAAGAAAAAAAAAACAAGTGAGGAAAACCTCCCTGGTTGTCTCTGTTTGCTGTGTCAGCAGCAGGCGTGGCTGGCAGTGCCAAAATGAGAGCAGGAGAAAGAGGTTGACAGGGAGTCACATACAGTGTTGTGGGGGTAGAGAGACAGGCCTGAAAACTGAACAACACAAGAACATTCCCAAGAACAAGAAGTAAAAATGTGAGAAATAAGACAAAAAGAAAGATGAAAAAAGTAAAGAAATACTGTAAAATAGGAAGAAAACCGAAACAGATGAGCTGTTTACATATTGTCACGGTCTGGCTTTTTGTCCATGTTGCTTGGATACGACAGCTATGCGGCCTGGGACAAGAGGCGAGAGAGAGTGAAAGCCTTAGTGATGTACAGTGCTTCTTTTTGTTTTTACTTTTTCCCCTAGTTCACCCAGCAACACTGTAACTTCGAAATATTACACAAAATAATATAGATTCATCAACATTTAATCCTACTGGACGTTTGTTTTCTAGATCTAATAAAAGCTGATAATATTTTTTAACGTTTACTTTTCTGTGTTAGAGCCCAGCTAGTTTAGGATTTGTATTTTACATCAGTACAATAAGGATGGCATTCTAAAATTCAGTCCTTTCTATGTTGAAGCTGTGATAAAAAGGTGCATTAATCCAGGGAAGAACACAGCATGATGATAAACAGAAGTTTTTGTTTTCCTTATTCTTACTTCATGCTTGAAAATGGCAACAATGCCAAAACTCAAGATGGCATTCAGTTGCATTGTGGTTTGAGCCGTGACTAAGATATGTGTGACACACAGCTGCACAGATACTCTCATCTAATAAACATGGAGCTGATTTTAATTGTGAAATAAAATTCTATTGAAAAATTGTAGATTTTTTTTCCTAGCACATTTTTGTTTTCAATAAGCCATCAACCCCAAAATGCATGTCTTCTGCGACTTCGTAATCAATTTAGAAACAGTTGATATTTCTTAGCCTTACAGCTGTTCCTCAGCTCAGTTTCCTCTTTTCCTCTCTAAAGTTGTAGTTTTTGCTTCCTCTTGCTTTTCTCAGTTTCCCCAGATCCTGTGCTGCCCCCATTTCACTCTCTAACCCTCAGTTTATTCTTGTTTGGACTTTTGTTTGTCATTGTTCGCTTCTTTTTGTTCCCAGGCTTTATTTAGCCATTGTTCATGGCTTTGTTGGACTCTGACCACCATTCAACCAGATTCTGATGAGCATTGTGCTATTACAGGTCAAAGAAAAGCCACGATAAACAAGAGCAGCACTCCTCTGACTTTACAACCTCTGTGAGAATAAAAAGATTTCTTAAAGATGATTTGATTTTTTTTCCACCTCCTTTAAATCTTTGTAATTCCTTCCATGTGATTCCTGTCTGGGATGGGCAGTTTGATTGTTATAGAGCAGGAACTAATGCTCAGTGCTGGATTTAAGGGCAACTGGACTTTCTTTGTTTTTGAAGTTTCTTACCTCTCATCTGAAGGTGTGTTTCATGTAGAAATGAAGTTGCACGTGGTGTTTTTTTAGACTGTGTATATGTATTAGGTGTATAATAGAATAAAAACAATCTGACTGTTTTCTGGGTAATTAAAGTACACGTTCAGCGTATATGCACACAGACACATGTCCCCTGAGACAAACACTTCTCTGACACATTCAGATGTGATGAAAGCCATCTGCTGAGAGGGACAAAGGGAATGTTTCCATTGTGTGTAAGTATTCATATGCTGGATCTGCTTTGTCAACTCTCAGCGTTGTGTCATGTGTCGGCGCATGTTTGCTTTGTTTTAATTGGTTCCAAATGTGGAGCACTGAGTGGACCGGTGTGTTTTTCTAATTTACCGTCACGATTCCAAGATGCAATGCTGCTCTTTTTCTCTCCTATTGGTGTTTATGATGCATACTTTTATGATACTGCTGCTTGTGGACTCAAGAACAGAAGGTTTGCAGACCAATAGGTCAGACATGTAAACCAAGCATATTCATTTCCATGAAATTGATTTTTGGAACTGATTTTAAAGGGTTTAGGTGTACCCCAGTTTAAAAGTTGTATTATAAATCTTTAGCTGTACAGTTGCAACCACCATCTTTACTTAAACAAGGATACATTTTTTGAGTCAGGGTCAAGTTTTACAGCTAAAGTTTGGAATTAGTCTTGCTTAATTTCCTTCTTCCTTGGTCTTTATGGGCCAATGTTTGTTTAAAAATAAAACAGTTATTGGCTGGTGTTGGACGTCTGTTGCGGGTATTATTGTGGTACTGGACGTCAAGTCTATGTGTCACCCTGTAGTTCAACCTACCAGCAGGAGTATTTATACAAGTAGGGGAAGTTAGTGTGTAATTTAGAAGCATCTAGAAACTTTTCACAAATGTGTGTGTGTTTTCCTTTGTATTCTTATTTGACTTTGAAAAAATTCAAAGTAGTAGAACCTATAGAAGTTTTACCAAACACAGACATCACATGCTGTAGATCGTCAGTATGAGAAAGGATGTAGTAAATGCTTGGTAGGGCAATACCATAAAGAGCATCTAAATTTATTCTTTTAACTTACTAGCTATAGGGATGGGAGAATACAAGCTTTCTGATCAAATATTTTTCCTTGCGGGTGGGATAGAGATTTGTTTTATGTGTCATACACACATTTATTTATTGCAGACTTTATTCAGATAATATGGTCCATCCATCCATCCATCCATCCATCCATCCATCCATCCATCCATCCATCCATCCATCCATCCATCCATCCATCCA
>JAOXNZ010000030.1:8183637-8209304 GCA_028566095.1 Kryptolebias brasiliensis
AGCGTCTATGCTTTCAAAATAGGTAAGAAAGATTGACAGCAGCTTTTCTTGATTACATTTTGAATGTTCAGGCAACCAGTATAGTTCTTGGAAGGTAAATTTAAGTATAGTTAAATAAAATATATGTTGTTTTCCTTTATTTTTTTCCTCATTTTTCAGCATTGCACTGACTGAAAAAATTGGGTAATTTTATTTAGCACAGGGATAGATTTAAGCATTAATTCAGCTATACTGTATCACAAGAACAAAATATATGCACCACTTTTGGAAAAAGTCAAGTAACCCAGTACATGTTGTGCGTCATTGTGTACCAATTCAGTCAGCTTCCTATAAAGCTGACATAGCAGAATGGACAGACTAAAAGTGGCCTTTGACCTCTGTTTTTCCCTTAACCTTCACTCACCATGGTAACACCGGAAATAAGCTATGTCCACTACCTAGCTTTTTCACTCCCTTAGACACTTTCCCTGCTTTTGTGTCTTATTGTTTCCGTGACGGTAACGTTTCCTCTCAGCTAAATCTCAAACTGACCTTGTATGCTGTGTCCCACAGGAAAGCCTGTCCATGCACCTAGGTTTATACTAAATATTCAATCAGATACTCTTACGCAGAACATTTTTTTCTTTTCAATATAGAGCGGTTAATGCTTTATAGCTGAATTAGGACACACACTGAACAAATGTGAGGCCACAACCAAACTTGACCTTTCTGGTATTGGTTGAACCTTTCTGTGCTCCCTTTCCCCAAAATTTTAACACAGTTGAGTTTCCATCACTTTGTAGTAATCAATGCATCTACCTAAATGTTTCTTTGACTGAAAGGTTTACCCAGACCTAAGATTAGTGAAATATCACCTTGACGTAAGATGAACACTGACTTTTTTCTAAGTCTTCACCAGAATAAGTTTTGCTTTTAGAAACTGTTTTAAGTTATGATATATAACCTTTTAAGCAGCTTTATAGTGTGCTCAAAAAACAAAACAAAATGTTTTTTGCATAAAATAATAGATTTGAGTTATAATGCATAACAGCCATGATGTAACACACTATTGAAAGAGTTTCAAATAGTCAAAAACCTTCTGAGGCTACATGAGCAAACAATAAAAATAATTCTGCTACTTTTTTTTTGGAACAATAGCAACCACAAAGCAATATTTCCAGTATGCCTTTCATTTCCTAAAGAGAACCTCTCCCAAGTTTAACTCTTTATTTTCAGAATAAAATATACTTCTATTCGGTGTACAGTGCAATTTTCGACATATAATAGTCTGTACATTCTTTTCTTGGCTTCTGTGTCATGTAAATAATAGGATGAACAGACTAAAATCAGTCATTGTGTCCTTAAATGAATAGTATGCATGTGTGTGTGTAAGAGTATGTTACTGTGTGTGTGTGTACTTGTCCCACTTGATGAATAAGGTTTCTATTCACATGTGTATGGAACAAAGCAACTCCAGAGTTCAGGCTACTGCTGGATATCCTGTTGATATCACACTGGCTCATTCTTTTGACTGTGTATGTGAACACACAGAGTGGCCTGTTTCGCTGCTGGATGGTTGTGGTTAATTACAGATGCCTTTTTGTGTAGCTTACAGTGGTACATGGGTGTTTCACTGTGATTTTGAGAAAGATGGCACATTCCTGCAGTGGTCACTGTTCTTCACACGTCATTGTTAAAACATGTACTGTACATGTGACTGGTATCATTTGGGTTGACAGAATGTTTCTCACTAATTTTGTCTAAATAACAAGTAAGTGTGTGTCTTTAGATGTTTAGTTGTCTGTTGGTTAGCAAAATATCTTGTGAATCAGAGGGCAGATTTTAATAAAACTCTAAAGAAGTAATCATTAGATGTACATCTACAACCGACTCAGCCAAGTTCAGAATGACCGCTAGAGATGATCAGTCATTGCAAACACAAAAATGCCTATAACTTTGTCAATTTTAGAGATTTTGAGCTAAAATATGGTGTGATACTAGCTAGAGTCATCCCCAACACATACTCTGAGTGCTAACAGATTGTGCAGAGCTTCGTTTGAAATATTGGCATTCACTGTTGGAGTCCACGCTGTTTGCTGTGTTTGCAAAATATCTCCCAAACCAGTGGAGGGATTTCAATGAAACTCTTAAAAAGTAATTGTTCAATGTACAACACATCTACAGCTGGTTAACTTTTGGAATCAGTCCCATACATGATGACCTCCACAGGTAATTGACCTTAGCAAACACAAACATGGCTATAACTCAGTCAATTTTACAGATATTAACAGGTCTCTCTTGCAAATGATACAATTGTCTCAAGAAGACTAATCTGTATAAATAAATAAATGAGATATTAAACTAAGGTTTGGCGTGGTAGTTGCTGAAAGTCATCCCCTGTACTTGCATCAAGCACTACTGGAACATGCAAGATCTTTGTTTATAACTTTTGCATGTAAAGCAACCTGCAATTTGCATTCCTTCAAGGAATGCCACTTTTTAATTATTCATGTTTTTTTCTGTGGTGACAAGCACTCCAATGTCACCATAGTTTGAGACATCAGAAGTTTTTCTTAGTGAGTAAAATCTTACTTAATACTGCAAAACTATAAAAGAACACTTAGGATCTAATACATTGGAGGTGTTTTGTCTTCTCAGCAGTGGAAGGAGTGTTTATATGTTAGTTCCAAATGATTTACCAATCTTATTAAACAGGCGCATAAACCTTTTTTATTTGCTCAGGTTATATGGTACTTTTCATTTGTGTCTTCATTGTTGGTTTCATAAGCTTTGATGGAAGTAGCAGGACAAAGACATGGCAAGAATTCTGTCTTGGAAGTGTCTGAGAAGAGGCGTTTAGGACAGCAAGGCCAGTGTCAATGGGGGTCACCTATTTTTAGTTTTGCCTATCTTCTGCTGTCCATTCTGGCTGAACACAATCACACACATGAAATAATACTGAAGCAGTGACTGCAGAGTATCATCCATTCATCCTTCATGTGATAGCTCATGTTTCTTTAAACAGCAAATTCATTCTAGCATATTCAAAATGTTTCACATATTTTCTATTTATTGGTTTATTTTTATTTTTATTTTTAATCACATTTACAAGTTCACGCAGCAATCCCAATGATGTAATGCTGCAAAGATGAAACCTGTATAATACTGTAATTCATTTGTATTGTTAAATATACCTAATATACTGTGACTTACAACACATGGGTTGCATAGTTTTTTGTATTAAAGTTATTAAAAACATTGTCTTCTCCTACATGGCATCTAAATCAGAACTTCTACTGTGCATTTGGGGATTAGTTTTCTTTTTAGTCACGAAAAAGTGACTTACCAACTAAAACACAAACACACATGTTTTAACTCAGGCTGTCAGCCAGTTACAGTATGCTGTCCTTAGCATACTCATCTACAAAAACTCTGCTTCCTTTGGTGTACTACTCATACATCAACGTCATCGGTTGCCTCATTTTCAAACTTGAACATTGGAATTACCGCATTGAAATAATTTCCTTAAATGGTAAAGCTTTACTGTTTGCTGCATCTGTGTGCAGACCTTTTTTTACTCTGGACAATGTTCCTGTTCTGTGTGATTCTTTCTCTGTTTTATAGTAATCCATTTCTGTTGGCACTATTTTACAGAAAGGTATCAGCCAGCAATGTGGTTTTGATTTGAAAGCACGGTTTCAGTGAGCTGAGAGTTCTCCTTTGGGAGAATGTGTGTGTATGTTAACACGGATGTGTGTGCACGTGTGTGTCCAAATTTGCCAGCATTGCCAGCATCTATCATCATGATACCTATTGAAAATGCTATTACACATTATAAATTTACATTACTAAGAAGTTACATTGCCTCATCAAACAGTTTGCCAGCATTTTTTAACACAATGTTCTTCAAGGGCAAGTAAGCTAAACACAACAGCAGGCATGTTAGTTTATTTTAGGTGACGCACACTTAAGTCATTTGGACCAGACAGGGATTGAGTCATATTTCACTGTAAAGAGCAGCAAAATAGGGAATATTATTGTGGCATGTACTCTAAGTACAATTTGATCTTCCTGTTATTTTGTTAGAAACATTGTCATGGAACTGACAAATTTAAGTTCTACAATGTAATAACAATTTCATGACATACAACAGGATGCCACGACTGTTTGATTTAATAGCTTTTATATAACATTGCATGCTGTCAAGGAATGTGAGTTGAAATTGGCTGTCAAATATTTTTACCATGTAATGCAACTAGACGCTAAGACTCATGTAAACTAGAAAATCCAGGAAAAAAGTTACCATGTTTGTGAAAAAAAACAAATAGTTGAAACGATTTTCTATCTTATAGTTAATGGAGACAATTGAGTTTTAAGCATATTTGAAAAATAGTACAAGATTTCTGCAACAATTTTCATTCAATTCTGTTCTGTGAATTCTGGGTTTTTTTTGTTTTCCACACTTCAGATTATTAATTGTAGAAAAATACATAATTTGGAGAGGAATAGAATGAATAAAACAAACTTGTTGGCGATAGAGGTGTGAGTTTATATGTACTTCCGCATTTGGCTGGGTTATGATTCACCTTTTAGCAATTCAACACAAAAAGTTCCACACTCCTCTAATTACAATCTAAAACCACTTACAGTAGCTACTTCTTTCATATTCAGGCTCTCAGAAAAGTCTGAATTATCTCCTTATTTAGTACGTTTAAAAGTGAGATGACCAGTGCCACTGCTTAAGTAATCTATCTAGATGCTTTACAATCTGGATGTTGCTACAAAAGTCCACAAATTGCATGATATGGTTATGCAAATTTTCTCATTAGGTTTTTTAACTTGGGTTTTAGATTGGCTTCAAAAATCATGTTGTGTTTCTTTTTTGTAATGTCAAGTCTAATGTGAGATTATGTGCTATGGTCTTGAGCAACTGGTTAAAGGCTGTAGCTCTTAAACTAATCTATTTTCTTACTCTTCAACTTGTGGTTAGTTTTGATTTTTTTTTTATGGCTACCACCTGGAGGGAAGAAATGACTTGCTTGTTTCACTTGCAAGGTGCTGAAAACTGTGGCCGGAAGGAGAAATTGGAGGCTAAAAATAAGAAAATAGAGAAGTTGAGAGGTAGTGTAGAAAGACAGATAGTTTTATTGAAGCTCAAAAACAGTTTCATTGAAGCCAGAGCTGCCTTTGATTCGCTCAGAGGCCACCCATACTGACAATGCCTCCATGCATTGTTTTGAAAAGCAAAAAAGGCTTGACAGAAAACGGGCACCTTGCTTGCATTTCATACTGTTGTGTAACCAGAGCTGTTGGCATTGCAGCCTTTTTGAACAATATGAAATGTTGCCAAAAAGACAGTTTAATCCTAGAAGAATATATTTAATTTCTTAAAAATGTCATTGTCCCTTTAAGATATTTAATAAAATATTTCCAGATTTGTTTTTTAATGTTTTTTTTTTCCTACAATCAAGCCATTCCTTTTCATTAGCAGTATGATAATCTAGCTTTGTCTTAAAAAATCTTTTATTGTTTATTTGCCACATGATGCAACTTAAGGTCATGCTGCATCAAAATAACTTGAAAGTATGGATTCAAACTGTAGACCTAATTGGAAATATTCAGGTAATATATCATCAAATAGATATTTGTTTCTGTATGTTCCAACCTCATTTTTACCATGTAAAACACCCTCTCTTGTGTCTTATATGCAGTCTGTGGTACCAACATGTGCAAATGTTGCGGATAAAATTGTGAGAAAGTACAAATTATTAGAAAACTCCTGAGAGAAAAGACAAACGAGCACTAAAGTGCATTTTTTTTAAGACAACTTATCTTTGAGGCTTGGAGTGAGGTCTCAACTCAGTAGTGCCATAGATATTTTGATGATACTGACCCACTCTGACTCATTGCTCATTGACTTTCTACAAGTCTTGTTGGAGTCAGTTGCAAAGACAGAAAACGATGAGTGTTTGTGTGTGGTAGCAGCATGTCTGCCTTTCCTGGCAGCACATGCAGGAGCTGCGAGGCCTGGGTTTCATTTCTCAGACTGGCAAGCTGCACAGATCCTGCACGGAGGAGCTGTAGTACACATGAACCCAGCCAATTACTCTCTGTCTTTTCTGTACACTCACTGTCCTTTCCCTGACTCCCATCTGTCTCTGTGAGAAACTTTTATTGTGTCTTTACTCCTTTGCCATTTGCACTGCATCCATAAATCGTTTCAATTTCTATGCATATTTTAAAGAACACTTAAGGACTACAAACTGTACTTGCTTTTTTTTTAATCTTTAGTGTAGATTCTGTCGCATTCCTCCTGGAAAAGTGGGACTTCCCTGCTGGGTTTAACCACACTATAATGCTACCCCTTACAGTTTCTCTTTCTTCCTTTACCACACAAGTACAAGAACAGATATTATCCCCAAAGCAGTTATATAAAATGATCATTATTTTATTTTTACTTGAACGTTTTGAGCTATTTTGTCAGGACAGCACATGTCCTGACAAAATAGCCTTCCTTGTTAGCATGCCCCTATTTTACTCCAAGCCTGCATATGCGGCTGACCTCAGCCAGCCCAGCAACAGGAAATGCTGTAGTGAAGCTGACTCTGCCGAGAAGCCAAACTGGCTCCATTGGAGCTCTTCACGCCTCATATTTTATTTGAAAGGCATTCAACTGTCCAAGGCTTTTCATTGTCTCACGGGGCTAAAGGGACTTGAGTTTAATAGAACTTTTTGCACGTTTCAGCGCAAACACGCATAATAGATGTCCACCTCCATCAATAACACAACAGAGGATCCACTCATCATGTTTATCCTCTTTATGCTTATTCCAAGTAACTCCAAAAGAAAGTAGTATATATTCAATACAGTTTTATTCTTCTGTATTATACATTTTCAGGTAAGGTACCAAAAGCTTGAACCAAATACAGAATACTTTTCATGATTCTTCTTTTTGAAATATCTGCTCTCACAGACAAAAGTACACTACACTTAGCAAGATTAGGAAAAAATTACTGTAAAAAACATTCAATTACAAAGTTGTTTTTTTTTACACTATCCACAAAATCTGACTCTTTTTCTCTTGTCTTTTCTGTCCCTCAGGTGTGTCAGTGGCAAAGAGGAAGTTTGCGGACTCTCTCAATGACTTCAAATTCCAATGTATTGGAGACGCTGAGACAGATGATGAGATTTGTATAGGTGATTGTAATTTATATGAAATCTTATCCATCGGTGTACCAGAAAAAAAATGTCTGAAAATAGACCTCAGACAATACAGTCACAATGATACTTGCGGAAATAAACCAGGCATTTCAGCACTTGGTTAAAGCCAGCTTGATTTTTAGTGAGGCTGAGATAATAGGTCTAAAGTGATTTAATTTTTAACAGTATGTTGTTTTTTCTCTTTTTTTCGTTTTCTATTTGGTGCCAATTCATAAGTGTTCAAGCACCTATATTACTATTTGGCTGTTATTCTTCCGTTTTTGTCAGTATTTTTGATTTGCTGTTGATTTGAGTGTGACATGGTTTTCTTCTGCAATTTTAAACGACTCACTACATTTTCAAACGTAGAATGTCAAAAGTCACAGAATCATATAGTGTTTTCTGAACTTATTTGATAGTGACTTCAGATGGCCACTACACTATTAACCACAGATACACTATTAACCACAGAAAAGGAACATATTTTGGGTGAAATCACCCAACATCTTTCCAAAGTTTTAAAGTTGTTTAAAGTTGCCAGTGTTATGGTCCCAGTTCAGACCCAAAACGGACACATATCAGTGGAACGCTGGTGTGGTCTTGTTGTAAAGTAAAACCTTTAAATTCCATATCGTCATCTGAACATTTTGCTGTCCAAACATCCCACGGTGTCAGTGGGAGTGCAGTCACCACACCCCTCTCGTGCTGCCTGGCTCTGTCTGCAGGCCGCAGCTCTTCACCGCTCTGACCCACCCACTGCTCGTGTTTGATTATCCCCAGCTATCTTTCCTGAACAGCTTGCTGCTCAACTGGGCTGCACTGCTGTCTGTGGAGTATTCATGTACTTGTCAAAACTGGCATTCTCTTTGCCACAGAGAGAACAGGATCATCAGCAAATCACTTTGAAGAGAACCGTCTTGTCTACATGAGTGATTTAAAATGTGCTGCAAGGTTGTGAGAGCCTTATCTTCATGTCATGCTAGGTTTGATTCACTGGTTCTGAAGTATTTCTAGTCATATTAAAACTACGTACCTTTAAAAATCCAACAATTTTACAGTATTTTATCATCAAAGTTTCATGTGATGACTGTAGATTAAATTTACATGAAACTTTATCATTTTTACAAGCTTTTGCAATCTTTTCATGTCCTCAGTTTTACTTCAGATGCACAAAGTGTGTGTGTTTGATTGTGTGTGCCTGAAAAGTGTTGGACAGGCAGAGACAACTGAAGTGGAAACTCTGATCCAAACAATGTAGCTGGGCCTCACTTGCCAGCGAGCAGGGAAACAAGCTCAGAACTGTGCTTACTGTGAAAGTACTACAGAAACAAACCCTGTAAATTTTAGTTTCACTTCCAGTTGATTAGTTCACTCTGCCGTGAATTTAGAGAATTTCTAAGGACGTTCCAGGAACAAATACTAAGCTCCTTCATAGTCTGACTTTATTCTGCTTGTATTTAAACTTGTGCATCGAAATAACAAGTGTTCTTCTCTTTTCATGTCTTTATCTTGTTCACTGTTTGTGAACATGACTATTCTTAGCCAAGTCGCTTCAGGAGTTTGCAGCTGTCCTACAAAACCTGGAGGATGAGAGGACAAGGATGGTGAGTGACCTAAAACGAGCCGTACGATGTTGCAGGTTATTTTAAAAGATCATGTTATAAGCATAACATCTTTGGTCATGCCTAAAAAAAATTGTTTTTATTTTTTATGGCTCCATAGTCACAGCAAAAGTTTTGGCTCCTGCAAGTCAGCAGTTTAGAGTGTTGGAACAGCTTTTGTTTCCATGACTTGCAACTGTGTTGTTGCGTGTCGTCCTGTAGGTTGTATTGTTTTGCATCAAATAATCACCCCCTTGTCTATATTTTGTTAATGTTGAACCTTGAAACTCCAGAACAGTTTCAGTTTACCAAAGAACAAATGATCGAGCTGGTGACTTAAATTCAAATTATTACACTAAAACGTGTACGTTTCATTGATTTAAATTTGTGTGTTTGTACCTCTATGTAGATCGAAAATGCCAATGATGTGCTGATTATTCCACTGGAGCGGTTCAGGAAGGAGCAAATCAGTGCAGCCAAGGTAAGAGCAGCATCTTCCTCACATCCACGGGACAGGTTCAAGAAATAACTTTGGTCGTACACATGCTGCAGATGAATATGGATTGATGCATGTTTCCTGGTAGTGGAACTTTAATCAATACATCTCTTTAGTGCTTCTGCAGCAGTTGGAACACAGACAGACAGCTGATAATGATTTACTCTCATCACTGTTTTCCTTTTACTGTAAGGGGTATGTGCATTGTGTTTGCTTCTTTGTTTAATGGATTTATAATATTGTATACATATACTACTACTACTATACTACTATTACTACCACATCAGAATTTAGCTCAATATCCCTGGAATTGACTGGGTTATAGCCATTTTTGGGTTGGCTTATGTTGAGTAGCTGTGGTGGCCTTTTACTTGATTGACTCTAAAAGTTAATCAGTTGTAGATGTTCATCCAATGATATGTTCCTGAAGGTTTCATTCAAATCTGTCCAGTTGTTCATGAAATATTTTGCTAATAGACAGAGTTGATTCCAAATACTTCATGAAAAAAATTTTAAACAAAGATTTTGTGCAATCTGTTAGCACTCGGAACATGTGTAGGAGATCAGTCTCAGCTACTACCACACCAAACATTAGGTCAATATCTGTACAACTGACTGAGTTATAGACATTTTTGTTTTTTCCTTAGTTGACTGTGCCAACCATCTTGAATTAAGTTGACTTCAAAGGTTAATAAGTTGTAGATGTACATCCAGTGGTTATTTTCTGTAAGCCTCATTAAAAGTTGTTAAGTGGTTCATAAAATATTTTGCTAACAGACCATTTCAATGGCAGGGGGTTATTACATTATAGAAATCAAACGGAATTAACTATAGTGTTATTTTATTCACCATCTACATTGTGTACACTGTACAGCTAAAACATGACTGAAATAGTAAAAACCTAAATAGGAGATTAGAGGAATAAATATTGTTGCCCTAAAATACAGTGTCTTACAGAGCAGCAGGTCTCTTCTTTTACTGAGTGAATATCTGAGCATGAAACCATCAAACATTAGGAAACAAAAAATTGAGAGGGATGCTTTTCAAGTTCTTTGATTTTATATCTTTTATAAAAAGATATAAAATCTTGCAAATTTTTCAAGTTACATATTTTTGGAATAATCCTTTGCTCCGTGTAATAAATGCAGCATTTGTTAGTTTATAATCTGCTTACACTAGATCATAATGTTCCTGCTTCATGCAGTCATTAGTCATACAATCAAGATGAGCAGCAGCCGGGGTTCTCAAACATTCAATGTTAAACATAATATCAGTACACAGTGTGCTAACCCTCCTCCCTTCCTGCAGGTCATTTTCTGATCTTGGCATTGGGATCAGATTAGGAGATAAATTCACAATTTTTTATGTCACCATGAGGGATGTGCTAATCCAGGTTTAACTCTAAAAGATCTGTTAAAATCTTCCCCTGGCACAGTTTCACCCTGCTCGCAAGCAACAAAGCTGGCAGATCTGTAATACTAGAGGCATTTTTACCAAATTACAATGTGTGAAATAAATAGTACGACCTACATCCACAGTGTTAACCATTACATATTTTGTTTAAAGAAAAACTCAGTTCCAGGTTCTAGTTGTATTCACAGAGAAATGTTCACAAATCAAATTACCGCTGCAAGTAGGTTCAGAGGGAACAATGCACAACTAATTGCAGTAAGTCCAACAGGCTCTAAAAACAAAACTGAAAATAAATATTTCTAGTAATGTGAGGCCTGTGTTTGTGTAAAACCCTTACTCTAACTATGATTTCACGCAACCTGCTGAGCATAAACAAAATGAGTTTTTTGACCTGCACGTGTTTTGAAATGTGTCAGTTTTACTTTCAGCTGACACTTTGTTTGAATATAAGACTTTTATTTTTAAACCAAAACTTGCGTAACCTTCCATTAGTGTTTTACCACCGTGCAAGACAGCAGAAGCTTCTTCTGGTAAAGATTTGTTTAATATTACAGGTGGGTTTGTTTTTATTCTCAGTGAACATAAACATCTATAAAGTGAATGTTTGCAACAGGGGATGATGTGTTGTTTAGCTTCATGTGACTTCAGTGGGAATAATTGTGGCAGATTTGTCTATAACTTTATTGTGATGAGTCAGTCTGATGCCATTGTTGGATGCCTTAACAAAACTTTTCATTGCTTTGCTTGTCTGGTAAAGTTCAGGTAATCCTCACATACTGTATCATTCTGAGAAGATACTGCCACCTGCTGGCAGATAGAAGTAATAACACTTATCAAAGTTTAGCAACTTTAAGTGTTCTTTTTTTATAGATTGATAAAGTAATAATAATGCTAAAAAAATTCTTTAGTCAATTTCAAAATAGATTTTTTTTCATAGTTAGAACTATGTCATGAAACTTGTTTTGAGGTACTTAGAAAAAATGTTCATCAGGCAGGATCTCCACAGAGAGTATGAAAAATCTAAGACGTGTTGTTCAGGGCACCACTCATCATTTCTGATGTCTTCTGCAGCTGCTGTTTATTCCTCCTTTTGGCTGGAGGACTGGATATGCTGTTAAAACACGCTTGGTGGTGGACCACATTGCATCACTTTGTCTGTTAAATTAAAAGTGATCAGTAAACAGAGGTGTGGCTCACTGGTATGCAGGCTAAAAGCTGGTTTTTTCAATGGAAAACTTTTGACCAGCAGTTTAAAGCATGTCATGATTTGTTTGATGTTTTTTTGCTATTTTATTTTCATTTTTTCATTTTTTTCTTTCACTTATTTAAGTAGGAATATCTGTCAAAAATGGCATGAATATACTCATATTATGTGTCTAATGCTATGTGCTCTCGTTTAGTTGCACTTTGAATTTAACTTTGATGAATAATAACAAAAGCAGACCTGGACACACATGCAGTAAAAGAGCACTCTGACAGAAGGAAACCCGCCCTGATGTCCCTTCCTTCTGTTTATGTGTTCATCTTATGTTCTTCCCTTCATGCCTTCCTGCACCAGAGGTGGAAAGTTTCTAAGTGCATTTACTTGAATATTGTACTAAGGTAAAATGTAGAAGGTTTTTTATACTTGAGGGTTTCTATTTCAGTCCGCTTTTAACACTACACCACAATAAAGGGAAATGGTGTCACTTAAAGTAGCTAAATTTATGTGACAGCTCTGGCTGCTTTTAAGATAAAGATTTTTTATAAAATTGATCATGTAAAAATCTCTTAAAATATCACACACTGTTATATATATTTCAGCCTTTTTCAAAAATCATTTTAAAAGCAGTGTGTAATTGGAAAAGTACAAAAACCGAAAAGTACGGAACCTGAATACAGATTTGTAAATCATATCCTTGTTTTTTCTTCATCTTTCACCTTATAGTATCAGTATAACAAACCCTCAGATTTATGTTCCAGCATGTTAAACTCTTAAGTGAAGCATTTGAACTAGTTCAAACTGTCATAGAGCATCAACAACATTCCACACTAACACTTATACCTTTAAATTATTACTTTGTGTGGCAAGAAGCAGTACATGCACATTACTTTTAAATGCCTCTACTGTGTATTAAAATGTATATCTCCCCTCCTAATATTAAGTCACATTATTTAGTTAAATTCTTATTGATCTAAATCCGATTTGTGATTGCTTTACAGCCTAATGAAAACAGAATTGTTCAGAGAAGGGACCACAAGGGTAATTTTGAACACTCCTCAGTTTGTTCCATCCCAGCATGCACACCCAGCTCATCATCCCTCCACGTGCCTCTGTCATGTCATCGTTCTCACTTGTGATGAAATAATCCATTGTTTGATTAACAGCTGCGCTCCCCAGAGGGATAATTTCACTCCGGGTTCTTGGAGAAATAGAAAAGGGAAAGAAAATATTCCATGCCATGCCATTTTTCTGCTGATTGTTCAAAGATTCTTGCAGCTGAACTTGTTTGTTAATCGATGCCACTGTAAAAATTACACAAGTGCCACATTTATATAAAAACTAAGATTAGGTGTTTGAGTTGTTGGTGCATTAGAAACCAACAAATTATTCTAGATATCTATAAGACTTGTTATTATCATCTGCTCTCAATAGGCAGACAATGTTTTTGTCTGTGTGCTTGTGTGTCTGCCTGTTATCAAAATATCTCATGAACCACGGATGGATTTTAATGAAACTTGCAGAAAGTAATCATTGAATATACATCTGTAACTGATTAACCTTTGGAGTCAACCCAGTTAAAGATGCCTACCTCAGCCAAATGACCTTAAAAACACAAAAATGGCTGTAGCTCAGTCATGCATTGCTTCAAGGAATGCTATGCCTTTTAATTTTTAAAACTTTATCTCTCTGAAAGAAAATGTTACCTGTTTTGTATTGTATGTGACAGGAAGCCAAGAAGAAGTATGACAAAGAGACAGAGAAATATTGTGCAGTCCTGGAGAAACACCTCAGCCTTTCAGCAAAGAAGAAAGAGTCCCATCTCCATGAGGTCAGGCTGAATGTCTGTGTGTCCATCTTTCAGCCATCTCGCCTGAAAAAAATACAATTCCTAACATCTTGACAAATTTCTTTCTGTTTCAGGCAGACAACCAGGTGGACAATGTGAGGCAGCATTTCTACGAAGTTTCTCTGGAGTATGTGTTCAAGGTGCAGGAAGTCCAAGAGAGGAAGATGTTTGACTTTGTGGAGCCTGTAAGACATTTATTTTCTTTCTGTGTAATAATAATGCTTTTAAAAAATAAAATTAAAGATTTCCTGTCATTACTTTGAGACATCAAAGTACATCAGAATAATGAGATGCTCAGAAAAATTTGTCTTTTGTTGTTGGCAAACATTGCTTGTTTTTGGCTTGAGGGCACCTCAGCTGTAGATTTGGTGGAAATAAAAACAAGTGTCAATCTTTTCTACCATGCTCCTGCTCATCTTCTCTCCTTCTCTCACATTTCTATGAATCCCCATCATTCTGTTGCATCTTCTTGTCCTTTTCCTTCTTTCTCATTATTGCTGTCGTCATGCTTGTTAATCCTTCACTGTTTCTGCTTTTTTTGGTTTTTCTTTAGCTGTTGGCATTTCTTCAAGGCCTTTTCACCTACTATCACCATGGTTACGAGCTGGCAAAGGACTTTAACCACTTCAAGACTGATCTTACCATCAGCATACAGAATGTAAGGACCCAAAACACACACTAATATATTGTGCAGTCTAGTATAAAGGGACGATGTAAAGCATTAGAGATCTTATCCAGATTTGTTTTGATTGATTGAAATGTTTCAAGGGGTTTTGATTTTTCTAAGTTGCCAGAATAAATGTTTGAGGCTTAACTCATTTAAAAAGAAAAAAAAAACGTTTAAATGTCATTTTGAGTTTTTGAATGCTAGCTTTGTTAGTAGAGAAAAGAATATTCAATTAAAGAAAAAACATCAACATTGAAAGTCAGCTTACAGGTGAAGAAATACAGAAAGAGCAACACCGTCTACATCACATTATTAAAGCCGAATCACCTGCATAAAATAAAGTTTAGTAATGATTATTTAAAACTTGATGTAAAATTCAAGTAATGTGCAGAAGCCTTGAGCCACTTCACTTTTATTTAGATTTGTTGAGAACTTTTTAAAACATGGGCAAACATTGTAGGAAATAATATATAAAATGTGAAAACAAAGTTTGGACAGATTGGAAAAAGCTTGATTTGATTGGATTTTTGATTTTTTTGGAAGTCTGTAGAAATAGTTTGCCAGACTTCCTGAAGACCAATATAAAGCTCCTCTTTGGATATTTGCTGCCTGATCCCACTTTTCTCCAAATCTCAATGTTGAGCTCCAAACTCTGAAAAGGCCCGTTCATGACTGTATTTTTCTTTCTAAGTATGCTTTCATTCCAGTGGCAATGTATTTGATTGTCATACATTTTTCACTCAGTTCTTATGTCAACCTTGTATTCCTGCAGTAAATATTTTCTTTTGTCCACCATTTCTTCAGTTACTGTCCTTTTTACATCACATCATATCACAGTCTGCCAAAAATCTAAGCAAATTATATATTTTAGTGTCAGGCTGCTAGTCATCAGGTCTATAAAGACAGAAATCTGGAGTGAAAAGTATCAAAAAGAAAAACTTTGAAAGACTTTCAAAAACCTGGAGAACAGTTTCTCAGGAATGCCTTACAGGGTCTCAAGAATTTCTGTCTTTTTTTGAAGCAAAATATTAAGGGATGGCTAAAGACATATGCACAATGCTGCAAATATTTTTAAATGAGGTGAAAATTTGGCTTCCTGTGCTCACATTTCTAAAGATACCTGAAAAATAACACAGTCTTTTAAAAGCGTTACATCAGTTTATAAAACAAGAACATAATAAATAACTGCTATGTTAAATGGAAAAAAATATACATTTCCTTCTTTCTGTAGAAAAATAATTTGTTGTAAGTTTTGTTGATTCTACAAGTTGAACAGGATGAAAAGATTTGATGGAAGTTCTGTGCTTGTGCCATCTTGGCTTCTCAGACCAGGAATCGTTTTGAGAGCACACGGTCTGAAGTGGAGAGTCTGATGAGGAAGATGAAGGAGAATCCACACGAGCACAAGAGTGTGAGCCAACACACCATGGAGGGCTACCTGTTCGTACAGGAGAAGCGTGAGTATCAGCTCACTTCTCACAACTTAGAACAACATGAGTGTGTGTGTGAGTCACGTTATAGTACCTGGATGTTGGTGTTTGGCTCACACACACAAACACAGATACTCAGCGCCAGAGCTGCAGAACAAACAAACCATAATGAACCGATGGCTGAGAAAGTCAAGTCCAATCTGTTGGAGACGTGACAGCAACCCTGTTCTCCTGTGGTTACCATGGTAACATATCTTCTGCTAAAGAGGCCTGACTCATGCTTTTGTTGTTGTTGTTGTTGTTTCAGTCCTGTCTTTGTCACCGTTTTGCTTCGACCATTTGACATCACAATTTTCTTGTCATTACTCCGTCTCCCTGTCCTCTTGTCCCAACCTGTCCTCTTCTCGTCTCTCTAATTCTTTTTTTTTTTTTCCTTTCTTTTTTTATCATCAGGCTCATTTGTATCTACCTGGGTCAAGTACTACTGCAGATACCATCGGGAGCCCAAGAAATTCACCATGGTTCTGTTTGACCCCAAATCTGGAGGCAAAATGGTAAGCATTTGTGGTCATTTAAAAATACAGATTACAATTTTACAAAGCATCCAGGATGTGATGTCTGTCGAGCTTAGAGAAAAAACAAACACATAAACTGCACTAAAATATATTCTGATATCCTCATGTACAGATTTCCTAGTTTTGAGTTTGACTGAAGCCTATTGTGTCTGATTTGAATGTTCACCCATTAACACATTCTGCTCTCTGGCTTAACAACCTCACACTTTGTCTTCCTGTGCATTCTTTTCCATACAAAATAGAAAGCTATTGTAAAATAATAGCAGGAAACAATTCCATGATTTTCAGTCATTTACAGGAAATGTCAAACTGTATTTCAGTCTTTTGGTATCAAGAGTGTTTATGGAGCACTCTACCACTTCATACCAATGTACAGTTTTACCTGGAAAAACAATATAATGAGTGAGCACCAGAGTGGAGTTTGATGAGTGAGCACTTCATCATGAATAATTTATATATTATAGATGTTTAGCTTCATTTTCTGACTGTTGTTACTTTGCATTTTGTGTTACTGAGGTAAAACTAGAACACCAACCATCACAGAAAGCCTAAGGTCTTAATTATAAGATGAATAACAAAAACTGATTATTTCAAAATCAAACCATATAATGACATTTTTGAACCTTATAAAACCCTTTGTGAACAGCAGCTTGTTTGGTTAAATGTCAGCAGGTCAATGGAAAATGATTGGGAACAAAAATAGCACCTTATAGAGGCTGATCCTGGTTAATACTGCAGTTGGTGAATTCATTGTTCTTATTTGTCCTGGTGTTTTGCATGTTTGTATAAGTGATACTCTGAGCCTTTTTTTTGTTTGTAAGGGAGAAGAAGAGAGCTTTCACCTCAAGTCATGCACCAGAAGGAAGACAGAGTCGATAGAAAAGAGGTTCTGTTTTGATGTCGAGGCTGTGGACAGGTTGGTGTGTGTGACTGTGAAATGTATGTGTGATTTAAGAATCTTTTGTTGTCTTCTTTTCAAATAACATCCCAAATAATTATTTTATATACCATCAATTCCTATCATTATTTTAAGAATATTAATCATCTAATTAAATTGTTATTTTCACCAACTATCACCTATGTGACTAATGGAGTAGGATTTGTAAGGATGTAATTGCATCTTACAGACACACGAGGGTGCTGTTCAGTTGATGCAAATGTGGTTGTTATCCTCTCAGATTCAGCTGTGTTGTGCTGTCCTCCCTTTAACTTTTTCTCCACCTTTACGACCAACTCCTCCACAACTTACATCTTTTCCCTCACTTAACCTTTTTTATCTCCTTTTAGTGCCTCTAATATTTGTTTGACTGCAGCATGGATATATTTGTTTTCTTTTGTTGTGCATGAAAGTGAAGAGTGATTTTTTTATTTTTACACGTTATGTCATTGTTGTATAGACTGAAATAAATACATTATATTTAAATGTTTTTGTAACAGTGCTGCTTTGCTTGTGATTGTGTCCAGATTGTTTGATGAGGAGGGATTTATTGAGCTGTCCAGCTGTCTTTTAGTTTCAGTTTAGGCTTTTAATTTCTTTTGGCACTCAGCTTTAGGTTTGACAAAGCTTTTCTTATAACAAAGAAAAGCTTAATTTTTCACATTTCATTACTGAATTTTGGACTAACACAAGTTCATTGTTGAATAGTTTGTCATTTCTATCAGATTGATTACTGCAAACATTTGGCAGGAGCAACTCTCTTGCCTTTTATTTTTCAAAATCGTCCTATATCCACAATAGTTTTTTTCAAAATAGATATCCGTTAGACTAAAATAATTTCAGCATTTATTTACATAATTAGCCTTACTTTATTTGTTGGAAACTGTATCTCTTTACTACAATGTTTTGTAAAAAAAATCTTGGTTAGATTTCAGCTAGCGACTTGTCACTTTAAATGTTTTTATCATAGTTTATGGAGAACTCTGCTTTCAGTTAACAACTGCACCTATGGTATTTCCAGCAAATAAGCTAATAGCTGTGGATAAACCTGTGATTTTCCATTCTGGATCGGAACATATCAACTTCCTTTTTTACATTAACCCTAATTTTAGGGAGACACAGCCTTGTTTTCTGCAGTATATCTCAGAATGTGTCCATGAACTTGGATCTCAGTGTGTCCGAATGAGTGATGTTGAGTAGTGTGTCACAATTTGAGGAGAGCATGGGGATGAGCAGAAGATGAATGTGCTGCTGCTGGCAGAGTGACTGACTGTGTGGGATCGATCGGAAACTTGTCTAAGTCTGGGCTGGATTTGGCTAATGAGGTTGTGTGAGTGACTAAGGTGTGAGTAGACACACACACACACACAGAGCGAATGATGCCCCTGTCAGGATGATTTGTTTAAGCTGCTTAGTCTGATGAATTCTTGTTAGCTGATTACTTTTCAGGCACCATTCATCATCCTGTTCTGATCCTTTTATGGTGAAAATCTGATCTGTGGGGTTGATCATCTGATCTGATGTGGAGTAAAACTGGAGTCCTATTTCTGACATGCACAAATAAACGAGCTTTGCTCTCGAAAAAACAAAGACTTACATGCAGTTATGCTTTCACACAACTTTTTTAATGAAGTTAGTGAGGTCTGAACAGTGTACTTGTTTATTTCTTAAGAATTTCTCAGTTTAAACCATTTTGTTGAAAATAAAATGTCAGCCTTACTGTCAGTTTGTTTTGATGGCATACCCCACCTGAAAAAAATAGAAATTTTTTCATGTTTATCTTTATCATGTATCGTGAGATTTGTTAGTCTCTAACTGAAAATATTTGCCACTTTTCATGAAATTTAATAAGCTAATGTTCTTTTTTTTAATGTGTGAAGGCCAGGCATGATCACCATGCAGGCTCTGTCAGAGGAGGACCGCAGGTTGTGGATGGAGGCTATGGATGGTAGAGAGCCGGTAGGTTACCATGGTTACCGGTTTGCGCTTATGTGACAAAGACAAACAGTGACAGACAGACAAGGAGAGGGCGAGACAACATGTTCTCAAAGCAAAACAAGAGCATGCCTTTTTATTTAAAAAATAGCTTTTTGCAGCGTTCGTTTTCACATCTCAGTTTGTAATAATTCATGTTGATGTTTATTTTTTTTCAGCCAGCCTTTGATTTGAGCAGTTTTATAAACTTTAACCCTGAAGCAAGTGTTTTTGTGTAGTTTTTTGTGCAGTATTCATGTCCCAACATCTCTCCACTGACATCTGAAAAATCTACACAAGCTTGAACACGTAGTTGCTGAGCTTAGTGGTGCAGTTTTAAAATGGGAAAAGTTTGTGGGTTTTTTTCTCAGCCGTTACCTACCTTTTAATGTCAGCACATCTTTGTTCAGCAGCTGTCACAGCACTTTGACTCTCAGTTCAGCACAACATAAGTTACTTTTAAATTATGCTACCTTTCAAACAAATAGATTCTAGCACAAACACATACTTTAGTTGCTATTTAATGTTAAATTGATTGTTTTTTGATATAAAAAATTGACATTGATATCATAAGCTTATTTCTGATTTAAAACGGCTTCTAAAACTTCAAGGTTTTGTGGACAATTTGTAACTGTCTATATCTTTTTTTGTTGTCAATTCTCTTTTAGTGCAGTGATGAACAAGAAAAGCCTCAGAATACTTTCCAGACCATTTTATTTATTTTTTTTCTCAAGCAGTTTTTAGTTTTTTCAAATGCAGTCTGTGAAGCTCATATATAACTGACAAATCAAATGGCACTCAGTCTGTTTGTTTGTTTCTGTCTGTCTGTAACCTCATCACCTTACTGCGATTACAAAACACCAGACTGATTATTTATGTTAATCAGAACCACTTGGCACTGCTTCCTGAAATTTTGTCTTGCAGCTGAGCCAAAACCACGCCTCAACATCCCACTTTCTTTTTTTAAACGTTCAAGTAACCAAAAACATTTGATTAAAAATCATTAAATTGATTAAACACAAACCTTTTTTTGTAAATTATTGAATCTGCCCTGTTTTTTTTCAATGTAACAAAAATATGTTTCTTACATGATGCAGTTCACATTAAAATCACATGCTAATGAGCAATAAAAGTTCAATGGTTTATATAGACTCTTCTTTATTGACTAAAATCATTTTCTAATTGCACAAGCTTATGTGCTGTTTTTCTTTTATTTGCAGGTGTACAATCTTAACAAAGACAACCAAGCTGAAGGCAGTAAGTGGATCATCACAGGTTTTTATTTGTACATAAAACGTGCTGTGGTGATTAATTTTGTTTGAACAAGTGATTTAACCCTGATTGATTGACGCAGTGAAGAACTTCCTTGTTCTTAAACAGACAAATTCTGTGTTTATGAAAAATATGTAAAGTTGGTTTTTGCAACATTAAATTATTTTTCTGTGTCAAGCAAAAAAACACAAAAACAGAAACCTCTGAGAAAACAACTAAAGCTAGTTTAAGAATGGTTTAACACATCAGTAAAACTTGGAACGATAGCAGTTGATCCATCATAGTTGAGAAACAGATGTGGCAGGAAAAGCAAAATAATGATCATGATGGGAGATCATTTACATTTTTAGTGAAATCAAACAAATAATAATCAACAGTGGGACTCAAGACAATGTTTAGTTTGGTTCATTTTTGGTAAAAAATGTCTTTGATTTGCTAGAGAGCAAGAACATTGGAGTTTAGCACAATAAAAAGGGGTCATGTGATCTGATGAGTCCAGATTTACTATATTTTAAAGTGATGGACACATTAGAGTGAGGAAAATGGTGGTTGAAGTGATGCACCCATCATACCTAACTGCAGCCCATTGGATGCAGTATTTGGATTTGAGGTTGTATAAATTGGCCAGGTCTAAGTTTAGCAGTGGTTTGTGCCCAGAAATGAGCTTGATAACCAAATACCTGAAGAAACTGAATGGATGACTGTGTGAGAATTCATCAAGCTCACATAAGAGTGGTTCAAAGAGCATAAAACATCATTCATGGGTTAAGATCAGAAATCTGCAAATAAATTTCTATTTATCACCCTGCAGATTTCTGATCTTAACCCATCTGAGGATTTCAGGGAGAAAACGTTACATCACCAGCAGACTCTCTCATCATGGAAATCTGTGCAGAACCTTAAACGACAACTCTAAAAAGATCTGATGTCGTAATAATAAAAAGCTTGTTAAAACAAAACCACAACAAATATGTGCTTTTGGTAAAAAAAAAAAAAATCAGCTAAGTGTTTCTGAAACTGTAAAATGTGAACACAGGGTGGTCGTGTAGTTGTTCCTGATCGCCTAGTACTCATTTGGCTTATTTCTTGTATCATCAGTGGCCCAGCTGGATGTGACTGGGTTCAACGTGATGAAAAAGTTGATTTATGCTGTGGAGACACGAGGTACGGTATTAAGTTAAATTCTTTCAGCTGTTCTACTCTGTGGTTTTTCTGTTTTGTCCTTATGGTGCATTTTTCATACAGGTTTAGTTTTGATTTTCCAACACAATCTACACAGAAGCATCTCGGGCAGCAGTGTACTAATTGTACAGTAACTTAATTCAGCCAATACTGCTGATTTCTTTGATTTTACTCAACTAGTTTTGTGTAGTTTTGTGTATTCATTTATTTGTACTTTATATTACAAAAAAAGTGTTAAAGAACTAAGAGAAAGAAACAAATTAAGGATAAATTATATTATGAGGAAAATAATATTGGATTTATTGTAGGAATGTTGTTACACATACTTAATGTGCTGGCTTTGATACTTTGAATTGTATTGTAAGAGCTGGTAAAATGGTTGATTTGGGAGAGTTAGAGGAAAAAAAAAACTCAAGCAGGAATTAAACTTGACTTTTTATGTTTCTGTCTGATGTGTCTGGACATCTCTTTCTGCAGATACGTCTCTAAAATGTCACGATAAAGGTCCACACATTCACAAAGTCAGCACCTTGTTTCACCTGCTGCTCTAAGAGCGTCCTTTGCTGCTGACTCTGTGCCATTTCTCAGAAAATGCATTGACTTTAAGCCTATAATGAAAGATGCACAAGAGTCACTGAACTGTCAGAATTCTTTTTATTTTAATTTAAGCCTAAAATAAAATATTCAATTAAAATGTATAATTCATTTGTGCAATATATAAACACAGGTGCTAAAATAAACAGAAGAATATTAAAACAATATGTCTTTGGAGTAAACTGCTACAATCTTCTACAGGTAAAATAAATTACTGAGGCAGGACGCTGTTTGTTTCTAAAAGGATAAATGCATATTTGAAGTTCCTCTGTAATGTTTCGATTTCAGTGCAACAAATTCACAGAATTTAAAGAATGTTTGATGATGAGTTGTATTTTTTGGTTGGTTTAAATTTTCCATGCAATAGGCTCACGATTTCCTCTTTTCTCCTATAGGTATTAATGAGCAAGGCTTGTACAGAATTGTTGGCGTTAACTCCAAAGTACAGAAACTACTGAGCCAGGCTATGGGTAAACACAGGAACACGTTGCAAAACACATACAAATAAATTTAGTCAGACTGAACTATTCGAATGCCTCTCTGCTGTATGTTTTTCATTACTCTCTGTATTTTTCTGTTGATCAGATCCTAAAACCTGTGCTGATGTGGAGCTGGATAACCCGGAGTGGGAGATTAAAACAATAACAAGTACTATCAAACATTATCTCAGGTGTGTGTCAAAAGGCTTTTATATTGCACATGCACAAACATTTTATTTTTTTTATCATTTTCATTGATCTTGAATGATTTTTTTTATTTATCTCTGAATTATTCCAGCACTTATGAAATCTAATTTTCATTTTGTTCTTTGCTCTTGTCGCTTATGTAAATAAAAGTGTCTATTTTATTTTTCATTAAAACTGTAGAATATGTGTAATTCCATCTATAAGTTTATTTATGGATTATGAATTGGATTTATTTATTAAAAGGGAGACTTTACTTTTCTGAACTCGGACTTTGGGAAGTGTTAATATTGTAACTGCTGTGTACATTGGTCAGTGCATTCTGTTTAGAAAAACATAGCAGATTTCTTATCAACCAGTTAAGTTAAAAGCTACTCAGTTACATGCATGGTGGCTTTTTAACATACACTGCTGGTAATCCAAACATCTTGCTCAGAAAAAAATAAACTATCCCTGAACATTTGTTTATTTTTTTAAACCTTTATTCACCCAGGCAGGATAATCTTTGCCAGCTGTGTTTTAATTTTAATTGGTATGCTTACAGTTGCCCCCTTTTAGGAGATGAATAGATGGGATAGGTGGATACTTTATTCATCCCCTGAGGGAAATTATTTTGTGTCGGCAGCAGACATAAAATAACTGCAAAACGCAGAAGTCAACAATAGTTTGCACAAAAAAGCAAAGTAAAAGAAACTATACAAACAGGAAAAGTATAAAAAAAACTGTACATATAGATAAGAAATAAGAGAATTTAGAATAACAGTAAACCCATTGCAGGGTTATCACATGGTGTGCTGGTGGGCAATAGACCTCAGTTTGACAAATTATTGCAAAATATGGTGATGTTGATGCATCATCGTGTACATGGAAGTGCACAAAGATTTGTTACGAATTCAGGCGTTTATTTTTTATAGATTTCTTAAGGAGAAAAGAGCAAAAACTAAGCTGGCAGAGAGCTATTTAGCACAGACATCAATGACTCATAAAAACCGCGGGAGCTTTCAGGTCATTATCACATCTGTAGTTTCATTTGTTTATTTTTAATAATTCTGTTTACTTTAAGTGTTAACTTGCCGACTGAGCCTGACACAATATCAACATCCCTCATTATCGGGCTCGTAGCTGCTTCTCGTCTCGCCTGTACCAGAGCGTGTCGAGTGAAATCAACAGAAAGAGCACCATCAGAGAAAATTCCACAAATAACTAATGTCTTAATTACCCAGCTTTACAGGTGCAGTGAGCACTTATGATAAATCTATTCTTCTTATCAAGGCACATTTACAGTTCATAAGACTTACAACACACTGTAAGATGTAATGATCATATTTTCACAATGCAAACAGTTGATTCCTTTGACGCCCCAAAATATAGCTCCTTCAGTTCATAACCCAAATAATTATAATCGTCAACGATTTGTATACTTTCAAAAGGCTCTTGTGTACGAAGTCCTGAGCAGTTGATCAGGCAGTTGTAAATATTTGGATACAAAACATTTGACCACTTGCTGACTTCCTGCATCATCATAGTCAATTACTTTAGATTAAATATGGATCCAGCAACGTATCCCCTTAGATAGTTATTTTATCACCCAATCTTTGCAAAGCAATGCTGTCTGAATTCCATATACGTTTTTATTTCTTCTCAGTATTTTGTCTGGCTCAGGTTAATTCACTACTTCATGTTTGTTTTCTGCCAACCAGCATACTACACATGCACAGAAATCCGCAGTCAAAACAAAAACATCAATGGGACTATGTAAAGGTTTATAAAAAGGTGTTTGAATAAACTGCTATGAAACTTTTGTATTAGAATTGTTTTAGGATGGCAGCAGTCCACTTTGGTCTTGGTTCCGGTCAGACTAGCTGTTAGCTCGTCATTCCAGTCAGAGTTGAGCTGTTTCTCCAAACTGAGGTTGTTCAAAGAGCTATTGACAATAAATAGGATACTTACTGCTTGTAACCTTTCCACCTAAAATATCTAAACTAAGCCTTTAAATGGCTTCTTTATTACACTAATAATGAGATGGCTGTGACAGGTTAAGCAGTTAACTGGAAGAAAAAATGTAAAAAGAAGTTGTAGTTTTTTATACTATCCTTAGTCTACCGTACCTGAATAAATCTATTCTGGGCCCAACACAAACTCTCAGGTGCACACAGATTCGAACAGTTCCTAGCAACCCCTGCTGTCCGCTTCCACACAGTACAAATACGCTCAGGTCAGGCCTCACCGGACCAGCAGGCAACGTTACATTCATCTAGCAGCGACAAAAAACCCATGAGAAGTTGCTGAAGGTTTAATGAGCGCTCTTCCACAACTATTTGCAGCTATTCATTTTCACAATGCAGCCAATCTTAAGCTCATTACCTCAGCTGACATGTCCTGTTTTTCCAGAATGCTGCCTGCGCCTCTCATGACATACCAGTACCAGAGGAGTTTCATCAAAGCTGCCAGTGAGTATTTTCCTTTATGTTGTACAACTCATTTGCCTCTCAAATGTTCACTCTGTATTCATTTATTTATTTATTTTACATCCACAAACAGCCATTTACTTATTGGAGATAAAAAAAAGAGTATTCATTTAAAAATTCATTAGTCAAATAAAGAGTGCATGGTC
>JAOXNZ010000030.1:8218472-8229822 GCA_028566095.1 Kryptolebias brasiliensis
ATTTTAAGAGTTACCAATGAACCTAACATGCATGTTTTTGGTCTGTGGGAGGAAACCAGAGTACCTGGAGTAAACCCTCGTGAGCACAGGGAGAACATGCAAACTCCACCCAGAAAGGCCCCAGGCCGGGATGCGAACCTGTAACCTTCTTGCTGGGAGGCGACAACTCTAACCACTACCCCGCTGTGACACCCCCAGCTTAAAGTCACTCTTCAAATCTTTCTTTATTTTCCTAGGTGAAAAGAGGAACAGTGTTGGCAACACCACGGCCGTGGACCTGCAACACCTAGTTTCTTCTTCTGCTAATTGTAACAGCAGCAGCAGTAGCAGCAGTGGCAGCAGCGGGAGCCACAGTCAAACCCCGAGACACAGCTTAACCAGCAACGAAGGAGAGCAGAACGGCCGGCAAATCCGACCCAGCTCACTGTGAGTAGAAAAGTTTTAAAATCTAAAGTTTCTCCGTGTAGTTCCACATCCTGTACATATTTTAAAGTCAGAAAAAAAGTTTTAATTTTATTCAAATAAAATACAAATTTCACTTTTAGGTCATGTTCTAAGAGACAGAAATCCTTTCCTTTTGTCTTAGTTTTACAAGTGACATTACTTATTAACAACCTTAAGTGAAAAAGCTGCCTGCAATGGTAGCAGTGTTTAAAATGGGAAAATTATACTTTTAAAGCTTTTTGTTCTTGTTTTCTGTGTCTTTTTTACAATTGCAATACTTGTAAAAAGAAAAAAAGCCTTTGTCAAATATTTTAATGCAAGGCCTTCACTTTTTGTACTATTTGGTTGCATGTGGAATTAAGGACAAATGCTCCATGTTTTGGGGGGTTTTTGCACTTGTGTTTTATTTTCATACTCGATAAAAAAGAGCAGCAAGTGGTCAAACCTCTATGGGCTCTGCGAGAATAGGCTTTGAAGTTTATTTTAGAGTTACAGATACTGGTTCAGTGACTTTGTTCACACTATGCTTTTGGGGACAGAGAAAGTATATTTTCAGAGCTGTGGCTGGAGTTGGTGAAGTGTGAATCTCAAAAGGGCTGCTGAGGCAAAGATAGACATGGTGAAAAGCTTATGATCTTGGCAGGATGTTCGTTTAAAGAATCAGTCCCACACTGTGGAGAATTTTCTTTGTTGGCCTACTGACGATTGTTCCTCTGTTACATTTCTGTGCTCTGTGCAAGAAAACAAGTAACTAGAAAAGGTGAAATAAGAGAGAGATAAAATGGTTTCTAAAAGTCTGTGAATGGCAGATATTTGGGTTCTTAGTGGTCACAACAACCTCAACAAACCCAGCAAACTCAGAAAAAGTAATTTATTAGAAGGTAGACAGTAGTTTCCTTGGTGACCTGGTGCCAATTAACGAAAGCACCTTAAGTTAGACAGGAGAAGCTTTGCATGCACAAGATCATAGAAAATAAAGATATTTATTTACATAGTTTTTTTTTAACATGTTAAAATTCAACAGTTTCATAAAAACTGTGTATGAAACCTTATGGCATCATTTTCATTATTGGTCTGTTTTTAATCTGACACAAGTGAAGCACGGATTATTTTACAAAGGAAGTTTATATACCTTTTATTATTATTATTATTATTATTATTATTTGCAAAATGTTTTCCTCTTTTCCACTAAACTTTTGCCTAATGTTCAGAAGACAAGCCGAGCCTCTGTGAGTGACACGACTCACTACTGGCTTGTGGACATGAAATTACTTGCCACTAACTGAACAGAGTGGTCACAAAATGCATCGACAGATGTGGCAGGCAGAGCAGCTAATGGCAGCTTCTGGCAGGCTTTCCTGGAAACTTTCTGACAGCTCCGGCTGCCACCGGAAGTGTCACCACTCGCCACCATTAGCCGTTGGAGCCTTTTGTGTCTGAAAAGATCTTCCAGCTTGAAACTTATCAAAGATTGTTAAATGGAAATCAGTGTAAAGAGCATAGCTTCAGGAAAGCACATGAAAATAGTTGTGTGTATTAAATCGATATTATAAATCATCCTCATGTTTTTAGGTGCATCTTATATGTAGGTTTTCGCTGTCCCTTTATTTTTCAATTTCTTTGTATAAGGTTTTGCTTCGACAGGGTTAAAATGTTGTCAGAGTTGACCTTCAGTTTTTTTTCTTTTAAATTAATAGCTAAGGTATTTTATTGAAGTTTTCTAGGTGAAGAAAAAAATACTTTAAAAAATTCTTAATGACAGTACTTAAATGTGTTTTGTGCAGCCAATGTTGTATGTTTGAGTTCTTATGTAGGATTTTTTAAAATCTTAACCTAAAGTGGTGTTTTAGACCTCATATAGTTAGTCTGCGGTTAGTGGCTAGTTCTTTATAATGCTGAGCACTACCTACACACCAAATGCAACAAACTGATCACTTAGTTCGAAATACAACATAAAATGTCTTTGTTTTACTCAGCCATAATCGGATTTAAATCGTTCACAGTCGTACAAATGTTTCACAAATTTACTAAAAAAGTCAACAATGTGGTGGTATGATGTTCAGAAGTTGTAATGAGGCCTTCAGAGTACCTGCACATTCGTATATAAACTATGTGTGCCAACTAAAACTGTCTGTATGCATTTTCTTGCACAAAAACGGGTATTTATGAGGTGGGAAAAGAAATGAAACAGAAACTGACATATAATACAGTAAAGTAGTTTAATTTCCTTGACCTGTAAAGTGATATGTTTTTATTTATTTTAAATAATACTTTGCTGTAATTCTGGGTGATACTACAGCTGATTTTCATGGCTGTGTAAGGGTTGCTGCTCTGGAATTGTTGAAACTTTTTGCTAATGAGACGTAACAAAGTGAGAGGTTTACAGACTGTTGCCTCATGTGCATCCTTTGGTTTCTGCGGCTGTTTTTCTGTCTTTATGTGAGCGGATTTGTATTTTTTTGTTCTGAACTTACAGAGAAGGTTGCTTTTTGTTCCAATTTCTTTTTCCCTCTAGAATTCATGAGTTTCTTACATTGATTTTCGGTAAAGCTATTAGTTTTGTTGCTTTAATTGTCAGGTTTTACTTGCATTAGCACTATTTCTGCTTGAAAAAGTTTTAAGAAGGGCAGCTTCAACTACAATTTAAAAACTACAGGACAAATCAAGCTTGTGCACGAGCAAACTATTTCACAGCGACTGAGATTTATAGAAGTGAAACCCATGTGTGTATGGTTTTATAGATTTATCATTTTTATGAAAATACTGTTTTTCACATTTCCATTTTTATGGATACAAACACTTAATTGTGGAGCTGCAGAGATTTGTGCATCCAACCTTCATTTTATTTATTCTTATTCTCGGTCTGATTTCAGATTTAAAGCTTTTAAAGTCAGGTTTATACCCTTACACACACAAATCATATCAATGTGAACCTTCACAACAAAGCAATAAATAAAACAAAAAAACCCCAAAAACTTCTGCAACAGTTTACTCTTTCACCTCTGTGCTGTGACACACTTGTTCTCGTGATTAATATGACAGGTGACCTGGTGGTTAAGATGATTCTCACTGCTGAAATATGAGGTTTTTCCTGCATGCTTGTGTTGTAAATTTAAGTTGCAAGTCAGTTATGTTGATTTATTTTGAAAACAGCTTATGGATGAATGAAACATTTCAGAGTAAGGTGTCTTAACCATGTAGAATAACTAACTAAGAACTAACTAACTAAGAAAATGTAATGTTTTCAGACATCTGCAACATTCCATAATTCAGCTGTCAGCAGACACTAAAACGCAGACATAAATATTGCTTCACCCTAATTACAGATTGTTTGGTCAAATTAAACATCTGAAAATGTTGGTTGTAACTGATATGAAACGTCTAAACAATTTACTTTGCTGGAGTCTTGAAACATCAAATTCTGCTTTCTGTGAGTAAGTGATGAATTGGAACACATGGAACTGGTGGCCCATCATAGCAAGTGGAAATCAGCCAATCCAGTGTACTGTGAGTGGGATGGGGAGTTTAAATTATGCTTGTAACCAGTTGATTTGTGGCTTTATTGGTTTTTGGAAGCAATTATTGGAAAAAATGGGAAAGAAAGCCCCTTTTTTTATATATATAATGCATCTATTTATGCATTTTGTTTTGATTTATACAACACATTAGTATCTTAGGTTTTAGCTGTAAATCTTTCCTTTTGTTTTGTTCAAACATCTCTGATGAAAGGGGGAGATAGGCGAGTGGGTTTAAAGGGCTTGCAATGACTAAAAAAGGACTAAAGGAGCAAAAGTAAGCACACCCCCACACACCCCCACACACCTCCACACACACACACACACACATAAGGCATATATATAAGAGCTGCATTTGATCTCCATGCAAGAGTATGGTCAGTTTGGCACAAGGACTTTCACTTTATATAACTGGATATATTCAGATATTTACAGTCTGATTTTCTGCAATATGCTTGTACTTAATTTAAAATGACAAGGAGTATTAAATCTGGCCACCCTTCTGCAGGCATGTTCGTAGGTGTGTACACTTGTATTTCTGGCTTGGAACATAATCAGTGTGGAACAACCAAAAGACAAAAATTTATTTTACTGATTTTATCTTATTAATTAGTCCCAACTTGATGCATCTCTCTCTCTCTGCACCATGGCAATGAATGACAAAATAATAGGCTTATGAATCATTCTCATCTCCACCAATTGGTCAAGATTCTGCTGCTGTGCTTCTCTGTGTGTCCCCTCATTTTACTCACATCACCATTTTATATTATCAACCCTGACTGAATTTTTCATTACTAGTGAAAAGCATTGCCTGATTTGGGAACACTGTAATCTCCGTAAGAGCTTTCAACCCCGACAAAACTGATTTTATTCAGACATATTGAGATTGGTTTTACAGGAGAATTACAGAAAGAACAGTGCTAGTCTGACAAACTAGATGACGTGAAAAGTAAAATTTGCTGTCCTAACAAAAAGTCAAGAACTAGAGAAATAAGGTAAGAGAATAGGACAAGTATAATATGATCATTTGACAGTGGTTACATAGTGAAGCGTTACCTGCACAGCTCTGTGGGAAGGTGCCTTATGTCCAGATTTTGTGTATTTAAGAAAAAAATAATAATAAAAAAACATTTTAAAGAACTCTTTAATTTTATCCATTGCTGTTACGTTCCTCATTATGTGTTACCCATACTTATATGTACTTATACATACCCGTGCTTATAACCATACCCATAATACCCATACTTTAGTTGGAAACACCACTTCCAGACAGGGTCTGAGACAAAAGCTGGTCTAAAAGTTTTTGAGAGGGCAACAGTGGGAAAACGTCAATACTCACAATATCAACAAAGCAACGTCATCAGTTATTTTATCAGACAACAAATGAATAAACAGCAAAAGTTGGATGAAAAGGTTAAGAAATGACAGAAATTAACAGTTTAATAATTTATTTAGGTGAACAATGAAAGCTTGTCGTTTAACCATTCTGTTAACTCTTAATTTTATGGCTTATACTATAACTCTCATCACTAAATGTTTCTATATTACTCAGATGAAAGACACCTTGTTTTTATCAGTTGTACCATCATGTGAATCATAAGAATAGGAAGGAAGGATAAAATAAAAAGATGTTTTTGGCATCCATGTTTTGACAGAATCCAGTTTAACATGTTTTTTGTTTCACTAAGGTTTAACATTACACATTATGAGTTCAGTGTTGAACTGGACATTTGTGTTCTGCTCCTTCTTTCAAAAACGCTGATGTCAGAAGAATTAATATCAGCACAAATGGCTTAAATTTTCTGTTATTCGCAGCTTTTTTGTGCAACAAATTGGCAGTAATTCAGCAACAAAAATGATCTTTTTAGTTCAGTGTAAGAACAGGAAGTTCCTTGTTAAAGACACCACACATGCAAAATGTCTTTCATTTCAGGTTTTTACTTATGAACAATAAAATTATGAAAATGCAGAGGCTTAAAAATCTTTTTTAGTCAATCGTGATAGACAAAGGTTGGCTGCAGTTGTCACTGTTGCATTGTTAATGTAAAGCAATTGTTTTGCAGTCCCATTGCTCTGCTTGCTGTTTTTGTCCAACATTTTAATTGATTGCTGTTAGGTTTTATTATTTGACTTAAATACGACAACTTATTTGTCAAAATGAACAACCTCAAAGGATGTTACTAAACCAGGTTTCACCTGAAACATGAGCTGTTCTGCAGTTGAAGTTGACCAACAACCGGCAGCGCCATATTTGATGGACTGACTGACAAATGGACTGATGAAGACACACAGCGTGCTCAGATGGAGGAATAAATTATATTTCACAGCACCATGGTGACAGACCTTTTAGAAATTAGATTACTGTAGAGACAATCATCTCTGAAGTCTCAAGAACTGCGGTACAGTATGTGTAGTTACAACGGCCGAGTCAATCCGTTCTTAATGTGAAAACTGTCTGTTATCCTTATTGATTTGATGTTACATGGGTATCTTATATTTCCTGGCCAGAAAATGCATCAGTTAGCTTGGACCAGAACCAAGCTGATGTTTTCCAAATCCCTTTGTTTTATCATCAGGAACTTTACAAAGAAAATGCATCAACATTGTTATATTCCTTATTTAACCTTAATGTACTGGAGCTGAAATCCTTAAGTGGTTTATAATTTGTTTTTAGGGATTTATTTAAAAAGCTCTACATCATTATGTCTCTGAAATTTTTTTTTATTCATACTGCAGCCTTATATTTCACTGATGTTCATTGGCAGGCATCATGCAGATGGATTTCATGACATTTTTGTCATGTCCATAAGATAATTGTTGGAGTACAAGTTGAGCAGCTTTAGAGGCTCTGTCTTCTGCCAGAGACAGAAATCTGTTTGTGGCATTACAGAAGTTTTACTTGAACTAAAAACTGTATAAAGGTTAAGAACATTAATTGTCTTTTTGTAGGAATTAAATCAATTGAGAGCTAATACAGAGTCAATTTATTTTTGAAAATGAAAGTTTTTGGGGTTCAGTTAAAAAAATTTAGGGTCCACTCAGCAGACTTCTTTTATTTATTTTTTTTATTATTTGCTTAACACAACAAAAGAAGCAAACAAGGAAAGCTCAAAAACGTTGAGGATGAAAGAGGGAAAGCTTTGCTAATCTTGTTTAAAATCAAATCTTAAATGTTCACATTGTCATCTGGTTAGTAGAAGAACGTTTTTCATTTAGCTTGTTGAATCAGGTTTTGTTTCTTCATTGTCTTTTTCAGACTGAACCCAAAACCTCGTGGCAGCATTCCAGCCAGGTGAGACAAATGTGTCCTAAAGTCACACCTATGTGACGAGTGTCCAGAACTCTACAGTATAGATACAGTGCGTTGTTTTGTCTTGTGTTTATCAGTGCAACGTCTCCCAGCCCCACGTCGCCACGTTCCCCCTCCTGGCCGATGTTCTCAGCTCCTTCCAGTCCACATCCGATCTCCTCTGCCTCCAGTGACTCGTCTCCTGGCAGGTTGGTCCACACTGTTCTTTGAAACACTTTGAAGCCAGCATGTCTCAGAGGTAGTACCAGTGCAGGAAACTGCGAGCTGTAAGCGTGTTTGTGATGTAAGAAAGAAGAGAAAACTAATTGGAAGTGGTACGTTCAGATGTCTACAATAAACTCTACTTGTAGTTGCTGAAGTCATTGAGGAATTTTTCAGAGAAAATGTTTCCATGGTTGTCAATTTATTCATAAAGAATGTTAAAGACAGTTTTTTTTATTCTGCTGCAGTGTCATTAAGCTAGATTCTTCCACCCTACAAGTCTTAAGAAGCTGTCATGTTGTAGATGTGGAAAGGAGAGAATTTAAAAGCTAAATTGCCCCTCAGTAGATTGCTGTAGAATTAGATACACAGGTAAGGCAGCGGTCATTCTTACAAATGCTTTATTTAAATTCTAGTAAAAATCCAGCCCGATTGGGTGCAGTTACTCAGTTGAATCTTGGCAGGTGTACACTATCTGTCACATTTCAGTGCTTCACATTTCAAGATTCTAGTGTCCTGGTGCCAGCTGGTGACTGCTTTTGATCCTTTAAAGCCCACTTTGTAAAGTACTTAAAGAAATAAGATGGTGGTTTTGGCTATTAAGACGTGTGCTGCATTCCAGACATGAGTATAGGGCAAACTCATGTTGCATCAGGCCATAGTTGGTTAAATAATCATTCTGTCCAATTGGAAAAAGAAACAAAAAACCTATTTGAATCCATAACAGCCTAAAAGGATAACATATTTTTCAGCTCAAGGCAAACTTGAGCAAGAAAAGTAACTGCTCATTTGTGGTTTGTGTGAATTTGAGTGTCTAAATGTTTCCACCAAGCTGGTGTAGTTTCTGTGCCTCATAGAGAGATGAGATGCAGATGTCCTGTTTCACTCTTCCTCTCTCGTTGCTTCCAGTGTCACAGGCAGAAAGGCTCGTGCTCTGTACGCCTGCAAGGCTGAGCACGACTCCGAGCTGTCCTTCATCGCTGGGACCATCTTTGAGAATGGTGAGTCAGTCTCTGGTTCTGCCAGTAGTAAGGGAGGAGGCCAGGATGTGTGTTGGCGTAGACAAGCATTTTGTTGTCAAAACACAGTCAGCCATGGGAAGCTGCCTTTCTTTGGTGCAGGGTTTCTCTGTTGTGGTTTAAAAAATGTGTTAATATTTATAGAAGGAGTCAGTCACCTAAAAACATATGATGTGTACAACTGTTCTTTGGAAAACCAAATCTATAAAGTGTGAAATTGTTTCTAAATTGTTAGACGCACACAGATGATAAGATTGACTAGGTTTGCTCAGTGTCTTTTCTGAATTAGACTCAAACATGTCCAGATTCAAATATACAGTAAAAAAAACACTGAAGCTGTAATTGGGCTGACTCACTTAACTTCTTAAATATTTTTATTTGTTTGTGTAAAACAAATCTTTAACATATTTACCCTTCCCTGCAAAGGAATCTTTTTCTTGCTCATAGTTGTTCACCTATGATTCTAAATAAAGTCAGCAGCTTAAAGACGATGGGTAGTTATGTAAGGAGGAGCAGTATCATGTGAGCCACTTGGGTCAAAATATGGACCTGGGGACATGTAATCCTCAGGGTGGTATCTGAACACTGGAGTCTTTCATCGGCAGCCAAGGATGTCACATTTAATCTGTGCCCATGAAGCTCCCACTACAATCTCATGCTTTTTTTAGGAACCATAAAAAAATAGGTATGCTACAATGTAATGATTGTTTTATCCTAATTACTACAGTTTTGATTCATCTTTTGTTAACTAAACTATAATTTAATTTGAAGAAATGAATGTAGAAAATGACCTTGTGCACAAACCCATGTTGAGTTTGCATTCAGTTTGTTTCACTAATGTATAACTTTTATAGAGCAATCTTTCTAAATTAGACTTTAAGGGAGGACAAACGTTTCGAACTCAGTGTTCTACAGCTATTGTCCAATTCGCCTGTGTTGTGGAAGAACATTTTGGTTAACTGATAATAAAATGTTTGTGTAAGATCTCAGGGCAAGTAATAATCTAGTAATTCACTCATGAAATGTCCACACATTGGACTTTTTTAACCAGTCCTCCCCTGCTGGATCGTAGAATGATTTCAGCTTTTGGACTCTTCCACAGTTTTTCCAGACTAAGAGGCTACATTTGTAATTTATAGCCTTTTATTTTTAGCTCTTTCAGATTTTCTTCGTGTGCTCACTTGTATTGACAGTTGCAATACTTTCCAACAGGGTAACTGCTAATAGTCCTGTCAGGTCCAGCTTTTTGTCTTTTACAGAGCCGCCAACATTTTTATGACTTGTGTTGTTTTTACTTTCATGAATTAATGCATTTTGGGAAGCTTTTAGTCCACTTAGAGTAACTCGTCCTCTGCCCTCACTGCCAAAGATGATATCTCAAAATATTTAGAAATGTGAAACTGAATGATTTCTTTCTCTGCTCCCTTTCTTCATCTGCACATCCCACATATTTATGAACATTTTCACTCTTTCCTTAAATATTCCATCTAAATCAGTGAATTATTCTTTGTCTGTAGTTCATGCTTCGAGGGAGCCTGGTTGGTTAGAAGGGACTCTGGATGGTCGAACGGGACTGATACCAGAAAACTATGTGGAGCGTCTATAGTCCAGGCCTGACAACAGAACCCATCTGGAGAACTCTGGATTTTGGTTGACCAAGCTGGACTTGATTGAACCAGATTTAACTGCACAAAACTTCCCTGACTTCATGACAATGGACTGGACCACTGTTTATTGGCTTCTGTACTTGGATAGGAAACTGGACCAAGCAGAACTCGATCAAACGGATAGAACAGAGGAACAACGTGGTGGACTGGGAAGGAACCCCTGAATTGCACTGGGATTTTTAGATTTTTTGGGGATGGCCTTTAAAGTCATTGTGAAAATGCTGATGTGTGTGTTAGAGAGATCGAGAACATGGGGAGAAACTTTTTTTGTATAAATGAGATGGGATCTTTTAACTAAAACTTTGGATTTTATTTGCCTCTGTTTCCTCTTTTTTTTAACCTGGACTGCCACTGCTTCAGCATTTCCTCTTTTCATTAGATGGATAAAGACAGATTTTATTGCGGTGTTGGTGACAGAGAACATGATAAACAGCAAACGGCCTTCAGCTGTAAAAATGTCGGTTCGCCTCCTCATTGTTCAATTGCTAATCCTCTTGGGTGTTTGAGCTGTTAAAGCAGACTGAAATGATTGGGTTTGGCTGAAGGACGGTAAATGTATTTTTGAGCACTTGTGGCGCTGGTCGGGTAATTCCTGGGGACAGGACTCAGGCCGGCTAATGTTTCATTGCTCCAGTTTAACAGCGGGAGTCTCGGGGCAGATGATGAGATTGCCTCAATCGGTTCGCCGAAGGGTCAGTCTCGGTGCTCCCCTTGTTTATAATCATTCTCCCTGCACAACGCTCACAAGAAAATGTGAAAAATTTCGTACAAGATCCAAAAGCAGATCAGCAGTTTACAATGGAGCGTGGGAGGATAGCAACTCAGCTGCAAGGCCCTTCTCTGTGTGTGGAATAATGAGTCATGTTTGCACTATTATCAGTCCATTCTCAGAATTATAATAAACCAGGAAGTCATATAAATATATATCTATATAATATTACAGATTATAAATTACCTGCTTCTTTTTTTCTTTTCTTGTTGTAATCAGATTCAGATTCTTTGCTACAGAAGCTTTAATCTTAACAGCACAGAAAGGTCTGTGCCATTACCAAGAGAAATCCTGTTTTTCTTTCTTTGTAGAACTACAGACGATGCTAATATAATTATCTGAGGGAAGACATTTGGATTTACAGTCAAGGCTGTCATTCTAAAGTAAATGGAATGCTTTTTTTGTTGTTTTAATTTTTATTTTTC
>JAOXNZ010000030.1:8236043-8249748 GCA_028566095.1 Kryptolebias brasiliensis
ATATATTTCAAAATTTAAATAAATACCAAATTATAAGGAATAGTTAAGATCTTTTAAAGTAGGGTTCAATAGAAATGTTATGAACAATTAATATCTTACATGTCGTGGATAGCTCTTAGAGAGGACTCAGTTTGGAGGAAAATTTTATTTCTGACAGGATTGATGTAGACTGCTGTCATCTTATAACAACTTCAATCTCAAAAATTCCATAGAGATTCATACAAACACTATTTGAGAAACCTTCACACCACCGTCCTCTGGTAATTCCGGCAGAATAATGATATTCCTGCTGGAGTTGTCCGAGGCTGCACCAAAAGCGCTACAACTTGCTGCTAGTTGTGCTTGCAAATAGCCTTCGAAGTCTATGTAAACCTTATAAATTAAAATTAACAATGGCGCAAAGGTTTCTAAAATACCTTTTGCATGAACCGCTATGAAATTTTTAAAGACAGCAGCAATTCAGTTTGCTCACTAGTCATTAGCTCATCAGGTAAGAATTAAACTGTTTCTCCAAACTGAGGTACAACAGGTAAGATATTAACTGTTTGAATCATTTCCACAGAGCTCCACTTTAAAAGACATGAATCATCACTTTATCCAAACTGTCACAGAACATTCTCTTTATGTCTATTTAGGATACTGCTGGTGGCAGCTTCTGCAGAAATTGATGAAATCAGACTTTTAATATTAGGTACTAATAATGATCTACAACATATTTGCACTATTTTTACCAAATTGAAAATTTTCCATCCTCATTTTCAAGTTTGAAAACTTTTAAACGGTTCCCAAAATTTCTAATTCATCCCACAGGGTGACTTTGTTCCATGAAAATCTATAGATGAGAACGGAGAACGAACACACCTCATGAAAAACACCAAAAAGTCAGTTTGAAAACAAAACAGATTACTAAAATGAAAAATAGACAAACAGACCAAATATCTAGAAAGATGTTATCATTGGATTCAAATGGAGAAATAGAATTTGGAAAGGATGGCTTTGAAGAGCTTAAAAACTAAAAGGCACTAGTTTTCCCTCAGATACATCCTGTGTAAACAAGCGGCTGAGCAAATGTGCGTGAGTCTGATGAGAGTGGGACCTCTGCGTGTGTATCTGCATAACATACAGGAACTATGTACCTCTAGCTGTGTTTTATTTTTCTTCTGTTGGACAAGTAAATTAATCAGATCTGTATCCTTTCTGGCCTCGAGTCCAGCGGAAAAGCAACCTTCTTTCCTGCAACTTCTTCTTGTGTTTTTCTTCCTCTTCTTCATCATCAACAGCGTTCCGGGACAAAACCCGAGGCGCTGAACAGTCTTTACATTCGCTGCGCGGTGAAGCTGTGCGGGTGAGAGGATGAACACTACGCTTTGAGCTGATAATCCTCAGGAGCTGCGTCGTGTTGCGTGGGGAAACGCTGTTGTAGGGATGAAAACAGCTCGGAAACTCTGGAGGCAAAATTTAGAATCTTTAAATATGTCCAGGGTCAGGGCCATGGTTGAGGGAGTGACAAAAATTGATTTTCAATGAAACATTCAAATGCCAAATTCTTCTCGGTTAGCCAAATGGATGGGCTACAGGTCAGTGGTTAGATGTCCCACAATGAACTGGAAAAGGAGGTTTGAGGTCACTGGTATTTTCTTGGAGGTTAGGTTGAATGGCCCAGTGCTTGAGGGGTGAGGCAGAACTCCCAAAGAAGGGGTGGGGGTGGGGGTGGGGATTAAACAAACCCAAAAAACAAGGAACCAGATCAGAGGGATGGGGGTTGGCAGAATAAGAAAGTGTTTCTGTGGGGGTCTGCAGAGGTACAGGTATAGGGTTGGATTTAAGGCATTGATTCACAGTTTAAGGCAGTCATTTCTGATGAAAAAGCAGAGGTTTGACGCTCCCATCTTTGAATTTTGGTATCTGGTTGGTGATAATCTCTGCCAGCATCTCTGGGAATTCCACACTCAGGGTTTTATTCACAAAGGTGTGGAAGCAGATCTGCAGAAGACCTTCAACCATCTGAAAAAGACACAGTAGAGTGTCAAAGTTGCCTCCAGTAAACTTAAAATAGGTCTGTCTGCTGAAATAAAAAGGCTTTAAGTAGAAGAATAACTGTTACTGCATTATTACCACAGTGTTCCAAGTTATATCAAACCAGTGAATGCTAGTTTAATTTGTATTTGACACAGAACACCAACTTTCATAGTATGTGTGTGTTTTCTGACCTCCTGCATGGAGTCCAGTAGCTTAGTTAGCTGGTAGAAACGCTGCCAGTTCTGACTTGTGTTCTCCTCTCTCTTCACGATAGCTTTTCCCAGCTCCTTGATGTACGTCATCCTGATCTCGTCGAAAATCGCCTGGCTTTTCAGGCCCTCTTTTGGTACTAAATACATAAAAATAAAAACAAGCATTCAGAACTGCATGAGAGTGGTAGACTTTAATGGTCACACCAGGATTATTACAATAAAACAAAGATACAACAGAAACCAGATGTGTAGGGCGAGATATTTTTCAACCATTTTTCTATGTAAAGCTTCTCCAACCCCAATTTAAAAAAACGTTGGGTTATTGTGTAAAATATAATTGAATGCAATGATTTGCAAATCTTAAAAAAGACATTTTATTCACAATGGAACATAGTAAACCTATCAAATGTTTAAACTAAGAAATTGTACCTTTATTGGGGGGAAAAAATAAAGTTATTTTTAAATTTTATTGCAGCAACACGCTGGAACAGAGGGCAACTAAAGCTTGTAAAAGTGGTGTGAATAAGAAAAAGCTGAAGGAACATTTAGCAGCTAATTAGGTTAATTGGCAACAGGTCATTAAGAGGACTGGGTATATAAAGAGCCTTTTAGAGAGGCAAGGCAAGTTTTTAGTGGATTTGGAGTTTTTCCACATTAAATGAAACTCACTCGAGATGAGCTACATGGGGAAAAATAAGTTCTTCTGAAAATCTTTCAGGATGGTGTCATCAAGGAAAAAAACCAACAAAGAACCGAGCTGGGATCAGAGTCTCAGGTTAGACTGTTGATCTTTTATCCGCGCCATGAAATGTGGAACCATTTTCCATTCAAAACTGTAAAAACCGTGAAAACTACAGTCCTGCTGTTGAGCTAAGCCATATGTCTGAAAGTTTTGGTTATGCAAAACACCATAATTCAACTTTAGGAGACAAACTGTTGAGATTCAGCGAGAGCTGGAAAGACTGGGGTCTGGAAAAACATTTTAAACTTTGAATATTAACAGAACAGGAGAATAGGAGCACAGCAGATGTGGACAACCACATTCAACCAGAGTGGTCTCATTTCTTTCGAAATTCTTTTGTTTCTTGTCAATGCCAATGTAAATATGTGATCTTCTTGTCAGTCTGCTGCATGGCACGGAGCCCGCTGAGAGTTACAGAAATTATGCAAAGGCCGAGACACTGTAATATTTACATAATCACTTATATGGGAGCCACTGCAGGGGAAGTGCTCTCAGGACTTGTTGTGTTTGCTATCTTCCAAGTAAATTCTGCTCCTTTTCAGCATCAGAGCAATCTTATTAAAGGCTACGACGACCTTTTTGCGAGCTATCATATTAATGTCACTAAAAGTTCAAGATCCTCCTTTGACTTTAACAAAATCACTAAAATTTTTATTTTTTTTAAAGTTACATGGGTGGCTTCAGTTTTGCCACAAGTTGGTGAGAAATGTTGAAACGAGCTGAAACCCGGGAGGTCCTGACCTGATTGTTTTTCCACCACCACCGGGAGCAGACGGAAATAGCTCACAGGTACAAAAATGCAACCAGTGCTCAGTATGGAAATGTAATTTCCTCTGCATGATGAGCAAATCCTCTCTGAGGTGCATCCCTTTTCTCTACCAGGCATAGAGAATAAGGTAGAAAGTTTAATTAATATACTTTTTGTGCTGAGTGATGTCTGTTGGCCTGATTTTGGTTGCGATATTAACCAAATGAGGCAGGTCGGCAACAGGTTTTAGCTTTTTATTTGTTGTTGTTTTTATTTGCAGAAAGCAATAGAAAAAGGGCTGCTGACCATTTACATTTCTTCCCGTTGTAATTGAAGTCGCTCCTTTAATTTTAACATTTTAAAGTGCAATTCAAATCCGTTCAGAGTGAATTAGGAATACATGAATGACTCTTTACAGGATCCAATTTTAGCCAAAAATAAAAGATAAGAAAAAGACTTTCTTGTTATGAGTTTGTTCGATATGTGCTCTTGATGATGATGACCACATAATTTGAACAGTAATTTATCCTACAAGATGAGAAACAAAATGGTTCTAATTTACCCCCTTCTGTGTTCTTCCTGTTACTGCAAGGAAATTGAGTTTCTGTCAGAGCTCTCGGGCTATTTTCAACTTATTGTGTACAAAAAGGAGCTAGGCACCCGCCCCGCCTGCAACCCGGAAAGGGAAAAGTGGGTAAAGAAAATGGATAGATGGATGGATGTGTACAAAAAGGTGAACAGACAGTGAGCAGCAAAATAAACTCAACATTTAAATTTAACAGTAAAACATGTTTTCGTACCTGTGCTGAGCAGTAGGAGAACCTTCATGCACAGATACTCGTCATAGGAGACCTGCAGTCTGACAAACTCGTTGCAGATCTTCAGCATCTGCTTGCACTGGTCATCCATGAGGGGCAGATTCATGCGCTCCCTGAGGAAACAAGAGCAGAAATGTGACAACTGGAGAACAGGTGGGAACTGCAGTGGAACAAACCGAAGTGAGACGTACATTCAATACGACAAAAAGCTTTTTCCACTGATTCTGTAATTTAAATCTCATTAAGTTCCTCCTGCAGAAGAAAAAAAAACTGACTGTATATCCAGTTATGATGGATTTTTCACAACACCCTTCCACTTCAGCACTTTCCACGTCATATTTTATCCCCTAAAAAGCGATACGCCTCTCCAGGGACCAACTCCACCGAACAATATGCCAGCGAACATGATTCATGCACCTAAACTTTATTTATTTATTTTTTCCTTTCTGTACACTTTAAGTCTTCGTGGAAGGTTACTCCCCACAGCATAGTGATTTTATCTTAAACCTGAAGACTTTTACAAGCAGCTGCATTTGTCCTTAAATCAGCCTATCTTACAATTCCTGTTAGTTTAAAAAAACTTTCTGAACCACTGAACGGATTTTACTGGAACTCCCAGAAAGTAATCATTAGATATACGTCTACAACTGGCTAACTTTCAATGTCAACCCAATTCAAGATGGCCACCACAGCCGAATGGTTTAACCCTTGTGACATCAGGACACTCAAACTCTTAGGGGTAAAAATAACCCCAGGAAATAAAGTTTACCCTTAGGAGTAGCAACAGCTAACCTTTCATTAGACAGAAAGTATGCAACCTTATAAAAATGTCAAACTAATCCTTTAACATAGAGTTCAAAGGTAAATTAGGGCTGAAATTCTTTGAGCCAAATTTAAAGTGCTTTTTAAAATCTCTCTTTGTTAAAGATCAGGTGCTGCTATTTTACGTGACTTTTTGCCCTAACCCTTAAACCTAACTTATGTCTGAGTTGAATCATGAGCAAACAGATGGTTGACCGACTGACGCCAAGTAGTGAAGTGAAACTGACGTCTTGAAATGAGTCAACGTAAAGCAAATCAGACTAAATGTTTTGCGGAAGAAACAACGGTCTAATTCTACAGCAGGTAGGTACGCACTTGTTTATGACGAGATCTGGGGCAAAGCAGAGCATTCTGCCGTTACACTGCTCGTAGGACCTCCAACCGAGACTGAAGGACATGAGGAACAGCCAGGAGCACTGCAGCAACGTCATCTGGTCATCAAGGTGGAGGCTACGGAAGCCTGAGTGGGGGAGGGAGATAAAGCTGGTTAGACTCAAAGAACAGAAAAGCAGGTAGAAAGGTAAAAAGGAATTCACAAACAAAATATTATCAATACATTAAATAACATGACAATGATTTCAAAATGTGTTCCCTGTTTCAACACTGATGTGCTGTCTTGACGCCAAGTAGGTTAAAAGACTGACTAAAAGACATGACTTATGGAACAATCTGCACTTTGTTGTTTTTAATTAGACTGGCCGATTGAAAAAAAAAACAAAAACAAATTCCCACTTTAATAATGGTGCAATACTCTATGTGAAACAAGCAGTGTTTCTAAAATAAAATAATACTTGGCACATTCAGGTAACTGGACTAGTACTGTTGATTTGCCAGAGTCTGATGGGTGGTTGTCTTTCACCACGCAGTGGTGATCAGGAGCAGCTAAAAGCAACACCAGCAGTCACAGTCAGAGCAAGGCAGCTGTCTTGTCTGCCGCCAATGTCTTGTTTTTATTTTAGTGCTTGTCTGGTTTACAGCAAGACCGGCTGTGGGGGAATTTAAAAACAAATTTACAGATTCAATATGTTACAACTGACAAAATTAAATTGCATACTGACAGCATTTACTGATATGGTTGTTCATAAGAAATCAAATCATAAAATCGTTTGCTTTATATATTGATGAATATTACAGCAGTTAGTTAATGGATTAAAAAAGCTAACCTTAAAAGCAACAACATGAACACATTAATCCTCTGTACGGACCAAGGGGTACTGGCATCATTTACCAATTAGCCAAGCATGCATGTGGGAAGTAACCCATGCAGGCCTCAGAAACGGATAGAATCAAACCATGATTGAAACCAGAAATCATACATTTGTAGTTTAACAGTTGACCACTGTACCATTGAAGCACAACTGACTGACTGAAAATAACAACAAATACATTCATTAGAAAACGTTTATGTTGCATTTACAAATCAGGTCTTGCCTAAACTTGTTCTAAATCTTATTCCAGGTGCATTTATTGGCATATTAATTTATTCATGGTGGCATTTACATATTTATTTACTATTATTTTTATGCATTTTGGTTTTGGCCATTTTATTCCTATACACAGACACTACTATAAAACGTAAAGCAAAACCATTTTATATATACATAAAAAAACCAAAAAGGACTAGCCTTTAAATACTTTAATGTTTGATTTAATTTATATTGCAGTTCAGTCATTTCCAGTCCATAAAGATAAAGTAGGACCTTGTGAAAAGTCTTTTCACATAACATTTGCCTTAAACTATGTCATGTTACACAAGAGCCCCCACTCCCCCTTATAAGGTCATTTCTTTATCTTGCCACCTACAGACTCTATATACACACATAAAAGATGTGAGGCCAGATTTATCTCTTGGAATGTCACTCGAAGAAAAGTCCAAGTTAAAAGAAAATCTGTGACGGTTTCACAGAAAGCTTTCTCTCAGAAATACAGCCTTAAATTTACACATTGAATACTTGGGAGTGATTATCGAGTCATGTGCCTTTTTTCTCATGACCAGTGGTCCGACTGGTTCCAAGCTCTTTCTATTTCTGTTTTTGTTAAGTGGAAATGGACAGGTAATAATCCCTGACATTCAACCTATTTCTTTTTTCTTGATGTTTACCACAGTCATTTAGTTTTAAAATAATAGAATGCAGGTTTATCCCTTTATGAACTAAAAAACCAAAGTAGTTTCTCTTTTTAAGTTTTGCCTCCAGCTGTCTCTTTCATGTGGTATGATTTTAAAACTGCTGCAATATGTACAAAGCTAATCAGTTTTAAAAAAAGACTTATTATGGAGAAAATATTAATGTTTCTGTTACTTAAAACTATTTCTTTGGATGAATGGAGCCACTACCAAATCCAAACCTTCAAAGAAACACAACCCTACCAAATCAGCGTTGACTAGGTTGGCAAGCCTCTCATTTAGTGCGTGATTCAGACTGAAACAGGAAAAGCGTGTTATAGTCCTATTAAAGGTAATCAGCCTCTCTGTTTCATATCCACCCTACTTTAAATTTAAATTATGCTGCATTTACTTTACCTTGGAAGTAAAAAGCTTTTTACCTTTCCTACTGACAGCAAATCCTCATCAGCAGTTAAACACTTAACCAGAGTTTAAAATTACGCTCTACTTTTGAGTTGGTAATTTGAAATGTATTGTTCTTAATGAAAGCACCATCTGCGTCTCCAATAATACATAAAAAAATATTGTTGAAATTTGACCAATAGAAGCAACATGTCTTCATAACTGCTTCTAAAAACAAACAAACCAATATGATACAGAAGAAATATGACGCGACTCCAACAGCTGGATGTTATGTTACTTCAATATTTGTTTCTGAGGTGCTGTATTTTGCAATTCAACACATTACTCACAACAACACTGTGCCTGAAATACAGAATTAATACCAACTGTATGTGATTAAATCAGTTAAAGAAAGAAATGTAGGTATTTGAGAATTGCCAGTCAAGTTTTTTTATATAGTTTTGGATCATGGTGTTATGTGTTTCAATGGTTAAGTATTAGTAGCCCAAGAAGAAGCTGATTCTTTAAAGGTGAGGGGTGGAGTGAAGTCAAATTACTCCTTCCATGCCCTAAAACCGGCCAGTTGGAAAAGTAGTGTAAAGTAACGGCTGAAAAAGAGAGAGGTTTTTTCTGTCTTCATGTGAATTCTTGACCAAAAAATCTCTCCTGGATGTCATAAAAAGCTCCGGAAATTAGGTTAACTGGAAAAAAAACACAATATGTCTTGAAACATCATATTTATGAACATCCAAATAGAAAATAACCCTTGTCAAGACCTTTTTAATATCCAAGTACCTCTGGGATCTCGGTTCCTTCAATTAGATGCTCTTTCACGAGCTACAATTACACCACACTTCCAGCTAATTACAAATTCAGCTGTTGGGGTCACGCATTTTATCACATAGATGCTGAACATCTGTCTGTACTGCAAAGTGGAGCCATTTTTAAAAGTACTGCTTCTACAGTCTAACCAATTAAAAGAACAGATTGGCTACCAGCCTAAACCGGATTAAATTAGCTAAATGATAAAACTCAACTACACCATGTTTCCTGCATTTAATCAGCTAGAAACAGCAGCTACATCTAGAAAGCCCCTCTGAAGTTATTTACCTGACTGTTGTAATGGCCTAACAACTGCTCTAACTTCCGAAACAAACACAATGACTTTCTGAATTACAATAACTTCTGCTTCTGGATTGACAATGTCATAATTTTTGCACATTTTTAAAAGTTGAGTTGCACCACTGAATGGAAAAACGACAACACTAACAGCTGGTTTTTGGTACCTGGCAGTGACTTGGCCCACTTGACTGCAGAGATGACCTGCTGACCCCCCAGCCTGTTGAGAGTGGTCATGAGGCGTGTCGAGGTGTCGGGCAGCGTGCTGTCGTAGCCGGAGTAGATGATCTCTGGTTCGATGGCCTTTAAAACAGACAGCATGGTGGGCACCAGTTGGGGCATGCTCTTCGGTATGATTGGAATGGGCAGGTTGTTAACGGGTTCGGGTGGCCCAGAGGCCTGTGGAACTTTAATATTGTTCAGCTTGTGGTTTAGCTTCTTGTTTTTCCTCGCTGTGGGGAGGGACAGAAAAAAAAAGAAAGAAAGGGAACATGACACAGGAATATATAAACAAATAAAGACTAAAGCAATTCCCCAGAGCCCAAGGTAGCAAACACATCTTGTTTTGTTTATCAATTTATTTTATCTATTTATTTATTAGTTTATCTATTTATTAAACAATGCAAACATTGACTCATTTATAAAGCCAAAACATCAACACCCAGCATGAGAGAATTTGGACAAAACTTCATCTTAACTGGCTCACAACTTGGAAATAGTTAATCTACATTTACTCATTACCTTTATTTATTTGCCAACTCTACTATCCTTCATTTTCTTTAAAACATTCCATATTTGAGTGCTGCAGATTTATGCATTTTAAAAGCAAATAATTTTTTTTATGTGTCCACGCCATTTCTTCACAGCTAATTTCTTTTGTTTTAGTAAAACTAAATTATTTTAAAAATCCACAAACATCTACAAGCACATTTTTTTTTATTGGAGGATTAAACATGAATGAAAGTAGAATAGGGGTTTGGGTCTGCAATGTTATATATACAAATCTAATTATGAGAAACCTTTCATTAACATTTGTCTCCATCCATGCAACAGTTTTTGCCCACCCTCCAAACATCGTCTGGGTGACAGTTTTGTAAAACTGAATGTGAAAAACACATCAGCTGTTGAGAGGTTACCACAAAAACAAAACTAACATGCTTTTCCCACTCTCTACCTTTTTTAATTTCCTCTCCTGAGGTTTCTATGGCAACAACGAGCCTTTCAGTTCGAAGCCTGTCTGCTGATGCGCTGACGTCCATCAAATCCCACTTTCTGTTTAACTGCCTCTCTCTCTCTCTGTCCAACAAACATTGCACTTTCTACATGTACCCCCCCCCCCCCCAACAATGAATTGTGCAAAAGTACTAGTAGCAATTTACCATCCTGAGGGAGCATATGCTTAAGAAAAAGCAGAAGAACGAACTTTCAAGCACTGAATCAATTGTAGTTCTCTTCCTGCAAATTTCCAGATCCATCCACTTTAACCCTGTAAGAGCTCAACTATTGCACTGTGACCTAACAATTTATCCTATGAAGAAGAACCAAGTACCAGTTTATCTAAGGTTGGAGAGCTGAACCAGGCAGTGAATACCACCTCAGTGAGTGCCTGTGAGGAAGAAAACACTAATTCTCTCTGGCAAAGAACATTCATAAATGAATGCAAAGACACACTTGTTGGTAGATGAAAAATATACAGATACACCTTACACTCTACACTCAAAAATATTAGGGAAGCAAAAAAGTGATGTTGACAGTGATCTAAAAGTCATCTATAGTAAAATGTTAATTTGATATTTTGCTAATGACTGAAACATTTGTTTTCACTGCCAATGCTTTCCAGAAGTAGGTATGGTTTTGAACATTGTTTGGCTCAAGGCAAGAGATGAGCTCATTTTCAATTTTTATTTGAATGATATTAATCTAAACCAGGAGTGTCAAGCTCCGGGCCTCAAGGGCCACTGTCCTGGAAGTTTTAGGTTTTTTCCAACTCCAACACACCTGATTCAAATGGTTTAATCACCTCCTCACCAAATCAAGTTCTCCAGAAGCACGTCTGCAAGTCATTCATATAAACCAGGTGTTTTAAAGCAAGAATATTTCTAAGACATGCAGGAGAGCGGCCCCCGAGGAACGGAGTTTGACACATGTGATCTAAACCCACAAAACCTAAAACTGGAAATTCCCTTCAAGTTAATTTTAGGTGACGTCAGATACATGATACCTAAAACCTAAATTTATTCAATGTGTTGCCTTCAACAGAAAATTCCATTTTCAATGGGAATAGCAATGTTTAAATCATCTGAGACAACTTGGAATACACTATATATTCAAAATGTATTGCACAATAGAAAAATGCTAAGTGTAATAATAGTAAGTGTCTTGAACCCATCTTACTGTTGTAGCAGGCATCTCCAACTGATCTCAAGAGTACAAGAGCTGTATCTGACAACTGCACAGGAGCTCTTCTCTGCCAGAAAATTATTATTTACCAAAATGCTTATCAATAATAATTACTGAAAAACTGGTTCAAATCTGCCTATCTTCATTTCAAAAGTGTACATCAGTAGATCCAAATATGAACGTGGAGGTGGCTGCTAGGGTGGGTAAAAAACCTGCCGAGGCGATTACGACGTGAGCAGAGATGGGTAATAAAATAATTTGCACAGCCTAGAATACAGTTTTGCAAGCCGTGCACACAACAACAAAAATAGGCTGCAATTTGGTCACTCCAATTGAGGATGCACCGCTCACTGGTCACAAAGACACAGCATTCAGTGAGACTGCAATGGAAAATTTGCCTATTTTCTCAATTTTTCCACAATTTTGGTCACCAACTATTCTCCAACAGTCACAACCCAGTGAGATACTACCTTAAGTGTTGGTAGTGTTTTTGTTAAGCCAATGTAAAGATTTATTTTATTCAAAGATCTGCTACTGTTTTAAATACTTAAGAATCCGGACTCGTCCAGTCCAAAAAGAGTCCAATAAAAATCCAACTTAATCAAGCCCTGACTCACAGACGGAGTCAGTGTTTTTCTGTATCGTTTAAGCTTTGTTTCATAGTAGAATTTTAACCTGTGGTGGGAGGTGTAATGACAAACTTTGTTCACTTACAGTCATTACATGTTTAAATTTCATACAGCATGACCCATTATTTAAAAAAACAAAAAAAAGGTGCATGTTGATACACAACAGCTACTGCTTTTGTATTTTTTATGAAAAATCTCGCTTTTCTTTCTCATTAAATGGCCAAATACTTTTGACCACCTATCTACATGTAGAGATAATATATTTGTTTTGTTAAATGTCATCACACGTTGTAAAACAATATAAATTTGTTTTCCAGGTTAGCAGAGCCAATTTATTTCAAGTGGTGTGTAATCGCAAATCAGTTAGCAAACTCTGTGTTTATGTTTCAAAAGAATGTGTTTAATGTGTAAACTGTCCACTTGTTCTTGGACTTGTGCCTCTAACAATGTGGGTGCGGACGGTGAAGGTTGAAGGAAACGATCCTTCCCTATAATCCTCTGGACTCCTTTTTATAGTCAGGCTTTGCGAGGCCACGCCTACATTTAAGTCTTCTAATGAAATCATTTTAAGTCTGCGTGGTGATTTTATCCAGCTCATGTGAAAATTCTTCACTTTGGAAAAGATAAACATAGTCTAAGTGTGGTTTCACTGTGAACTCAAAGGCAGTGAGTGTGGGCTGGGAGCATTTGAATGTGGTTTGGCCTGCTTCGGTGCTCGGTCAGACTGTTTACCTTCCAAATTCATTCCGGCTTGAAGACATTTCCTGAAGCGGCACGCCGGGCAGTTCTTCCTGCGGATCTTATCAATGATGCAATCGTTTCTCCCTGCACACAGGTAATTGTGCTGACCTGTAAAACACAAGGAGGAGGAGGAAGAAGAAGAGAGGGGACAAAGAAGACAAATTAGCTGGCTAAGAAGGTTTGAGGAGGATTAGCTTGGGCAGTCTCTATAACCACATTCACCACCTGTTGATTTTACAGTAAGCCTTCACAAGCTCGTGGCATCCCTGTGGTGTTGACGGCTTCACTCTCTCAAGTCAACGCTTGTAATACATGGCACAATGACTGTGTTCAAGGCTCTCTGAGCTCATCTATACAATACATTTTTCCACATTCCTACTGTGGCCATATACTACATTCTGAATGACCTACTTTTTTGACAAATCAAATGTCTTCCATCTTTCAATACACAAGCGTAGTGTCATACAGTAAGGATGTGGAAAAATAAACCAGAACTGCACATGTGATTAGAATTAAGTTAATGTGAAAAAGAAGCAGTGATAGATTTGTCACCAGAAGGAAGAAATTCAGTAAAGAGATGTCCCTTGATTGTGTGATAAAAGCTGTATAAGGAGGAAGTCTTCAGCATCACCTCATAACGTTAAGAATGCATCAATCAATCAGCTAGTGACCAGACTTATATGATTTTCAGCTCGACAGTTGGCCGCCCAAATAGACATTTATTCCCCCAGTTATTGAATGTAACACCTGTCTGTAAATGCATCATAGCTAAGCAGCTAATTTGCGTTAGCAATAGCATGTCTTCAGTACAACAGGTGTAAGAGGCTACATAGAAGAAACTGAATTTATTTTTACAAAAGTAAAAAACAAAACAAAAAAAAAACTAGGTAAATTTTGCCATTAATGTTTTCATTTATAGGGGCAAAAATGATATTCAGCTTGTACACTT